>CM039141.1:7516157-7968595 GCA_022036555.1 Microstegium vimineum
TATCACCATATAGAATAGGGCAAGCTTTAAACGTCCATGATTGCAAGCCACAGGAGCATCGATCCTTTAAGCTGTTGAGCATAAGATGCCACCCATAACCTATTATTGTCTCCTGGCCAAACCTAGAATAAATAATGAGCTGCAAGCTGTTGCCCAGAACAAGAGATGATGGTATGCATTCCTGTGAGGCTTTGTCCATTCCCCACTTGATGGCTTAGATAAATATGGTACTCGGAATGTCCAAAAACTCCTAATATATAAACATGAAAATTGGTGCAATCTTATGACTAAAGGCTTTACCTTAAGGACTCATTTTTGTACAATTCTCTCATCACAAAGGCCATCTTGTGTGTCTATGTTTTTTAAATAAATACACCTACATTCCCACTAAAAAAAATCCATGTATTTCATCTAAACACATGTTTTCTATGTCTTATTTGGCTGCACTACTTCAGCATTACTCCCTCTATCCCGTTTTACTAATCGTCCTAGCTTTTAAGGTGCTGCACTAAATATTCTATGAACCTGGACTGTGGCTGTGTCTAAATGTATAGACAAATCTCTGAACCTAGACTATTCAATGCAGTCCTAGAACGACAAACATACTGGGACAAAGAAAATACTTTTCAATAAATGAATAATATGTTTCTCTCACAACAAATCAGCATAAGCTAAATTTTAACGTAACGAACACGCCTAGATCTCGTCCCGAGCGGTGGCGGGGCCTACGCCACCTTCTATTCTACATACAGTATATAAACATGCTGAATATAGCTGGACAAAGCACGGTGCACCCATCAGTCATCACTCATCACTCATCACAGACACACACAGAGTGCGGCAATAATGGCGGCGTACAGGACGCTGGAGGTGACTCTCCTGTCGGCCAAGGACCTGAAGAGGGTGAACCTAATCTCGCGCATGGAGGTGTACGCCGTGGTGAGCATCTCCGGCGGCCCTTTGACGCGGCAGTGCACGCAGCCGGACACCTACGGCGGGCGCCACCCGTGCTGGAACACCTCGTTCCGGTTCAACGTCCCGCCCAGCGCCGCCACGGCCACCGGCTGTCTCCACGTGCTCCTGCGCACTGAGCGCGCCCTGGGCGACCGCGACGTCGGCGAGGTCATCGTGCCCCTGGCCGACATCCTCGCCGCCACCGCCGACCCTGCTGCTGGCTCCTCCCGGCCGCCGCAGCTGGCGTCGTACCAGGTCCGCAAGGTGCACCGCTACGAGCCACGCGGCGTGCTCAACGTGTCGTACCGCCTCGGCCCCATCGTCGCACCGCAGCAGGCGAGATCAGCCGTCGACGAGGCCGCCGCCGCCGCCTTCGTTGGGTACCCGGTGCCGCGGCAGTTCTACGCGCCGCCGCCGTATGCCTACCTGCCCTCGCCGCTGTCCCTGGCGCCGCCGCTCGCTCCTCCTGCGCAAGCTGCTGCTGCCGGCCGCGACGCCCAGCTGCACCCACCTCCGCCGTACAGCTTGGCTGTTTCTACTTATCCGCAGGCCGCTTCTACGACTTATCCGCAGCAGCAGGTGGCCGCTCCGGCGCTGGCGAGCGGGAAGAGCAACGACGACGGGATGAAGCTGGACTTCGGGGTGGGGCTCGGCGCGGGGCTGGTCAGCGGCGCGATCGGCGGGATGCTGGTCGCCGGCGACGTGATGATGTCTGACGCGGCGGCTTACAACTCCGGGTACCGCGCTGGACTGGCCGACGGCGGCGCGGCAGCGGTGTACAAGAATTCTCTTCGCGTTCACGACAAAGTCGAAGCAAAACGAACGGCGGCGGTGTGATGCATATATAGTGTGTGATTATTATATTAGAGCAGCTCCAGTGTACAAATCGAACCGCGATAGAGTTCTTTCTGTGCTTGACGGTTCGCTATCGCTGGTGTGAAAAAAAAAAACGAACTCCAAAGTTTCTGACTGGTGAGAATAAAATAATTGTCGCTTCATTTCAAACTATAAAAATAATTGTACAGATTAAGACAAATCTATTAATATTAATTAGTCCATGTTTATAACTTGCACCTTCAAGTGATTGGAAAAGTGCCACGGGCACGTATCGTTTACAGCCGCTTGCCGCCGTCGTGCAGTGTGCTAGGCTTAGGGTATGCTTGGGACTACTCCGCTCCCGTTTTTTTTAGCTCCGCTCCATGAACTCCGTTATGGAGCAGCTCCACCGTGGAGTTTGCAAAACAGATGGTACTGTTTGGCACGCAACATAGCTCCAGCTTTAGAAATAGATTGTTTTCATGTAAATGATATATTATGCCCCTCATTAATTAGATTTATTCATTAGCACTCTGGCATATGCATACAATGGAAAACAAATATTTTGTCAAAATAATTCTATCATTCAGATAATTATCCGACAGATTTTGGTCTTCACATGCGTTCAGGGAAGGGAAGCGAACAAGTGAAAATTAACCGGCGATTAATGAATGGCATAGTGGGTAATTACTCTACAACTCCACGTGGGAATACAGAGTTCTAAAAACTGGAGTATATCTTTAGGTGCTCCAGAAAAAACGTGGAGTTGGCCTCTAGCTCTATCTTTTCAGTGGAGCAGAGTTTTTGGA
Source organism: Microstegium vimineum (assembly GCA_022036555.1). Taxonomy (NCBI): domain Eukaryota; kingdom Viridiplantae; phylum Streptophyta; class Magnoliopsida; order Poales; family Poaceae; genus Microstegium; species Microstegium vimineum. The sequence goes on from CM039141.1 coordinate 7,518,737, forward strand.
GTCGATAGTGTTTGACAACGTGGAGCCAGAGCGGAGCTGCAAAAATAGAAGCGGAGCAGTCCCAAACATCCTCTTAGTCCCTTTTTTTTTCGATTATTAGGCTCAGTGGCTGTGTTTTTGGGAATCGCGACTGTAGTTCATTTTTCCGGACTCAGGCATTTGAGATTATTCCGCTTATCTCGCTGAATTGCCACGCGATCGCGGAAAAACAGAAACAAACAGGCCCTAAGCACCAGGCGTCCCTTTCCGGACGCACTGCAGCATCTGCATTCTGCAGTGCGGGCCATCGAACTTCATTCGACGATCAGTATGTTCTCCTTCACTCTGGAACTGACTTTTCAATAACATCATACAGTAGTATGTTCTAGCTAGTCTTGTGGGCACCGGTCTGCATGGTTCTTAGCTTTTGTCTGGCAGAAGCACTCTGGCCATGGGTCTGTGTAGAAAGACTGTGGGTGGATGCGCTTGCGGGGGCCGCCAAAATGGGCGTTGGACATGACCTGCCTGACCCTCTCCTCAAAGCCAGATGCTCTGCCTTCCTCCCTGCCAGTGAATACCCAAGCAACAGCCCTTCTGTCTAGTGTGATTGTGGTTTGGAAACCATTATACAAGCGATGACCCATGAGATTGTTTGCCAAGTTGTTACTCGGGCCATTATATGTGGGTACAAAAATGTCCGACAGGAGACACACCATGTAATCAACTGCTGACGACCACATAAGCCCTCGGGTATTTTCGTCGTCCAGCTCTCCAGGTCCAACGGTGGTGTGGTTTTCTAGACGTGGAAACAAGGCCTTGAATGGCTTCATGAAACGGTTTCCAGCAAAATGCTCCATGAACCGATTTGCAGCAAACGGCTTGCTATAAGCAAGGTATATCCTTGTTGTGTTGTCAAATCCCATAGCACGTAGAATAAGACCTACCTGCACAACAATATAAATAAATATTATAGGTTGCTTCCATTAGCAAAAGCTTTATTCAACAGAAAATTTATTTCACGGCCGTCCCAGATCTTTTCTTTTTTCTGCTTTCAAGGGACAATGTTTCTAGGAACAAAGATCTATTTTGGACCTCAAACCAACCACTGCATGCCATGCATGGGCCAAAAATTGTCCAGCTTCGTTAGAGGGCCAAAGTTCTCTCTAGCGGCCTGGTTTTGTGGTTGCAGGACCAAAAATGTAGAAAACCATACTTTCATACAAATTTCAGCTTTTGCTCCTTATAATATTTTTTTCAACAACAAATGGGTCTTTTATTGCCAAGAGTACAAAGTCATTTATGACGTTCAAGCAACCATTGGAAATTAGAAGAGTACATACCTACAAATCATGCATCTATAGTATAGACAAAAAGGATGTACATCACCAGATGTGTGGGTCTAGCTTTGAGTGGAGGGATAAATTATCCACGACATTTAGAACCCCATCATTGGTAATAACTTAAAATACAAATGTAATGTACAAATACGTATCCATGGGGCTGAGCTGCAAAACAAACAAAAAAAAAGTACTAGCATGCACTTACATGGCTAGGTACTGTACTGGGCCTAAATCTGCACACATTCAGTTCAATCAGCTTTTGTTTTGGGCATAGTTAAATTGTATAATAGCACTCAGCAAACATCAGGAGCAATGCTTATAAGATTCAGTACCTCTTCTGGAGTTAAAGGGCACTTCCCAAGCCGCCTTCTTTCCTCAAATCTATTTCCTGGATGTATATTTTTCAGGTACCCCAACATATTTTTCTGTTCTTTAGGTGTGAATAGGACAAAACCCCTGCATTTTTTTATTTTGTTAGTAAGGTACTAGTTGTGTATGTTCAACAACATAAAAAAGTTATAATGCCAATAATAACCACTGCATATATTTTCAGGTAAAAAGGTTATCAACAATAGTCAAAATCATTGAATTATATAGGAAAATGGTTCTATCAAGGGCTGAAAATGGCCATGATGTATAATGGTCATGAATTTTGTTTGAATAATCACTCTTTATTGTCGCCGCTGCTAGCTGGGCAGTGGTTGTCAGACTAGCAGGCTAAGAAGCACTGAACATAGCTTTTTCCCCAAGGGCACATGCTCCCATGCTATGCACCCTCAGATTCGCTCTAAGGTTTGTGCACAGCAAAAGAGTCACAAACCTTAGAGCGAATCTGAGGGTGCACAGACTATCCAACTTCTATTTCTAGACTGCCCCTGTACTAAAATGATTTGGAGGATTCTATTTTACGCTACTAATCTAACCCAACCGAGATCTATCATACATATGTTTGCTAATTGGCTTATTTATCAGCCTAAACAGATCAAAGATTTAATTTGGGTTGGGGTTGCTGCCATGTGTTGGGCTATCTGGCGATGCCGGAATGATGTTATTTTTAATAAAATAAAAATTAACTATATTTCGCAGGTTATTTTCTATTTCGCAGGTTATTTTCAGGAGAGCGTATTGGATACGCTCCTGGGCCCGGCTGCAGCGTAACGAGCAAGCCAAGGACACCCTCGTGTGTATAAGCAAGAAGATAGAAGTGATTTCTTTGGAGATTTCAAATCGAGGGTGAAAGCATGTTTATCATTTGCTCTAGAGACATGTGTTTTATTTTTCAAACTCAGGCTTGTTCTTTATCTTGCGTGTGTCGAATGACTTTGTAATAATTGGTTATTTACATCCCTAAATGTAAAGGCCAGATATTTTTATCCATTATCTTAAAAAAACAGCATGGAAGCACAAACCCTAGAGCATGTGCCCTTAGGAACCGGGGGCCAGCAGGGGCCACAACCCCCATATGACACAAAAAGTTGTTAAATCCACTATCCAAAATGAGTCTCAAATTAAAAAAAAAGATGAGTTTTCTTTTATTCTCTTTTTTTAAAAAAAAATCACTTTTATGTGTTGTCGTCATGGAACTTAAAAAAATATAAGTTTCAGCCATGGAACTTCCACATGCCACCACCACTACCATCCTCCTCCTCCTGATGTTTGTCGTTGCATCCACTACTGTTGCCACCACCTTGGACTAAAGCAACCACCCCCAAGAACAACTCCACCATGAACATGAACCCGGCGTCGTCGCTCTCCTGAAGACGAGGAGGTGGACCCGACTGATGCCTTTAGTACAGGAGCTGGGCACGTCAACGCCACGAGAGCCACCAACCCCGGGCTAGCTGGTGTACGACATGGAAATCGGAGCGTACGCCAGTCTCATCCATCAGCGCTTTGATCAGGATACACTACGCTCCATCACTCGTAACGTAAGCTAGACATGTGAGAAGCAAGGAGACTACAAGTATTTCAATCTCAACTATTCAACAATCATGGTGCCATCCACTCCCACTCGTGCAAAAGCCATACGGTGTGTACCAGTGGTGGATCTAAAGTACGTGCATAGGGTACATATGCCCCCCCCCCATTTCTGAAAAAAAAATCAAGAATTTATACTTTTTAGTACCTTGTATATGTATAATACGTTGCTAAATACAATTGCTAGCGTATTCAACCTATAAAATAGCCCCAACACTCTAAAATCATTGCTTTCTAGGTCCAACAATAGCTTTGTTTCAAACTGCACAACAGTATTTGTTTGAACTATATCATTTTCGTCGGTACACTCATAATTGAAATCCTAGATCCACCACTGGTGTGTACCAGACTATAACAAAGGTTAGCATTACTGGGCTTTCTGCACAGTGTGCGAAGCCCACTGATTGTTGTTTTCGGTGTTCCAGAATGACTGTCAAGTAATAAATGAATAATAAGGGCACTCAAGTAATGAATGATTGCACAGTGACTATTTATTGTCACGTATTTATGATATTTTGCTGATGTGGTAGTATATTTATTAAAGAAAGAGGGTAAAAATAAGACTCTAAGTCCATAATATTCGAGATAATAAATAAGTTTAGACTCTATGATAGAGTATGCACTGTGAGTGCCCTAATGTAACCTTGTTCTTCTCCTATCCATGGGTTCTGGGTTGCTGCAGCCCTGGTAATCATCATTACCACGGTTGTGGCCGGTTTTGTACCTTTTAAACTCCATTTCTCTGCTTAATAAGATCCGTGCAGCGCACGTTTGATAAAAAAGATGAATGTACTACTCTCTCCGTTCTAAATTATAAGACATCCCAAAAATCTTGGAGAGTCCAACTATCTCAAATTTGACCAAACTTATATGACAATATAATAAAATTTATGATGTTAACTAAGTATCGTTAGATTCATTATCAATTATATTTTTATAGTATGCCTATTTGATATCATAAATCTTGATAGTTTTCTCTATAATTCTTGGTTAAACTTAACATGTTTTGATTCTTCAAGATTTTTAGAAAGTCTTATAATTTTGGGACGGAGGGGGTAGCTAGGAATGTTGTGTTCAAGGCTTGCGTATGAACGTTCAGTTTCAATTATCCAACAATAATGGTTGCGCAGGTGTCCTCCCTCCGAGACAAGGGAGGCTTTGTTATCCTGAGTTCCTGACTGACAGCATGCTAGCTAAACGTGTTTTACTGTACTAGGCTAAGTATCTGACAATGCCGCCATCTCTCTCCCCGTTCTTGGGTTCCGCGCGCGACGTCGTCGTCCTTGGCAACTTGTGGAACGCGCTGTGCTGTGCTGTGCATGGCCCCGCGCGCTGCCTGCTATTCTCACCCATCACAGTCTGCCGGCAACAAAGCTGGGCCTCGATCGCCGCCGTCTGCTTCCTTGGAACGCCGAGTCTGACGCGGGCGGACGGATGGCAACTCCGATCCGATCCGATCCGATCCGGCCTGGTGGTTCGATCAAATTTCTCACGTACGCACCCCGATGCAATTCTTCCAGCCTGCTTTCTCTTTTGGAAACCGAAACCTGTAAACATTGGAGTACAATACGCGCGCGCCGATACTACTAGTTCGATACGGTTAAGTATTTATTACTTACTATAATACTAATACTAATCATATATACGAGTTACGAGCTCCTAGCGTCGTTGGTAGAGGTCTTCGACGACAGCACGATCAATTGATCCATGATGATGACGATGACAATGTCGGCGTCTTCCTCTGCCGCCGCAACCGGCGGCGAGGCCGAGCCACTGGTGCACGCGGCGTTCAACAGCACGGCCACTCACTTCGTGGCGGCAACGGAGTCAGGCATCCGCGTCTTCTCATGCACCCCGCCGGTCCTAAAGCACGCGTTCAGCAACAGCTTCGTCCCGTCCTCGTTCGCCGGCTCCCGGGTGACCATAGCCGAGCTAGCTCCCTCCGGCACGCTCGTGGCCGTCGTGTCCCGGCCAGCCGCGCCCGACGGCGACGGCGACGGCGACGACGACGAGGGCGACACGATCGGGTACTGGAGGCACCAGTGGACCCAGACCCAGATACTTCCCAGCGACTTTGTTGGCCCCTCGTCGTCGTCCTCGTACCGCGTCCGCGCCGTCCGCCACTCCGGCGGCCACGTCCTCGTCGCCGGCGACGCCAAGGCGGCGCTCCACGACACGTCGTCTGGACGCGCCGTCAAGCGATGCCTCGAGGTCGACACCGGGCCCAACCCGCTCGCGGTGTGCGCGCTGGCCGAGGCGCGCGACGGCAAGACGGTCGTCCTCGCCTGCCCCGGCCCGGCCAAGGGCCAGGTGCAGCTCTGCCGCCGGGGAGCCGGCGGCGGTGCACGCCGCGTCGACGTGCACGCGCATACCTCCCGCGTCGTCTGCGTCGCCCTGTCCCGCGACGGCAGGCTCCTCGCCACCGCCAGCTCTAAGGGTACCGTCGTCCGCATCTTCAACACCGCCGACGGCAACAAGGTCAACGAGGTACGCTATGTCGCTCGACATGCCCACCGCCGCTAATTCGCTTATTTTTGTTATCGTCCAAAACAAAACTTATTTTTTCGATAATATAAATCGTTAATCTTTTTGGAAGATAGATTGGTTACGTAAATAAAAAACCCAACAGAATCTTAACCAACTTAACCTTCACTCCCATACGCATAACAATAATAACAGCGTCCGCAGCTTTGCCGCCGCTAATTCCCTCTCGACGAGAGAGCCTCTCGACGAGAGAGGGAAACTACCGAGAAAACAATGGCTTCCTCCCTTGCTACGACGACGACGAGGCCGGCTCCCATGTTATCCCATCCCCTCGTCTATCTATCCTTCAGCAGCGGCGGACGCCACCACCGTGCACTGGCTCAGTTGCGACACCTTCGGCCTGCGCGGCCTTTACCAGAAGAGCAAGGCCGTCGTCGTCGCCGCCTGCGGAGACATTCTCGTCGAGAAGGCGTCCACCTGCGCCGTCGTGACGACGACGCGCGTCAGCGCAAACGTCGAGACGGCGATGACGACAGCCGCGCTCGCCGTCCGGCGCTGGAAGTCAGGCTACCTGAACTACCACTGGCGCTACGACGAGTGGGAGGCAAACATCGAGGCCTCTGCCGGTGCCGGTACCGGTGCCGGCGAGGTGCGTGTGCGCTTCCACGGAGACAAGACGTTCCTCGTTCTTGACGGCCACGTAGATGTGTATGGGCTCGCCGGCGGCGGCGCGCATGAGCTCCTCCACCGGGTGGAGACGCGACCGGGCGGCGGCAGGCCCCTCTGCGCCGCGTCGACGTCGCGCGACGCGCCTCTGACGTTCGCGTGCGCCGGCGCGAAGGCCGGCGAGGTGCGCGTGGAGCGGTGGGAAGCGGGCGGTTCACGCCGCTGTCGTCGTTCCGTGCGCACTCGTCGCGGCTTGAGTGCGTGGCCGTGTCCTCGGATGGCCGGTTCGTTGCCACGACCAGCTTCAAGGGCGCACCATGGTGCGCGTCTTCCACGCCGCTGATGGCATACACTAGTAGATCATACGTAGTTGCGAATCTAGCTGAGAACATAGTCAGGGTCAACTAAACTTTATCGCATGACATAAATCGTTAGTTAGGATCTGTATTTTTACCAAAGGTTTCTCAAATTAATAGCTAGTGAATCTCATCTCATCAGGAACATTGTTCTCCATGACGTGGTTGCAGTTACGAAGAGGCAATGACAGGGCAGACATCTCCCCGGACTCCAGGTGGATTGCCGTCTCCAGCGACAAGGGGACGATCCACGTCAACGTGGATGTGCCGTCGCCGACACAGGAGGACAGCAACAGTCCTGACAGTGAGAGTCCCAATGCTGGCTCTGCACTGAACGCAAAGCAAGGCTCCTCCTAGTCTTTCTTAAGTGGTAGAATACAACTTCTTTGTTCAACTCATTTAACAACTTCTTTGCTCAACTCATTTATGTTTGAGAGAATTTAGACTGAAGAATGTGTTGTTTCTGCACTTTTTTATATTTATATACATGTAAATGCAAAGATAGTAATGCTAAGAGTGCCTGGAACTCGAATTCTTGCTGCAGGTTTCGTGCCAGGTTATTTCAAACAAGATGGCTCGCTTGTTAAGTTCCGCCTGCGTGAAGGCGTCAAGTACGTGGTGGCCTTCAGCCATGTGTCAAACACCATCCTTGTCGTCGGCATGGATGGAAGGTGAGTCTCGTGAGACTAACCACACTACTTGCTCTTTGAATTTGACATTTGGATGCTATTTATTCAGACTAACTTGTAACTTCTGATGCTCTCTGTCTATGCATCGTGCAGCTTCTACCGCTGCGAGTTCGATCCGGTGAAAGGAGGTGACATGAAGCAATTGGAGTACAGGGACTTCATGAAGATGAAATGACGACGGGCCAACAAATGGCTTTTATATGTTGCGGATGGATGTTATTTGTAGTTCTACCACGTCAGACGGAAGGCGTCTCCCAGGGTTATTTGGACCTAAGTGTCACAATTAAATAAGTTTAAGGATCCATATTTAGATTTTGCGAGTTCGTATTTTTTTTACTCTATATAAAAACTAGAATACGGTCAGCTTTTGAAGTTTTGAAATTTGGACTGATGATCTTTCTAGATATTGATCTTGATAACTTGGGAATTGTGCGTGTCAGCGTGTGTTTGTCTCAGAAAATAAAAACAAATATGAGTTACGCCCTAATTGTACAAACAAAAACAAAGTCCACTTGGCATGCCCATCGGCAGGTTCACCCACCACGGCGCGTTCCACCTGACGGTACACGCGCTCCACCTCGTGCCGCCGCGTCTGGCTCAAGCCCGACACCGAGCGCTCCTTCCTCTTCGGCCCAAGGCCGGGGACGGGTGGTCGTCATGTCCATGGCCGGCGCAGGACTGCAGGAAGGTCGACACCAACGCCGTCGTCGTGCTGCACCAGGCGGACGCCGGGGAGGGAGGAGCTCATGTGAGGTGAAGGTGAGCGCAGAGGTAGTGTGAATTATGGAAAGTTGTGCCTTGCTGTTGCGTTCCAAGGCTTGAGGCATAGTATATATGTGTACTGAATGATTAATTGGTGGTTATGAGATGTGTGATGATTGCAGTCACCAGCTTTCATCTTTGTTGGTGCTGATAGATGCCGTCTTCTGGGTAAAATCCAATGGGCAGTTTTGGATCAGATTATTAGTTGCTGGATATATGGAGTTGATCGATCAAAATAGTTTTCAGAAAAGAACTGTATCGAATGATTGCTTTGGGATTGGATAGTAAGTTGTTTATAACGTGGGGAAATTTAACCTCGTTGATTGAAGAAGACTTGAGACCAAATGGAAGGCAGGGTGAATCAGATGAATGAACTAGGAATGTTTTCTTCTATTGTTTTGTTCAAGGCTTAATGTGTATGTGTATCAATGTACATTAAAGCTTTGTTTGGATGTTGTCGGATCCATCTCAACCTATATGTGTTGGGGTGGATTAGGATGGAATTTAGTTCAACTTCCACTCCAATCCACCCCAACACATATGGATCGATGTGAATACAACTGCATCTAAACAAGGCCTAAGTAGTTTCTATTATGCAATCGTTTGGGTGTATATGGTTCAGATTATAACTCCTAAATTGCAGTAAATTTTATCATTCAAAGTACGTCTTGATGTGTACTTGTACTTGTGCTTCATCATTTTAGACTTCTCTAGAAAAAATTATCAACTGTTATTTGTACATGCGAAGCAAACTTTAAATTGAGCTGCATACTCGAATAAGTCATCACATTTATGCTTAAAGTAAAGATAGTTATTTATTTTTTTGACAATGAAAAGTAAAGATAGTTGGTCTGTCTTTACTCTGGCAACCTTGATAAATGGACATACTAATATCCTCATGTTTGTCGTTGTGATACATTGACTTGCCTCACCCTCCACCATAAAGCCATAGGAGGGCTTTGGTTCCATCCTGTGCACTAAATGGAAGACATGCAAAACACAATTGACAAACTGGTGTTTTTGCCCATACTTTAGATTGATGAGCCTTTTCTGTCACAGCCTCACAGCCTTGGTTTCCTTTAGTACTCGTATTTCTTTGAAGGGGATTGAATCTAGAACCCTTCAAGCTATCTCCAACCTCAAGATTGCTTAGTCAATTATGAGAGCTCAGTTCTTGCCAAATGGGAAAGGGATTGCCTTTTCCATCATGGACTTTTGATATATATGCTTGATGATCATGTGGGTAAGATTCTGGATTAAGATTCTAGGTTGCAAGTTTTATGCTTTGACTCGATCTTATCACTCCATGATTACCTTAGTGTGCCATCACTTATTCATTGGGCTAAGGTGTATGATTACTTTTCAGTATTCGCCATGCATGGAAATCTGCTTTAGAGCCATACCAGCAAAAGTGTCCCCCTAATAAATATTACCAGCAGTTCAGTGGTGACTGTATAATTACTTACGTGGTAAGTTAGTACTGTATTTCAAAACAGCCTATAAAATCTTGATGATGTACGTACTGGATTGAGATATCATGATTATTCTGATATTTCCACTTTTGCCATGCTTGCAGGAGTGACATGGGTATGGAAAGATATGCCTTGCACTGACAATTAATCTGTAAGCAGCTCTCCCATCAGTCTTCAAGGAGACAAGGATGCAGTTTTTACCTGTTACGTGCAAGGAAAGACTGAAAACCAGTATTATTATTAAAAAAAAATTGCGAACACGGAAACCAGTATTATTTAGAGTAGTGGGTTAATTCTCTGGGGTGTTGGAGTAGATGGTGAGCGCCGAGCCTTTTGCATTGAGTGCTTCTGTGTTCTTGTTATTCAAAACTAGTGCTTTTCTGTGTTGGTTGTTATAGTTTTCAAAAAGAGTGTTATACAGACTCTGACAGGAAAGGAAAACTGCTTAATACTGATTAAGGGTGAATTTGAATTTTTGAGATAAGCCATCGCTTCTCTTTTTTTTTCTGTAGTAAGTAGAACTGTTGAATGTGAACCTGATGCTATGTTACGTACGTTGTGAGGTTTGTTGGTCCTAGACCAAGCAAAGCAAAGCTGCAAAGGCAAGGCGTGAGCATCTGTTTCACTTTCACCGTACCGTATCACCGTGTTCAGCCTGTTCGCTTGGTTTTTCAGTCAGCTTAAATCCAGTCAGAACAGTGTTTTTCTCTCACAAGAAATCAGCCAGCAGTGCATAATTCTGTCAGAACAGTGCATAATCTTGCCAAACGAACATACCCGTTGTCCAGAGGAATAATATTGGCTCAGGAAATGTGGAAATGTGAAACCAGGTCTAGGGGAATATAGGCTCCCGAGGAAAATGGACGAAGATATGCCCCCCTGTCGCTGCCAGTTTCCCAGCCAAATGGACGACGTGCATGGCATTGGCAGGTTGCAGCACTAATAAGCACTTGCACCCAGCAGCAGCCCACCGCCACCCGTGCCGCCGACGCTGACCGTGGCCGGACACCGGGTGGCCGTCACGCGCCGCACGCGTGCGCTGGCCCTGGCCCGCTGTCTCCACCGCCACACCCGAATCGGAAAGACGGCGGCCAACCACCATTCCCTTCCCATTCCATTCGGCAGGCGGCGGCCCGAACGAATCCCCGATAGCGCGGGGGCAGCAGCAAAAGGGTTGCACGTTGTGAGGGGACGCGGGCCACGTGAAGGCCTCGACGCGCGATGTCACGGCTCCACGTGACGGCCCTCGTGCGACAGCGCCCCCTGTCTGTGCCGGTCCCCTACGGCCCGCAGGGCTTTGCGAGCTACATATTCTGCCATGGGCCCGCGGCCCGTGTGGATGATTATTTCCTTGTCCCGACGGCGACGTCCGCCGCGCCGACCGCCGGTGGATCTCTGAATGGATCGCCGCGCCTGCATTTTCTTTTCTTTTTTTTTCTCTATGTATATATACCTATCCACTGCGTAATGATTGCGCAATAATAGATATATACTTCCATATATAGAGAGAACTATTGTTATACATCTAGCTACAGGATAATAACTTATATCACGTGCGCGATACCGATGCTATCTCGTGACAGAAAGATGCACATAATTGCAACAGAAGACAATTGGACGTGGACGTGGTGTTGGATATCGGAGATAAGGGAATCTTGAGTCCAGCGGCAAGGCAATCCGGGTCTTATCAAGGCCAACCTTCTCGAACCTTCCGATAAATTGTGTACACCTTTTATATTCTAATAATAATAATTCCCTTCTTTAATAAATATATAATTCTATCTAGATTTGAGACAAATCAAAATGCAATACAGGGCCTTAGTACTCTCTCATTTCTTTCCCTTCAAAATTCTAAAAGTTTACCATATTTCCTGTCACATCGAATCTTTGAACGCATACATAGAGCATTAAATATATGTAAAAAAATATAATTAATCGCACAGTTTATCCGTAACTTTCGAGACGAATCTTTCGAACATAGTTACTCTATGATTGAACGATAATTATCAAATACAAACGAAACTAAACGCTACGGTACTTTACATCCAAAAGTTTTTGGATCTAAACAAGGCCTAAATTATCTTCTAGAGTTGTTTTAAAGTCAACTTTTAACATCTATGACAATAAAATGAGATTAGTCTTTTTTATATACAAAGGCGATCAAAATTAAAAACTTTAATTTAAAATGATTTCATAAGTTGACTTGTTTATGGAAAGAAGTAATACGTCCCTAGTTAGAAGAGCATTAAACTAATTTATTTATTCCCTCTGTTGCTATCTCACTAGAAAAGGCTTCTTGCTTTTCCATCCCCAAGTTGCTGATGCTTGAGTTGAGGTATCGAGCTGAGTAGTTACTAAAGTAGATTATGCTGTGGAAATTGGAAAAAGGCATACTTTGTGCCGAATCTCTTTCGACAACACATGTTGCTGTCAGATAGATGCGACATAGATAAATGTTTGGGCTGTTTTTCTCCAAAAAAAAATGTACATATATATTTATCGCTGCCCGGCAATAAATGAAATGCCACGAAAAGTTATAGCGTGGTGGAAAGATGTCTCGAATTGGAAACTTGGGGGCCTAGTTATTTGTTACCACTTATAAATTGTGTAGTCAAAATAAGATGAGGTTATTAGAAGCTAAACAATATGTTTTTTTAGCTTTTTGTTTACCACACTTCTTCTCACAACCCCATTTATACTAAAAACATACAAACACTAGGCCAGAATAGATTATTTATTAGACCGTGTTTTTCCTCCATTTATGCAACTTCTCATAGAAGCATTTATTTGACCCATGGCCGTATTTGTTCTGATCAACCCAATTGGCTTGCCCTATGAAGAGATATTGAGAAAAAATAGCATATAAGAACATATCGAAGACTCAAGAAGTTAAAATAGACATTCAGTGAAGTGTTTATTAGTGTTAGAGGTAAAGCGTCCAAGGTGGCAAGGAGTTGTCCGATAAACTCTCATGCTTGTGGTGAGTATGAAGAAGTTTATGAAGGTTGTGAAGAGATCAAGATAGTGAAGCGAGAAAACTGGTTGAAAGAGACCAAGATCCCTTGGGAGCTCCTCAATAGAGATGTAGAGGACTTACCGAGGTCAACTCGAACTTTGGTAAGTAAATCAAGTGTCTCTTTTGCTTGTCCTTGGGTTCTTATTTTGTTCAAGTGTACTTTTGGGCGACTGGTCATGATCTACTTGTGATTGTGTGTGGTATGTCCAATAATTGTCGGTAACAACTAGAATCGTTGAATAGGGGCAATCTTTGTTGATCTGCCACATACCAAAATGGTGGAGTTCTCCTAACGTTTTTAAATAGTAGTAAAACACTACCGCTAGTCATAACACATATAAAATCTTCACTAAGAGACATTTGGTAGGAAAAGTTTATACTAAATATTTAATGCTAAAACACTAGGAGAACTCCACTTCAGTAAGAGAACTTGAAGATTATGGTTGTGCCAATACCGGAAATTCCAATCATGATATTTCATGCAAGTTTTACATTCTTTAGAATGGCCTATTCAAATTAAAACCCCACCCTCTATTAGGACATATCTTAATTGTTTCAAAAAAAAAGGAGCAAGTCCTATTAGATCATCTTAGATCCACCACTGCCACACAATCATCCAATGGTACTTTGTTGTGTGCATTTCTTCCATGGCAAGTTGTTAGGCTTCATATATATTATATTCTAGTGTGCTTATCCGTGATGTACAACATGCACATTGAACATATTCCAATGCGTATAAAAAGTTCGGTGCATACGATATGTATTATGCTTCCCTGTATACATACCATGGATATTTACCACATGTCTGATTAACAAATCAAACATACCCATTGGGGAGATTTCCTCGCAGGCTCTGCATGCGGGTGGCCTCCCATGCCCGCTGCTCCCCCCCCCCCCCCCCCCCACCCACACTATACGCCGTTGAACCGTGTTGATCGGACAAATGGCAAGTATTCATGGCATGTATGTAGGGAGACACATTGGATACGGTATGTAAGTTTTTTTTTCTTTTAACTTGCGTGCACCCCACTAGACCAAACAGACTAGACCCCTATCACACTAAATAATCTTGGGTTGTGCTAAGTCAAATCTCTCTAGCTAACTTTGATCAAGTCCGTAGAAAAATAATACAAACATCTACAATAAAAATCTCGCAATATTCTCATACTCAGCTCCATTCGAAATTGTAAGTCGTTCTTGCCTTTTTAGGTACATACTCACTCCGATCCATCCTAAATTATAAGTCATTTTCAAGAATCTCGAAAAATCAAAGCATATTAAGTTTTTCCAAATATATATCTATGTATATAGAAAAATAGTATACATAAAAAGGTCGGTAAAACTTATAATTTGAGAATTAGAGAAACTTATACATATGGGTGGAAGAGAAGCGCCGATGACCTATGCGGAGCTAGCTTGTGTAGTAGGAACAAACGTATGTGCATACGTAATAATGTGAACAAGGAGTGATGGATCCGAGAGAACAAGCAAGCACAAGCAGTAAACGGTATCGAATCGAGGCACTTGCGTTGCATGGGTGGTGAGGAAGAACGAAGGAAGCATAAGCATCTTCTTTTGAGGAAAGATGGATGGAGTGCCCTCTGCTGCAATAGCGGCAGCGTCGGCAAGACGGCACTACCAATCTAGGCATACTGACATGAATTGAAGCGACGATCCCGCCAGCTGACGCCCACGGCCCACCTCCCTAGCTAGCTGCTATCGTCTCGATCTCATATGCACTACTGTGCACAAGTCGTTCATGCTGCACGCGCCGGCCGGCCGGCTGGGCCCTGCTCTAGCTGGGACGGACGACTGGTTGTGCATCACCGCCACCTATCTAGCTATCTGGCTATTTATAGTCAGCACAGTCGTCAGACAGAACAGCAGCAGCAGTGTGCCAAGCTAGCGTATCAGCGAGAGCAGTAGCTAGCAGTGTAGAGGCAAGGCAGGGATAGACCGATCGACCTCCGACAGAGCCTAGAGAGCTAGCTCTCGTTCGATCTATCGAGACGACGACGACAGCGATGTCTGGGTCCGGCGCCGGTGTGTGGGTGTTCAAGAACGGCGTGATGCAGCTGGAGCAGCCGGCGGCGGGGAGCCGGAAGGCGCTGGTGTACGTGCCGACGAACGAGGTGGTGCGGTCGGTGGAGGCTCTGGAGCGGCGGCTGGGGACGCTGGGGTGGGAGCGCTACTACGAGAACCGCAGCATCGTGCAGCTCCACAAGCGCGACGGCGGCGCAGACCTCATCACCATCCCGCGCGACTTCGCCAGCCTCCGCTCCACCCACATGTACGACGTCGTCGTCAAGAACCGCGACCACTTCAAGGTCGTCGACGCCTAATAATAAGGGCCCTAAGCTACCCGCCGGCCCTAAGCTCCATCGCCGTCCGGCCACGACGATCTTATCCCGGCACAAGGCATGCATGCGTCCGTCTGCAGCAGTGCACAACTGCTGATGCCAGGAGTTACAGTGAGTCTAGCTGTATACATAATACGTATACATATGTATGTTTGTGCTTGGCGTGTGTGTACGTTGGTACATATTTTGCTTTGGATTGGCTTGGCTTAAATTAGTTGCACGTGTAATTATGATAGTTTTGTGTGTGTGTGTGTGTGAGAGAGAGAGAGAATTTGAAGTGCACGCTACATATTGTACTGATGCTTTGTATATTGCCTTTTGGTTTTTGTTTATGTGAAATCAATGAATTGTCCTGCAGGTAGTACTTGTTGATTTGCGGACATTTGTAATTTTACTCCACAAAGTAATTAGTTAGTTTGTCCTGATAACCATTATATGCATGTTTATCAACACTATTTCAATAATACTTTTCAGCAAACGAATAATAATGTTTTCCTCTCATAATAAATTAGTATAAACATTCAGCATAAGCCAAATTTAACAAAAAGATCAGCATAAAAAATAAAAGAGAGTACTTTGGTTGACTTGCAATATATGTGCACCTCCGGAATTAAGAGAAAACAAGCCGGCAACATCAGAAAGAATTGCTTGCATGACGTACAACTAATAATTGTGACACATTTGCGATAACATCTGGACCATGTTTTTATGTCTGATGTGATCTACGACGTGGATTGAGCCGTCTATCTTGACCTCTTTTTTGTTTTTATTATTACATCTAATCTCCAGGGATTTTCTTTTTATTTTCATCAAGATTCCTAACAGCATAGCATGCATTTTTTTAGAAAAAAAATCAAAAAATAAACTTTATTGGCTATCGCTGTTCTTGATTACTACTAGGTTTCCGTCAAGCCAGCTTGCCGACGGATAAACCTACAGAAAAGGGCTACAGAGCCTACAACCTTTTTGCTTAGACTAACGAGGCAGAGGATTCGGACGATTGACAGAGAAAGACACAGAATTCCGTTAGGAAAGAACCAATTCAGCTCCCACTTGTCACTGTAACACGTATGCACGTAACGTACGTTAACGTGACGCGCCCATCCTTTTTCCCGGATGTTTTTTTTTATGAAAAAGAACATGACATGGCAAAAAATATATAAATTCTTTCCTTTTTTAAAAGAAAGAAATCGACGGTAGGAGCACCGTCATACAGTACCATTACAGAGGAGCACATAGGAGACCTGACTTAGAGGGAAACGCTTGGTAGCTCAGTAAAAATGCCTCAAACTCAAACATACCGATGTGCCCTGTTCGCTTGATCGTTTCGGTGGCTGATAAATCGGATGATGTTGTTTTTAGCTGTTTTGTTGTGAGAGAAAAATAATGCGGTGGCTGATCGGCCAAGCGAACAAGGCGTAGCTGTAAGTTAGAAAAATCTTGCGATAATTCAAAAAAAAAAAAACTTGCGATGACAAACTCATCCAGCTAGGGAAAAAGACTGCACTCTCTAGCATCTTCTTCTATAAATAAAACACTGAAAGCCAAGGCAGGCAGTACAGTGAGATCCATGTTCAGACGACAATCGGATTGGTTCCTGCGTCCGTGATCATCATGCAATTTATTAATTCCGAGCGGCTGATCACACCACGCGAATGTACTCACCGGAGACAGGTAGCCGTGCTACGATCGATACGTCCTCACGCAAAAAGGCACTGCGCCATTGGAGTTGGAGACGGAGAGCAGCAGCTGCCTGCCACTGCAAGTCTGCAAACAGCAGGACGGGCGAGGAAGAAAACAATAGGGTAGCCACCTGACCCACCTACCAACCTGACAGCCTTGCTTTCCATTGCAGACAAACAAATAGCAGCCCTGCCTCCAGGTACCATAGCAGCCCAGTCGATCCGGTGGCGGGACCCACTCTGCAGACATCGCCGATCAACCTACCGGATGGCCACCGAGACGACGACCGCCCCGGCGCCGGCGCCGGCGCTACCTTCTCCTCCTCCAGCGGCGGAGGCGGGTGCCGCCACGCCAAGCCGTCCGGTACGCACACGGTCAATTGCCTCTTGGGTGATGGAATCCACAATTCTGAATTCTGATCGGTTCTTGGCAAGTCGCTAAGGCCCCAGTTGGCCCGTGCTCATGCTGTGTGGCTTCGCGTTCTGGTTCTTCACTTGCAGAGACTGTCGGGGTTCGAGCAGCTGGACGGGCGAGTTAAGGTGGTTCAGTGGGCGCGGCGGTTCTTCGCAGCAGCAGCAGAGTTTTGGGCAAGTTGGGTTGATCCTTGTGCTTCTGTTGTGTTGCAGGAGCTGACCTCGTCGCAGGCAGAGTTGCTGGAGAGGATCCAGAAGCTGAAACAGGTGTGTATGAATTGTCCAACGAAATGCAGATTACGGCTCGTGCAATTAATTACCTGAGGGTGAGGGCTGTGGCGACGAAACAAAGAAGTTCACAGAGTAGAGACACTTGGATTTGGGAAATTTGGTTGCTTCGGTGATCAGATGCTGATGAGATGCAATTGGCTGACCTCTGTTTCAGGAGGTGCAGAACTGGCGCTCCAACGTAGAGACGCAGGTCAAGACATGCCAGAATGTGAGTTCTGCTCTGTCCTTTCTCCCTCGTCTTGGAGATTTAAGGGTGCTGCTCTGCTTGTAGTAATGAGTATTTTACCATACAAAAAACAGTGAGATATCCGATGCCCGTAATTGAATTGTGCTACTTACAGGAGCTCCAGGGTCTGAAGAAAGGGCTCGACTCTGAAGTGGAACAGCTGAAATCGGTCTGCCCTCTTTCTGTCGACTTCTATTCCTTTTAGTTTGGTCTCTAGGAGCAGCACAACATACTGTTATTTTGCTTCTAGGAAATGAAGGCGTTTAGGTCTGCAATCCAGGAAGAGAAGGCCAATCTACCTGCACAGATTACAACTTCAGAGACGGTTAGTTTTATATGAGAAAAATCTGTGATATAATGCTCTGCTGAACCATGCTGTTGCGCAAGAAACTACAATAATTTTCTTGTTTTGTAGAGCAATGACCATACAGAACAAGCCTGGCAGACCCAAGACCACGTACTGAAGGTTGCTACTGATCCTAGTATGGAAGAACAAACAGCAACACAAGCGTGAATTGGTGCTTCCTTGCAGAGGTGAATGCTGTTCTGCTGGATATTCAGCTCCTTTCGATGGATCAAAAGGGGGGGAAAGCTGGCAGACACACTGAATCACATGAAGTATCCGTAATATTTTTGAATCCATACCAGCAAGTTCCCAAGTGCAAACATCTCTATAACAATGACAGCAAATTGAAGTGTAACACTTCAAAGCAATCTTGTCAAGTGGTACATTACATGTACAAGAACTGCTTGTTTTGTAACAATTCCATGACTACTTTTACGAACTCTAATTTTGAAATAAAGTCTGCAGAACTGCCTCTGGTTCTAGTATTCTATACATGCTTGAAATAAAAAAAGAAAAAGAAATTGTCAACCAAGGAGGATCTGAAATCTGGAGGATGACCATGTAATATTGCACATCAACATGTAATCATTTCTAATATTTTGCTGCTTCATCACAGCTGGCTGGGAGATCACCTTATGTCAATTTAAGTGAAATGCAACAATCTAGTATTCCATCCAACCTTGTATGTTGACTAACATTATGCAGTCAATTGACTCAGTTCTGGACTGCTGTCCTCTTCAGTTGCTTCAGGGCAAAACTTACATAAGCTTAGGTTGCTTTCCCTTAAATAAAAGCTGCCTAAGAAACCTTAATTTGTTTGTGGTGAATATCTTTCCGGTTATCTGTGTGAAGGCTTCCTACAAGAGCAGAATATAGGGAGTCATCTGGAGTCAATCCAGCTTTCAACATATCATCATACAACTGAAACGCCTCATCTGATCGTCCTTCCTTTGCCAGACCTGATATTAGAGCTGTATATGCCACGACGTTAGGTTCCGTTCCCCTCTGCTTCATCTCTTCAAATAGCTTCAGCGCCACATCCACCTTCCCGTTGACACAGTGCCCATGAACTAGCGATGCATAAGTGTATACATCTGGAACAAGCCCTTTCTTCTCCATCTCCTTTCTGAACCTCTCAGCCTCGCGGATGCTCCTCTTCTTGATGTACCCATCCATCATAACATTGTAGGTCACAACACTGGGCGTTGCCCCTTTCCCTGCCATGTCTCGGAACAGCCTTCTAGCCTCCACCATGTCACCTTCCTTGCAATGTATGCTGATCAATGTAGTGTAAGTGACATAATTTGGCGCGACACCCTTCTCGATCATGATATGCAATAGAGTCTTGGCCTCATCCAATCGATTCACCCTGCACAGTCCACAGGCCAGTGTGTTGTATGTGTAGACGTCCAGTTCGACGCCCGTTTTCTCCATGGCCGCCTTTATTTTAAGAGCATTGTCCACCATCCCTTTACGACAATAGCCATCAATCATCGTATTGAAAATAATTTGGTTATGCCCTACACCTCGCCCTTGCATGTCTGCCAGCAACATCTCTGCAGCCTCCATCTGCCCAATCTTGCAGAACCCGTTGATCAACACACCATATGTACGTTCGTTCGGCTCAACGCCATTGCCAACACATTCATCGAAAACCTCAGAGGCCCTCCGCACATTCCCTGCTCGGCAGTAAGCGTTAACGACAGCCGTGTAGAAGTACACATCTCCCGCAACATTTGTCGCCTTCATCTCGTCAACCATAGCTTCAACCTTGCTGATATCCCCGGCCGTCGACAAACTATCCACCAGTATCGTATACGTCCCGACCGTCGCCTCAATGCCTCCATTTTTCATGAGCTCCAGCAGCTCCTGGACCCGGGCGTCATCCTTCTGGCGCACGTAACAGTCAAGCAGCGAGTTGTAGCACAGCGCATTGAGCGTCACGCCATGGCGAGGCATTTCGTCGAGCAGCCGGCGGGCGTCGTCCACGCGCCCCGACTTGCAGAACCCATCGACGACGACGGACGCTGCCAGCGGCGAGACGGAGCCCGGGCACGCGTCGAGCGCCCGCTTCAGGATGCCCGCGGCGTCCGCGAGTCGCCCGGCGCGGCGCAGCGAGAGGAGCGAGGACGTGAGCGAGCGAGGGTCGAGGCGGCCGCCGAGGCGGGACACGGTGGCATCGAGCGCCTCGGCCGCGCGGTCCGCCGCGCCGGTGTCCGCGTACGCGCGGAAGAGCATGTCGTGGAACGCCGCCACGGCGTGCGTCGGCGCGCCGCGCGGGAGTGACGTGGCGGCGAGGTCCCGGAACGGCACCGCCAGGAGGCCCGGCGTGAGCAGGGACGGGAGCGCGGACTTGGCGGCGGCGAAGCGCCGTGCGGTTAGGAGCGACGTGAAGGCGGCGAGTGTCGACGCGGCGGTGGCGGGCGGCGCCATCGCGGTGCGTTGGCGAGGGAGGAGAGAGAGTGAGAGAGAGAGACCGGCCAAGGCCGGAGAGCGGGGAGAGGAGGTTGGGTCGTTTTGGGTGGACGGCGTGGCGGGCTGCCGGGTTCTG
This sequence comes from Microstegium vimineum, assembly GCA_022036555.1. Taxonomy (NCBI): domain Eukaryota; kingdom Viridiplantae; phylum Streptophyta; class Magnoliopsida; order Poales; family Poaceae; genus Microstegium; species Microstegium vimineum. The sequence continues at coordinate 7,539,348 of CM039141.1, forward strand.
AACTTCTGATGGACTCGGCCTGATTGGTTGGTTTGGTGGTATGGGCCCGTAAAGGCTTTGACTAGTAGAGTGGGCTTACCAGTGGGCTCTAACGAGACAAACCATCCGTGGACACATTTAAGGCGCACTTGGATTAAAGGAATTCGTGGGCCTTTAACATCATCTCATCTCATCTCAAAAAGAACCAGTGAGAGAGAGAGGACCTTGTGTTCACTGTTAACCGCCGTTCACGAGCTGCACAGGCAATGAAAAGGAAGAGGTGTCCCCACGCGATGGGACGCGGGCATGGCCAATCATGTCCGTACGGCCACGGAGTCACCTGCTGCGTGCCTGCGACGCCGCTCGTGCGCTACCGGTCCCTCGGCGGCGACAGACATGACGCCGCCTGCTGCAGCCTGCAGGCCTCCATCGCATGAATGACCGTGACCGGTGCATGTACACGTGCACAGTGCGTTACAGTGAGGAGGTCGCCACAGCTACGTGCATGTGTACACGACTACACGCGCGTGTGTGCCTCCATCGTCGCCTTTCTCGCTCGTGTGTTTATGCGTGCCCGCTAAAAGCAGGACTGTATTAACGGTCCTTAAGGACCAATTTTAACCGTCAACTAAATATAGAAAAGGATCTAAATGAAACCACTAGATAGAATTATGGTTTATACTGATAGAATTCTACGAGTTTTGGTGAATGTCTATTTCTGCAGGGGTTATCAGGAAATACCAAGAAAAGGCTTACATGTCATGTTTACATAGAGATAATTATCAACCGAACAATTTTCTTATACTCAGAAGGCTCTAGAAAGAACTGGACCAAGCCGGAAGCCAGTCGGGCCCACACCCAGGGCGCCCGCCCTAGGGTTTGGGGCACCCGCCCTGTTGTCTCGGCCAATCAGGGTCAATCTCGCGGATCACGCTCCACCGCCTTTGAGGATGAATCTAAACCCCTCGCTTAAGGTCAGTTTGATCCGACAGTCCACGTTCATTTGAGGAGGCTATATAAGGAAGGCCCCTAACCCCCCTGAGGATAATCTCATCTCATTATTCTTCTCCAGAGCAAAAGCTAGGGTTTTAAGATGTAAAGAAGGAGAGAGGTCCCTCTAGCTGTCTAGATCTAGATCTTCCAGTTCTAGTTCATCTAGTTATAATTAGAGGTGAGAGAGAGGAGGAGAGAGCTAGGAGGAGCCGGATGTGTCGGATCTTCCTCAACATTGTACCTTTGCAGCATCTGGTTCTGAGCAATCTTCAGGTTCTTCATTTATTATTTCTAAGTATCTTATTTCAGTTCTTACTTTATTCTATTTACAGGATCTCCGCTCGTATTGAGTGCTCTAGTTTAAACGTTGAATTAGAGTAGTAAGCGATAGTGTAGACGTGGTGTCTAGACTAGAGTTTACCTGAGTTTGCGCCCAATCCTACGGATAGTTGTGGTAGCCCCAGGGGTGACAACTCTGTAAGGCCTTTGTAGTCCATCACGTTCGGGTTGGTGTTTTCGTAGAGCTTTTGGCAGCCTCCCCCCGACTACCTTTTTCCCAGTCTTTATCGAGAGTCGGGAAGGTACTGTTGCTCCGAAGTAAGTAGAATATTGTGGACCTTTGATTAGATATCCCCCTTAGAAAACTCTAAAATCTCTCTACCCAGTTATCTTATCTATCCTTGGATGTTCTTAATTCTTCACTAGTACACTTCGCGTTCCCCGTGGAAATCGATACCCTTTTTGAATACTCTCGGGTGAAAGCTACAGCGGTATCCGTGCGCTTGCGGATTTATCTATTTGCGTTAAGAAATACCAACAAGCTTTATGGCATCGTTGCCAGGCAACAGTACCTGTGCTAGTTTCGAACCAAGTAATCCGTTTACCTTTTTCATTTTTTTCCTTTTTACCATCTTTCTCACCTTACCATTTTCATCTTACCACATTCAAAAATATTTTACTCCAAAGGGCTACTTGTTGGAGACTCCACCTTCTTGACCCCTCATTCTTATAAATGGCCATGAGCTTCGTCCTGCTTGTATAGCCATGGTTTGGGAGAAATCTTTCTCTAGTCTTGGTTTAGTTTTAACTTCATTTAAAAATATGAATCACCCAAGTATAGAGGAGGCCCCAAGCAAGACCAATTTGAGAGTTGCCAATTCAAGTGGATTTTTGAACATCCATCTAGATTTAACCATAGAGATTGGAGAGGAAGATGATATCAATGAGCATGGAATCTATTCCATAACTATCTTCTTACACCCATGCTCATATGAGACATCTCCCGAATCCGTTGGTCTCTCTATCTTTACCACTCATGACATCTCCAACACCGTAACACTTTCTGTTTGCAAAAACTTCAAAAGGGTGGTTGTCGATGCATTTGTCTATCATAAATTTTGCAAATCTCGTTGTGCTAAATCTTAACATAAGTGTTCACCTTTTTGTTGCCTACCCTTGTATATTGAGCATAGAACCCTTGTATATTGAGCATAGAATTATATGATTATATTCCTTCGGGTATTTTTGTCACTAACCTTTCCAGGTATAGAGCAGAAAGAATGAAGGAATGACAAACATAAGGTATGTCCAACCAATTAATATGCAACATTGAATTTCATTCATCCAATCTTGTTTTTTGCAAAACTCAAGCTTGGGGGATAACCCATCGTAAAAACATCTTTTGCCATGTTGCTACACCATTTTAATTGTACCTACCTTTAAGGCATGCTCAAACTACTAAATTGCTAATCATGCTCTTTCATCGTCACTTGAGTAAATCTCTATAATACTTTCATGCTACCTTTGTCTGCTATAGTATATGTTACCTTTGTCTGCTATAGTATATGTTTAGGTTTAGAAGTATTTTCATACACCTTTTAAATTATGCATGGTGCTTAGTTTAAAGGTATTTGGATACTACTTCTAAAGGCTTTTTAATTTAAGTGTAGCGCTTAGGTTAAAATGTCCTCCTAAATCAAATTAGATGTGGTGTCTAGGTTGATTTTTGAGCCTATAGTATACTAGAGTAGATATTGGATATTTTGTTGGACTAACCCCTGCAGAAAACTTTCAATATAAAATTAGGAAGTCCTGAGATAAACTCATACCATAGATGAAGAGAGACACATGAACTTCAACAATTTTCACAAGAGAAAGGTAGCTAATTCATCACGATGAATTTCGTGGAGCAAGGAGAAGGCGAGTGACAAAGGACAAAATCTACATCCGCTCAATCCATGGAAGAGGGTGAACAAAACTTCAAGACAAGATCACAAAAATTTTAAGATCGGAAGAACAAGTATGAGAGAGGAGTGGAACAAGAAGACAAGTCGTTAATGCACAACCAGTTGATCAAGGGAAGTTTCCATGAGGGTTACAATGCCATCATTCTTCAATGACAAAGGTAAAGGTAAGTAATCATCACTCTAAAAGTTTTTCTTTGATTCTGGTATTCACATAAATAAAGATCTAAACATGTTTGAGCTGCAACTTTACATGATCCAACCTGATAAGCTCAACATGTTTGTTCTTTAAATTTTGATCCGAGTACCACTTCTTGATCTCATAGTATTAACCATATGAGCTAGAATGTTGCACATCCAACCTTGGAAGATGATAATCTCAAATCATTTAAAAATACATTATTCATAGACAATCCTTCCATGTGTTATTGCAATCTAATTTGCTAAGTGTTTTTGAACTGCTACATTCATTCTCATCTTCTGATCATATCACACATGTCATGGTTGAATAAAACATAAGAACACCAATACAAATTATTGCTCAATATGTTTAGGCTAGAGAAGAATGAATAAACTTTTGGTTCTGTTGGTGTTTTTCCACCAGCGGAATTACTTTATTAACTTTATTAACTATAACTAGATAGAGGAATTACAATCATCCTTTAGGAGAGCAGGTATGTACACTTCAATTCTTAGCCACACCGCAAGTGTTATTAAATGAGCCAATTCATGGACCACTTTGTTGCACTATCTTCACCTTTTTGACTCTCTCTATTTATCCAAGCCACCATCAACTCTAATAATTATTTGTCATTCAACAAGGCTAAATAAACGAAGTTCCAACTTGTCCATGTAATTTTATTGCAGCGCCCCGACAATCCTGTCTTGGTCCTATCCAATTATAATTGAACCTTGGCACCATAACGAGGCCAGACAAATACGGAGTACCTTCAAGACAGAGCTATCTATACTATGGTTTTTCATTTCAAAACTCAATAAATTAAAGATCATTCATGGTTTATATTTCCACTGTTTGTATCAAGGCTTATCCAAATTGACTCGACTTACTAGTACCAAGAGAGTACTGATTTAGAAAAACAAAAGAGGCACTCAATAATTATTACATCCTAAACTTTTGTGTTTTGCCTAGAGAGAACTTTCAACTAGCAAGGCATCCAAATAGCCTCGTATCAAGTACCCCTCTGTCCCTGAAAGAATGAATTTCTGGGTTTGTTCTAAGTCAATTTTTTTTGAACTTCGACCAAATTTCTAGAATAAAGTATTGAAAGTTATGATATCAAACTAGTATCATTAGATTTGTCTAAGAACAAATTTTTACATGGTGCTAATTTTAAGTCATAGATATTGCTATATTTTTTTATAAAGTTGGTCAAAGTTAAAAAAGTTTGATTGACACGGATTCTAGGAATTGATTCTTTCGGGGACGGAGAGAGTATAATAATAAGGCGTAAGCAGGGTGAATGTCAAGGTAGAAAAGAGAGAAGAGGAGCGCCATAAGTATAAGCTTATATAGCTGGCTTAGACACAAGACAAAAAAAAATAATGATAGAGAAAAATGTGCTTTGGATTAATAGTGAAGATGAGTGTCTGCGTCTCTAATTGGGTCTCGGGAAAAAAAATATGGATGAGCTGAAACGATTCTTACAATGAGCAAGCAGTTGTATTATTAACATATATCTTATATATCACAGACTAGTCGTTTTGTTTGGTTTATCGAGAAAGATTTTGGATTAATCTGTGTGTACGACAAAATTAGAGGAAATAGTTCTCCATCGTCCTCCAATTGCACATGATCCTCGGAGGACGTCCAACCAAAAATGCAGCTCTACATGGGCTTGTGACCACCAGTATTATCCTCACTGTTCTTCTTCTCACGGCATGAATATTAAAAAAAAATTCTCTCTCCTCTGTTTCGAGCCACATAAATCTCAACAATCTTCGTGTGACCAGGATAGCCCTAGTGGCCACATATACACGTGAAATTTCCACTTTAGACGTCCAACTAGTCTTAGGGCTCGGCGGTGACCACCCTGCTTTTACCTCTCGTGTTTGCAGAGTCCGGGCGGTGGCCCGGGCAGGTCGATCGAGCTACCTAGGTGCACCGAGGACCCTGCCGTGCCATGCGATTCGAGTGACACATGCATGTTTTCATTTTCACCGCGTAGGTAGGGTGAATTGAAGGTGAATAATGAGCACGTACGCGGTACATCGGATCGGAGGGAGCTGGCACGTATACGTGTAGAAAATTTCTACCATTTTACCGTCGTCCGTCCCGCGCGTGAGACAGCAACAGCAATGCATGGCGTTGCACAGGTTGGTGCAATGCAATGCAGGCTCGTCGTCGTGCCCAGCCGGCCCACGAACAATCTACGGGCGTTTATTGCGGGATCGGATCCGCGATAAATGCGCGTGCTCACGATCGATTGGATTCCCCCACCGCGCTCTCTGCCCATATGCATGCACGCCTCATCTCGTCCTTGCTACGGAGCATCGTACGTACTACGTACACCTACGTGTCGACATTTCAACGCTGTACGTACGTACGCACCCACCCACCCACAGGCCCTGCCTTCTGACAAGAGTGCAGAGTACAGTACAGTAACGTAACCTTTGGCTGAGAGACCCGCTAGCTACACGGATACGGATCGGAGGCCGTGGAAACATAGCAGTACAAAACCTACTCTACGTAGTACAATACTCCAATAGGCTTCAAGGAACAGTAGTATCGATCTGACGCCAGCGCTAGCTGTCCGCCGCCGCGCGGCTACCGCTGCTGCTGTCACCGTGATCGTACGAGTACGAGTAATGTAGAGTATACGAGGAGTACTCGAGTAGTATACTACAAGCTAGTCGGAATCCATGTCAGCCAGCTGCATGCCTACTACTACTCCAGTGGTAAGCGAGTTGACCCGCTGCTAGTCTAGCCTGTCTGCCTGTTGCTCTTCTCTTCTTCCATGTCCCGAAAGATGCAATGCAGAGAGACGGTGGGTGCGCAACGCACGCTGTCCCGGCTCTACTACCTCTCCTTCTGTTCTACTACTACTCCTGCTCCTTCAATTCATCAGATCCATTCGAGCCAGGTCAGGCCCACACAGCTAGGCCTCCTGCACCACCACGCGAGCGTTAGCGCTAGCGCGCGGTGAAAACGACGCCAGTTATTACTGTATTAATTAATTATTTAATTACGGCGTGGTGGTAAAAGAAAAAGGAAAAAAAAAAGAGGCGGCTTTTGAGTGAATGCTGCTGCAGGGTTTGGGTTGGTGCTGCCTCTAAATGGCCTGTCGAGGCCTAGCTCCTCCTCACCAAACCTGCACCTGCACGCCTGCACCACACCTGCACCTGGAACGGATCGATCGACACGGACCGGTCACACGTTGGCAGCACTGATCCACTGCAGACGGGCAGGAAGGATAGATATCTATCTCTCCCGATCGCACTGCACTGGAGAGAAAGATACGGAGGGCCAAAAAAAAAAAATCTTATCAGGGTCACATGCTGCACGATCTTGCAAAAGCTAAAGACACGACACGATTGTGTGTGTGTGTGTTATATCAGCCATCTGATGGAAAGGCACCAACTGCTAATCAGGGAACGGAGCTGCCACAGCCACCATGCATGATGCATCATCATCATGCTCATCAGCCTAACTTCCAATGTGGGTGTGGTCTGGTGTCACCACCATCCCCTTCCCGTGCTGCCGTTGCCGGACGAGACGAGATCCGTGCCCGGAGACGGAGGCCGCTGCCAAGCACCCCGAACTGCACGCCCGGGCCCACCTGTCGGTGTCACCTTTTACTTACTCTTCCAGTCTTCCTCCTATCCTACTCCTACTAGTACACGGTGGCTACGCTGGTTTGTTTGTTGGCCATTATAAAAGGTTAGCTGGCTAAGCATGCCACTCCCGCTCCTTTATCATTTGCCACCCACCCACGCACCCACCACCCCCACAACAGAGACAGACAGCGGCCCTCACTTCAATCTCCGGCTAGGCCGTCCCCGCCACGAGCGAGCGAGCTCCCCTGAACTGAAGCTCAGGCTACTCTAGTCTGCTCGCCATGGCGTCAGGGGAAGCAGAGCCGCTGCAGTACACGGTGAGCCACACCTTTCCTGTCGATCGCATTTCCCTGCTGCTACCTGCCGCTATCTATCCACTGACGACGTCCTCTCTTCTGTTGTTGCTCCTCGCCGGCAGACCACCGCGCTGCGGGTGTCCATCCACTGCGAGGGCTGCAAGAAGAAGGTCAAGAAGGTGCTCCACAGCATCGAAGGTACGTGCAAAGCCTCCTTCAATTCGTTTCTCTTCTTTGATTTGATTGGGTCTCGCCTGCATGCCGCCGCCGGTACGGTCCTGAATTTCACCGTGCCGACTCGCTGACCGGCGCGCCACATTACATCACATCAGGCGTGTACAAGGTGACCGTGGACGCGGCGCAGCACAAGGTGACGGTGACCGGCAACGTGGAAGCCGACGCGCTCGTCCGCCGGCTGCACAAGGCCGGCAAGCAGGCGGCGCTATGGCCTTCTCCGGCGCGGCTGGCACCGCCACCCGCGGCGCCCGTCGCTGAGGCCAAGAAGCCAGAGGAGCTGGCCGCGCCTGCTGGCGCCCTGCTGGCAGAGGCAGCCGGGCAGAGCGGCGCAGCGGACGCCAAGCCGCCTGAGGCCGAGGGCGGCAAGGCGGAGAAGAAACCGGCGGCCAAGGATAAGAAGGCCGACAAAGGCGAGGCCGCGCCGAAACAACCCAACAAGGACGAGGCCGGCGGCAAAGACGCCGAGGTGAGCACCGAGCCCAAGGAGACGAAGAAGGGCTCCCCCCTGAGCCCGCGAAGCAGGACGCCGCCGAGGAGGCGGGCGCGGAGGAGCCCAGCGGCGGCGGCGGCGGCAAGAAGGGCAAGAAGAATAAAAAGAACAACAAGCCCGCCAAGGACGGCGGTGAGGGGGATGCCCCGGCGCCGTCCCCGACCTCAGCCGCGCCGCAGGCGGAGGCGGCGGCGGCACCGCTCGAGAAGAAGGCGCCCCAGCAGCCATGGTCCGTGCCGGCGCCGGCGCCGGGGCCTGAGCGCCCCCACGCCGGCGCGTACCACCCGTACTACGTGGCGCAGCCGGTGCTGAGCTACAACGTGGCGCACCCGAGCTCCAGCGTGTCCTACTACGCGCCCACGCCCGCGGTGCCCATGCACCCGCCGCCGCCGCACATGGTGGTGCCGTATGGATACCCACCGCCGTACCCCGCCATGGTGCCGGTGCCGGCGGAGTTTCTGTACGGTCCGCCGGGCATTCGGTCGTCCCCGCCGCAGGAGTCGTACAGCAACATGTTCAACGAGGACAACGCCAACTCGTGCAGCCTCATGTGATTGTGATGTCACGCGCCGCCGCCGCCGCGCCGGTGCACTGCGAGCTCTAGTGAGTAGTCAATCATCGATCGAAAAGCCTCGTCCCGTCGTGGATGGAACGAGCACTGTCGAATTATTAGGTGGTCAAAGCTCTTCTTGACCAGATTTCTATTTTTTTTTACCCCTTGGCTATAAGCTCATCATGTACTGTAATCAGATGATGGTGATATTCTCAGCTAGTACTAGTATTGCTGCTCTCCACTTCGTGTCATAAACTCGTGGTAAAAAAAAAGGTTTGAAATTCTCGTGAATTTTGAGCGCGGGTACGGTTGGTGAGTGATTTTTTAAGGAGCCCTGCAGATGTTGGTAGTGCAGTGAAGCGGAGGTTTAAATGTACTGGTACGAGTAGTAATTGCTTAATTGGTGAAGAGTGGGGCCGTGTGAGGCGGGCGGGACCCACACCCACACCCCCGGGCACAGGCAGGGTAATCAAAGGTGGGCCCTGTTGGTTGACAGGCCTTTTCTAGGATGATTGCTTTCTGGTGTGCAGGGAATGTGTCACAGTTTGTCACATGTAACGCAATGATTTCCCTGCATCGCGTTTGTGTTCTTGTTGACCCCCCTTGTCCTGTTCGATACGTACATACTTCAAAAAAGAGGTCGGATACGTACCCGTCAAACTTTGTCAACTTTGACTAAGTTTATAGAAAATACGTATAATATTTATATTTCTAAATAAATTTGTTAAAATCTAGAATTAAAGATCTTTTCGATGATACTAATTACTTAACATAATTATTTATATATTTTAATATATAATTGTCGGTATTTTGAAAACGTTGACTTCTCAAGAAACGAGAATGACATCTATTTAGTGACGGAGGAAGTATTTCATATTTAGACGACACACTCCAAGTTACATACACATGCCACATCAACCTCAATCCTAGAATGAATTGAAATCTCATAAAATGCACTCAAACATTGGAATGTAACGGTGAACACTTGCGCAGGACCCATCTTCCCTTCAAGCTCTCCCCACCACAGCACCACTACACACATACACCGCACCCCCACCCGCCCCCGCATGGTTTCTCATCTTACTCAACCTTTAACTTAGCACCTATGACAAAAAAAGGGTAGCCTATGTTAGACAATCAACCATGGCTGTGCGGTGGGCCCATCGTCCTCCCAAGATGCCTGAGATGGTCGACAACCGATGACTAGGGCAACAAGGAGCATCCGTACTTAAGGGTTGCCGATCTTTATGGAAGAACACGCCTCCATGATCTGATGCCAACATGTCTTGATCTGCCGGCCCTCGCCCTCTTGATGGCCATTGTAGCATGCTGGCTCATTATTGGAGCTGCAAATAATCCATGTATGTCGTTGCTATGGATGAGGTCGCGTTGGTGTGATTCCTATTAACACCAAAGTGGTACTCAAGTCTATAGGGCTACACTGCACACACTACCAACGGTGTGTCTTGGGCTTAACTCTAACAAGCCAACAAGCTCGTGGTGCAGGCTTGCAGCCCTTAGCTCTCACCCACTGTCTCCATCAAGAGCTCCAGCAGTAGAGGTGTGATATGGCCGAGCATCCATATGGATCCTTGATTAAGGGCCTGTTTGGATGGAGCGGCAAATGTTTTGCCGTGTCACATCTGCGAACACATGGTGGATAAGTACCCATGTATGTTCAGTTTTGTGATGAGTGATTGCCCAACACTTGAGCGTTTCAGTTTGAGTGACTTACTACTAATCTTTGCGAAATCAAATGTGTGCCTGTCTATCGGCTTGTGGTGTGCAGGTACTATACCTAGTGACAGTGGTCAATGGCGTGGAGAAGGTCGAGTAGAGGCTTGCCGTGCCGATGGACTGAGAGCGGTGAAGGGCGGAAGCGGGGTGAAAGGATCAAGATGCCCAAGAGGGGGGGGTGAATTGGGCTCTTTTTAATTTCTAAACAAAAATTAAACCTATAAAGAGCCAATTAACCCCTAGTGCCTACCGCTTGTGTGTCCTAGCTAGAAAGCGGTAGCAAGTCAAAGGAAAGCTAAAACTTCCTACACAATTCTAGTATGAATTGAAAGACAAGTGCAGAAAGTAATGCGGTAATAAAGAGCTAGGGAAAGAGATGCTTGACACGGCGATGTTTTGCCGAGGTATCGAGGAGTCGACACTCCCCCCTAGTCCTTGTTGGAGCACCTCGCAAGGTATAGCTCCCCCTCAATCCCGCGCAAGGGATGAGTGCTCTCTACGGGCTGATTCTTCGCCACTTCAACTCGGTGAATCGTCCACAACCGATCACAAACGTCGATGGAGAAGGGCCGCCGACAATCCTCCGGCGATCACCTTCCTCCGAGCACCACCGGACCGTCTAGGTGATGTCGATCACCAAGAGTAACAAGCCTCGATCTTCGCTTGACTCACTCAAGCTTCACAACTAGAGGATGCACACTTGAACTCTTGGATGAACTAGAGAGAGGATGGATGGATTCGCGAATCACTCTCTCTCTCTAGGGCTCTTGCTCTCTTCCCAATCTTCTCAACAAACTCAGCAACTCAAATGAGCAAAGGCAAGGTGGGAGAGAAGTGGGAGGGGCTATAAATAGACCCTCTGAAAACTGCCTCGGGCTGGCATTTTAAGTTGGCGATGGACGCTCCGTCGACTAGGCGACGGACGGTCCGTCGCATGCCCAACGGTTAGTTTCTGTTCATAGTTTGGGCGACGGACGGTCCGACGCCCTGCCCAACGGCTAGTTCTGACACACTGTTCCCAGCGACGAACGCTATGTCACTGGGCGACGGACGCTCATCCCCAGCATCCGGCGCTTCACTCTGGCTGGGTTTGAAAAACACCCTCTCTGGAAGGTCGACGGACGCTCTTACCAGCGTCCGACGCTTGGCCATCGGACAGCGTCCGACGGACCCTAAAAAACTTAGCCAGATAACATCCCCTCTGGAAGGTCGACAGACGCTGTGGACTCAACCACCCAGCGTCCGGCGCCCCTGCCAGGAGCGTCCGACGCCCAGAAAACAGTTTTATCAACTTCGTTTTTCGTCGCGATGAAAATGGAAGTTGTTCTAGGCTATCTTACGGTCACCATAGGCTTGCTTAGAGCTAAGGAAGTCAAGTGTGCACCACACCTAAGTCATGAGGCTTTCCTAAGTCAAGCTACTAATCTCAACCCCTCTTAATAGTACGGTCAAAGGTAAAAAGAGAAGCCCTATCTATTTCTATGTGCCCTTCATCTCCTTATGGCACTTAGCCTATCATTCTAGGGTCTTCATCATGTCTCCTTGAAAACCGAAATGATATCCATCTTGGGGGCTAAGTGATGACCATTTGAGCCCATTCTCCTTGATCACTATGGCTAAGCTACGCATAGCCTCTGCAAAACACACGTTAGCCATAATAATCTCTAATTGTCGTTAATCACCGAAACCAACTAGGGCCATGATTCTTCAATCTCCCCCTTTTTGGTGATTGACGACAATAGAACTTCGAGTATGGATAAGAGTTTTGGTTTAGATTCAAAGCTGATTTGGAATGGTTGAGCAAGGGTTAGTGAAATTGTAATGAAGCATACTTGCTCACCCAAGCCAAATCACAAAACATGGTACTTATGGATATGAATGTAAAACAAGTACCTCATGATATTCAAGATGTATTGGAGTAAAGCGCGGAAGCTCAAATAACGTTAAGCATAGAGATATATCATGAACCATGAGACAACTCACAAGATATATTAGTGATAATCAAGAGTTTGTCACATGCAACCATATAAACATCAACCATCATCACATCACACACATAAACAAATGCATAAAAGTGGACATGATGAAAGAGTACGGGGAAAATAAGCATACAAAGATCCAAATCCCTCCCCCTATCTCTATACTCGACCCTCTCTCCCCCTTTGGCGTCTAGCACCAAAAACTAAGTGTCTGGGGCTGGAGAAGAAGGTGGAGGAGCTGCAGCCCTGCGATCCAGCATGATGAAGTCTTGAAGATCTGACTCGTCTGACTCATCATCTGCCTCAGCCTCTGCCGGTGTAGGTGCAACTGGGGTGGCCTCCGGAGCTTTCACTGTAACCTCTGGAGCTGCGGTCTCAACTGACTCCCCTGAGGGTCAGCTGGTGCCTCTGACGGTCCTGCCTCAGTGGTAGCGGGCCTGGGAGCCCGACGAGTGAATACTCGAGGCGAGGGGGACGGTGTCACTGCAAGTGCCACTAGGGACACTGCTGCTGCAACCTCTGCAGGCTGAGTCTGAACTGGAGAAGACACTGCCACTGTAACTGCCTCTGCTAGGGATATGGCATCCGTCTGAACTGCATCTGGAGGAGTAGTGACTGTCTGTGCTGACTGCTCAGGAGCGATCTCCGACGAGGCAACTGAAGACATGTGGGTGCCCGTTGCCGGAGGATCGACTGCAGTCTCTGGAGCTGGTGTGACTGGCTGAGCTGCTCCTGGGGAGTCTTCTCCCGTGATCTCTAGATAGGAAGCTAACAGATCTCTCGAGGCCTCTGCTAAGGTAGTTCCCTGGGTAGGAGTGAATCCCGTCTGGAACTCTCCGGGTGAAGCTATCCAAGAGGACACCTGGGTCCTCGGAGTCTGGTACTCAAGAGAGGCTGCTGGCTGGAACGGAGGAGTAGCTGGTGCCTGACTCTGCTGTCCTCTGGACGGTAACGCGGGAGTCGGCACCACAATCACTGGAGGCTGCTGAGGAGGTGAAGTGTACTGCTGCTGCTGTGAGACTTCAGGCAACTGGAACTGTGGCGTGGAAGTCTGCCCGGAGCTGGAGGCCAGAAGACGCTCAAGTAGTAGTGTCTGAGTCTTCTGAATCTCTGCCTGCTGCAGCTGATATGCCAAGAACTGACGCTAGAACTCGTCATGTTTGGCCTGTGTCTGTGCCTGAGCTGCCAGCTGCTGCTCAGTAAGCCTCCGTAAGTCTGCAGCCTATCGCCTCTGCTCCTCTGCCTAGCGAGACTGCTCCTCCTGCATCCTCGAGAGAATCGTGAGCAACGTAGCATCTGAGGAGCTAGAATCTGGAGCTGGAGCTGCTGCAGCTGTGCCTGACCCTCCTGCCTCGTGGTCATGGGTCATCGGTGTATACTCATGCACGGGCTGGTAGTCCTCATCAGAGCTGTCGGAGTCGAGATCCTCTCTAAAGACTGTCTCGGCAGCTGTATCTATCTCTACATCTAAGTCTGCCAGCTTTGCCTGAGCAATCTGCTCCACTGTAGCATCTGTGACCTCGGCCGACTGTGGTGGCACACCGGCCTGCTTAGTGCCTAGTCTGTAGGCTCTGCTGGGGCGAGGCAACTGCCCATGTGCCACAAGCTGACTCATCGAGTAGACTGGGAACTCTGTAGCTGACCTCGTAAGGGTGACTCTCATGACACCTGACCCGGTCTTGGCAACTATCAAATAAGAGATCCAATGAGCAAACTGTAGCTGCCAATGACCCCTGAACCTAGCAGCTATAATATCCTCGAGCTCGCTCACTATCAAATCCCAGAGGTCGAACTTCTCCTTCCTGACAATATGGGCAAGGGGCCACAGCTGTAGGCGAGTGATCGTATCTCGGGCTCCAATCCGAGGGAGGATAGTCCGTCTGAGTACCTCGTGGAGGATCCGAGCCAAAGGAGTAAGGTCACGTGGCGTACGGCTCGAACCCTCAATGAACGGCTGCTGAAAGCACGGCCTCACGAAGTCCGTGGATGGCACTATGCCATCGTGAGGTCGGCGAGGGGCCTCCTGATCCCCATAGCAAAGACTGTATGAGCTCTCTGAATCTAGCAGCTGTAACCCTGAAATGACGTCCCTGGTATCCAAAGTGAAGGAACTCGTGATCGGGCGAGATCCAAAGAGAGGTGTAAAACTAGTATACCCAATCCTTCTGATATGCCCCTAAGCGTCCCATCAGATCTGTCAGACCCTGGATATACTAGAGGTGCTGCAGGATCTCTGGACCACCGATCCCCTCTATATGAGCAGATGGGCACACCCGGTGGGCCCTGAGAGGAGCATTAGTGTCTACATATGCTCTGTAGAAGTCCTCGTGCACTATAGTATAGAACTCTCGTCTGGCACGGGGGTCCCTCTGAGGTGGGAACCAGGACTGGAAGTCGACAAATCGAAGCAGCTGGACTTGCTTCGCTGTAAGTGCTCTGACCTGGTGCCTCACTGGGTCTGGGAGCCGGGGTCCTGGAGGGCTAGGTGGTGCACCTGAGCCTCAGGAACGGGTAACACGACAGCTCATCAGCTCTCCAATAGTAGAGTGGCCTGCGGCTTCTGTCAGCTCAGTCGTTGGGACTGGCTCTGTCTCTGGTGCCTCTGTAGCCTCGACGGGCTCTGACTCTGGAGGTGGAGGGGACTCACGACGCGCTCCACGGCGAGGCGAGAGCCTCAAGCCGGCGCGACGTCCTCCTCGCTCAGCTATCTCGGCGGCCTCAGCCACTGCTAGTGCGGCTACCGAATCTGGATCCATCGCTGGCCTCTTGCGCTTCCGAGAGATAACATTCTGCTTTCCCTTTCCCCGGTCAGTGGGAGGATGGGGTGGAGGTGGAGGGTCACCACCACTACCGGGAACGGGACATGCGTTCTTTGTCCTTGCCATATCTCAACTTTTGCAACCAATCTGCTGACAAGAATCCTCAAGAGACAAACCACAAACTCACTGGCCACTATCACTGATCCTCTGACAAACTGACAATCCCTAGACCAAACAAGAGTGGCACGCCGACCCTGGACTGTCCTCGCGAGGCTTTGCCTCGATCCGTACTCGCGGGCTTTGCCCCGAGTTCACTGTCACTGCCCAACTGACCCTCTGATTCTCTGATCAACTGACCCTTCTCGTGAGAAATAGATAGAGGTATACCATAAGCATTTAATTAGAGATAAGAGTCTATTGGAAGCATGAAATTAGGAAAGGATAGATCGCAAAATGTCCAACTGCCATACCTCGAATCTCTGACCAAAAAGGAGAGAAAGGGGAAAGATCCTCGATCGTTCAACCACAATCCGCAATCCGCACTCCGCAAACTAATCAAGGTAGGGAAAAGGTTTAGGGTACCAAGGATGATGAGGTGATTTGCTATCAAAGAGGAAAATATCACAGAAGATGAAAATCACCTTGTCGCGCAACTCAACTCAGATCAAACAACCGCCAGGGGTAGGAGCTCCTCGGCAGGGAATGAAGCACAACTGGAATGGGTGGCAGTGGAGGAGCTTCTGGCGCGCTGAGGGATGGTGGCACGACGACGCAGTGGGAATGAGCTCTGCGGTTAGGGTTTGGAGACCCAGCGCGGTGTCGCAGGGGGAAGGTGGCGGCGCAGAGGGCTGGAGGCGGCGCTGGTGAGAGTTCGCGGCGGCGCAGGGAGCAGTACGCCGGAGAGGAAGGCTTGGGTGCTCAACGGCGACAAGACCGGCGGCTAGGGTTTGGGCGCGACGACGGACTGTGAAACGGATCGGCCAACAGAGGAAGAGTCGGGGATTTTAAAAAAAAATCGCCGTTAAGTTCGCGACGGACGCTCCGACGCGAAGCGACGGACGCTCGGGGAGCGTCCGACGGCATCGTCCGTCGGGCTTCCAGAATAGATTTGAAACGCCCAATCGCATTGACCGCGACGGACGCTTGGAGCGTCCGTCGCCCTGTTAGCGGGCAACTTTAATCTCCGGATGATCGCAACGGACGCTGAGGCAATTGACACCGAGCGTCCGTCGGCAGCGTCCGACGCCTTAAAAATAGAATTTTTCAAATTTTCTTTTTGCGGCTTTCTCCCAACCAAGTTCCAATCCCAATAAGATCCAAATAACACTTGATTGGACTTGATATGAGAACCATCTCTCAAACACTCATTTTCAAATAGTTTGCCATAGGCTTAAATTTAGTTTTTAGCTCAAAATATTCGAATGGAAACACCAAGGAGTCATCATATGGCCACAAGAGGGGTATCGAGGTGACTTGAGCTTGGAATGCTCCCCCTAAGTGGACTATCATAGAGGATGCTCAAGAAACTTAACCGAAAAGAAAGGGCAAACAACACACATGCATATGCCATGCAATACGAAAATTTGAATCTAGGTTGCTTGCAAGTTTAAACCGCGGTTAAGCTTTGTCACACGCTTTGAGGGCGGTTATCTTAACCGCGTTAGCCAAGCCTATATGCATTACCATATTAAACAAGTTATATTACATATGAATGCATGGTTCACACAAGCTCATCTTTTAGTGAAATTAGAGTGATCAAGCACATTTAACTCGCTTCTCAACCTACAAAAGGTTGTTTCATCGAGTGGTTTAGTGAAGATATCCGCCAATTGCTCTTCGCTCTTAACTCCAACTAGTGTAATGTCTTTCCTAGCCACATGATCTCTAAGAAAGTGATGGCGAATATCTATGTGCTTGGTGCGAGAGTGTTGAACCGGGTTGTTTGCAAGCTTTACGACGCTTTCATTATCACACAAAAGTGGAACTTCTTTTAAAAACACACCGTAATCAAAGAGTGTTTGGGTCATATATAAGATTTGTGCACAACTTGCTCCCATGGCAATATATTCCGCCTCGGCGGTTGACAATGCCACACTATTTTGCTTCTTTGAGGACCAAGAAACAAGTGATCTTCCTAGCATGTGGCACCCACCGGAGGTACTCTTCCTGTCAACCTTACACTCGGCGTAATCCGAATCGGAATAGCCAACTAGTTGGAAGGGAGCTCCTTTGGGATACCAAAGACCCTTAAGTACCTAAGGATTCTTTTAACCGCACAAAGATGCGACTCCTTAGGGTTTGCTTGAAACCTAGCACACATACACACACTAAACATGATATCCGGCCTAGAGGCGGTGAGGTAAAGTAAACTACCGATCATAGAGCGATAAAGAGTTTGGTCAATCGGTTTACCTCCCTCATCGAGATCGAGATGCCCATTAGTAGGCATTGGAGTCTTAATTGGCTTGCAATCCTCCATCTTGAATTTCTTGAGCACATCATAAGTGTACTTCTCTTAAGATATGAAGGTGCCCTCCCTCAATTGCTTCACTTGGAAGCCAAGGAAGAAGGTTAGCTCGCCAATCATCGACATCTCGAACTCCTTGGACATCAATGCACCAAATTCCTTGCTATGACCTTGGTTTGTTGACCCAAATATAATGTCATCGACATATACTTGGCAAATGAAGATGTCTCCATCTAGCACCTTGGTGAAAAGTGTGGTATCCACTTTCCCGATCTTGAAGCCCTTCTTGAGTAGGAAGTCCCTTAGCCTCTCATATCAAGCTCTTGGAGCTTGCTTCAATCCATAGAGTGCCTTGGACAACCTATACACATGATTAGGATAATTTGGGTCTTCAAACCCGAGAGGTTGTGAGACAAAAACAAGTTCATTAATGAAGCCATTTAGAAAGGCACTCTTCACATCCATTTGAAAAAGTTTCATTTTATGGTGTGAAGCATATGCCAAAAGGATACGAATGGCTTCTAGTCTTGCAACCGGTGCAAAAGTCTCCCCAAAATCCAAGCCTTCAACTTGGGAGAACCCCTTTGCCACCAATCTTGCCTTGTTTCTCACAACCACGCCTTGATCATCTTGCTTGTTCCTAAACACCCACTTGGTGCCAATGATTCTTGCTCCTTTGGGCTTTTCTACTAGTGTCCACACTTCGTTCCAGGTGAAGTTGTTCAACTCTTCGTGCATGGCATTCACCCAATCCGGATCCGCAAGTGCATCCTCCACACTAGAAGGCTCAACAAAGGAAACAAAGGAGTGATGTTCAACATAAGAAGCAAGTTTAGATCGAGTTGTTACCCCCCTTGACGGACTCCCTATGATGAGGTCTTGTGGATGAGCTTGAAGCATAGGTGTAGATCTTCTATTAATCTCTTGGGGAGGAGGTTGTGGTGCTTCAACATTGCTTGCTTCGGCCTCGGCTTGATCTTGAGGAATGTGAGTGTCTTCTTGAGCTTTCCTCACTTGATCTTCTTCATCAACTTGAGGCGTGTGAGGTGGAGAAGGATCTTGATTTGCATCATCTTCAACTTCTTCCACCTCTTGGGGGTTGATAGCACCAATTGGCATATTTTTCATTGCCTCCCTCAAGGGTTCATCACCTACATCATCAAGATTTTTATGCTCTTCTTGAGAGCCATTAGTTTCATCAAACTCCAAGTCATACGTTTCTTCAACTAAGCCGGTGGCTTTGTTAAATACACGGTATGCCCTGGATTTAAGTGAATATCCAACTAAGAAACCAATGTCACATCTTCTTTGGAACTTGCCCAAGTGTTTGCGCTTCTTGTAGATGTACACTTTGCAACCAAACACTCGGAAAAAATATATATCCGGTTTCTTCCCATTCACAAGCTCATAGGGGGTCTTCTTGAGAAGCCTTTGGACAAATAGCCGGTTGGCCGCATAGCATGCGGTGTTGATTCCTTCGGCCCAAAACTTCTCGGGGGTGTTGTATTCATCAAGCATTGATCTTGCAAGAGTGATAAGTGTCCGGTTCTTCTCTCTACTACACCATTTTGTTGAGGAGTGTAGGTGGCGGATACTTCATGCTTGATCCCAACATCATCACAATAGTCTTCAATCTTGGTGTTCACAAACTCGGTCCCATTGTCACTTCTTATCTTCTTGATCTTCACATCAAACTCATTTTGGGCTCTAGTTGCAAACTTCTTGAATATTGATTGAGTTTCCCCCTTGTCTTGAAGAAAGAACACCCAAGTGTACCTAGAGTAGTCATCAACTCCCACCAAGCAAAAGAGATTACCACCAAGGCTAGCATAGGTGGTAGGTCCAAATAGATCCATGTGAAGTAGCTCTAGGACTCTTGAGGTTGACATGAAAGCTTTGGTTGGATGAGTGTTTGCCACTTGCTTGCCGGCTTGACATGCACTACAAAGTTTGTCCTTCTCAAACACCACATCCTTCACACCTCTAACCAATTCCTTCTTGACAAGCTTCTTCAAAGTTGACATTCCCACATGTGCTAATCTTCTATGCCATAGCCAACCCAAAGAACTCTTGGAGAATAGACATGTTTGCAAACTAGCTTCATTTGAGGTGAAGTCCACTAGGTAGAGATTGTTGTGCCGAAACCCTTTGAATATCAATGATGAATCTTCAATCTTGGACACAACTATCTCATTTGGAGTGAAGAGACAATGGAAACCAAGATCACATAGTTGTCCCACCGATAGCAAGTTGAAGCTCAATGATTGTACTAGCAAGACATTTGATATTGATTGATCATTTGAGATTGCCACTTTGCCTAGACCTTGCACTTTGCCTTTTGAATTGTCCCCAAAGGTAATCTTGTCTTGCCCTTCACAACCTTCCTCAAGTGTGGTGAATATCCGGGAGTCACCGGTCATATGTTGAGTGCATCCACTATCAATCACCCAATGACTTCCACCGGTCTTGTAGTTCACCTACACACAAGCAACTTGGAGTTAAGCTTGTTGTTTGGGAACCCACACTTAGCGAGGTCCCATAGCCTTGTCCACCAACTCCTTAGCAACCCATAGCACTTTGGGCTTGTTCTTTATCTTATGACCGAGAAATACAACTTGAGGTCTACCCTTGGAGTCCTTGTTGATGATGAAGTGCGCATCATGAGCGAAAAGCCTTATGTGCTTGGGCAAGGTTTTGGGAGGTGGAGTCTTGCATTGGGATTGAAGGTGACCCTCTTGACCACATCCAAAGCACTTCTTGGGCTTGGGCTTTGGTGTGTCATAGTTGCTTCTCATGGCCTTGTTCTTGTAATAGTTCTTGGCTTATATCTTGACCTTGGCCTTAATGATTTGGTTCTCCTTGAACCCAATACCGGTCTTGTCGGTCTTCATGATAGTGTTCATCAAGAGCTCACTTTGAAGGTTGTGGCCCTTGGTGAACTTCTCCAATCCACTTGTAAGCTTGATCTTCTCAACCTTGAGCTTTGCATTTTCCTCTTTGAGAGAGTTGATCAAGGTCATTGCATCTTTGTCATCTTGTTTGGCCGACTTGATAGTGAATGGCTTGCTTGCCTTGAGGTTGGTTAGCTCTTCCTTGAGCTTGGAGTTTTCTTGCCTCATCTTCACATAGTCATCATGATCTTCGGCCTCAACTACCTTCTTGCCTTTGCACTTAGCATTTTGCTCACTAGCAACTTCATCAAGCAAGTCCTCACAAGAAGTAGCTATATCACACTTAACAACCGGGTTAATAGCAACATGTGTAGCAAGATCATTTGAAAGCAATTCATTAGCTATCACAAGTGTGCCATGTTCATTCTTAACTTGGTTGTAGTCATCTTTTAGCAAGTTGTATCTTGTATGGAGCTCTTGTGTTGACCTCTCAAGCTTATCATGTTTCTCATTAGCTTGCTTGAGTGAGGCTTTGAGCTCCCTAGTGCTCGATGATAGAGATTTGTTCTCAAGCTTCAATTCATCATTAGCACTAGACAAGTCATCAAGCTTAGCATACAAGTTATCATTGGCTTTCTCTAGTGATTCACTTTTACCTTTATACTTCCTAATGAGCTTAGTATATTTATTGCAAATTACAATTAGCTCATCATAGGAAGGTGCCTCAAACTCATCATCACTATCATCACTAGAGCTAGCCTCATCATCACTATCCTCTTTTTGTACCTTTTTGTCACCTTTAGCCATGAGGCGTAAGTGTGTAGAGGATGAGCCCGGAGATGATGGAGAGGGTGGCGGTGGAGTAGATGAACCAATCACCAAGGTGGCCACCTTCTCTTCTTCACTTTCATCTCCGGATGAGTCACTTGAGTCTTCAATGTCGGTGAGCCAATCACCAACAATGTAGGCTTTGCCATTCTTCTTCTTCTTGTGAAAGTTGAAGTTCTTCTTCTTCTTGAATGGTTTGTCATCCTTCTTCTCCTCATCACTTGACTCAACCTTGTTGTCTTTGTTGTACTTGAACTTGTTGTTAGCTTTCTTGTTCTTGTACTTGTCTTTCTTTTCTTCAGGGCAAGCATGAGCCAAGTGTCCAAGTTTGTCACAATTGTAGCAATCCATCTTGGAGAGGGGCTTTCTTGACGATCTTGTGAAGAATTTCTTCTTCTTTGAGTCAAACTTGACTCCATTCTTGCTTAGCTTCTTCAACATCTTGGTTGTTTTCTTCACCATGAGAGCGAGATCATCATCATCGTCATCATCTCTTGTGCTCTCATACATGACTTGCATCTTGTACTTCTCCGAGGAGGATGCCTTGAGTGCCAAGTCCTTCTTCTCCTCCTTCTCTTTTTCTTTCTTCTTGGAGGAGGAAGATGAGCCACCATCACCAATCTTCATGTACATCTCATGGGCATTGATCTTGCCCAAGATTTGTGTCGGTGTGGCGGCGGAGAGATCTCCTTGGTGAAGCACCATGACGATGTGGCCATACTTCTCAATGGGCAAGACACAAAGGATCTTGCGTACCACATCGGCCGGTTCCATTTGGTTGAGACCGAGCCCATTCAATTCCTCTACAATAATGTTAAGTCGTGAGTACATTTCATTTGCATTTTCATTTGCATGCATAGAAAAAGAATTGAGCTTAGCCATAACTAAGTGATAGCGTTCTTCACGCTCACTTTTTGTGCCTTCGTGAAGAGCACAAATAGTGGTCCACAACTCAAATGCGTCTTTGGCATTACGCACTCGGTTGAAGACATCCTTGCTAATGCCACGAAAGATAATGTTCTTTGCCTTGGCATTGTGCTTGTCAAAGTTGAGGTCCTCCGCAAAGAGGGTGCCTCCCTTTGTGGCGGCTTTGAACACGCCCACATCAACGGCCTCTAGATAGGCCTCCATACGAACTTTCCAATAAGGAAAGTCGTCTCCATCGAACATGGGAGGTGGTCCATCCCCATGGGACATCTTGCTCTAGGCGGTGAAGCCTAATTTAGAGCAAACCTTGCTCTCATACCAATTGAAAGGATCAAGATGCCCAAGAGGGGGGGGTGAATTGGGCTCTTTTTAATTTCTAAACAAGAATTAAACCTATAAAGAGCCAATTAACCCCCTAGTGCCTACCGCTTGTGTGTCCTAGCTAGAAAGCGGTAGCAAGTCAAAGGAAAGCGAAAACTTCCTACACAATTCTAGTATGAATTGAAAGACAAGTGCGGAAAGTAATGCGGTAATAAAGAGCTAGGGAAAGAGATGCTTGACACGGCGATGTTTTGCCGAGGTATCGAGGAGTCGACACTCCCCCCTAGTCCTCGTTGGAGCACATCGCAAGGTATAGCTCCCCCTCAATCCCGCGCAAGCGATGAGTGCTCTCTACGGGCTGATTCTTCGCCACTTCGGCTCGGTGAATCGCCCACAACCGATCACAAACGTCGATGGAGAAGGGCCGCCGACAATCCTCCGGCGATCACCTTCCTCCGAGCACCACCGGACCGTCTAGGTGATGTCGATCACCAAGAGTAACAAGTCTCGATCTTCGCTTGACTCACTCAAGCTTCACAACTAGAGGATGCACACTTGAACTCTTGGATGAACTAGAGAGAGGATGGATGGATTCGCGAATCACTCTCTCTCTCTAGGGCTCTTGCTCTCTTCCCAACCTTCTCAACAAACTCAGCAACTCAAATGAGCAAAGGCAAGGTGGGAGAGAAGTGGGAGGGGCTATAAATAGACCCTCTGAAAACTGCCTCGGGCTGGCATTTTAAGTTGGCGATGGACGCTCCGTCGACTAGGCGACGGACGGTCCGTCGCATGCCCAACGGTTAGTTTCTGTTCATAGTTTGGGCGACGGACGGTCCGACGCCCTGCCCAACGGCTAGTTCTGACACACTGTTCCCAGCAACGAACGCTACGTCACTGGGCGACGGACGCTCATCCCCAGCATCCGACGCTTCGCTCTGGCTGGGTTTGAAAAACACCCTCTCTGGAAGGTCAACGGACGCTCTTACCAGCGTCCGACGCCTGGCCATCGGACAGCGTCCGACGGACCCTAAAAAACTTAGCCAGATAACATCCCCTCTGGAAGGTCGACGGACGTTGTGGACTCAACCACCCAGCGTCCGACGCCTTTGTCCGACGCGACGGACAGCGTCCGGCGCCCCTGCCAGGAGCGTCCGACGCCCAGAAAACAGTTTTATCAACTTCGTTTTTCGTTGCGATGAAAATGGAAGTTGTTCTAGGCTATCTTACGGTCACCATAGGCTTGCTTAGAGCTAAGGAAGTCAAGTGTGCACCACACCTAAGTCATGAGGCTTTCCTAAGTCAAGCTACTAATCTCAACCCCTCTTAATAGTACAGTCAAAGGTAAAAAGAGAAGCCCTATCTATTTCTAAGTGCCCTTCATCTCCTTATGGCACTTAGCCTATAATTCTAGGATCTTCATCATGTCTCCTTGAAAACCGAAACGATATCCATCTTGGGGGCTAAGTGATGACCATTTGAGCCCATTCTCCTTGATCACTATGGCTAAGCTACGCATATCCTCTACAAAACACACGTTAGCCATAATAATCTCTAATTGTCGTTAATCACCGAAACCAACTAGGGCCATGATTCTTCACGGGGCTCGGACTGGGGGACCATGGGCGCCGGCGGACTAGCTGTGGTGGCTAGTACTTGGCACCGGCGAGTGCGAGAAGACATGGAGGTAGACCGAGTCGACCAAGTCAAGACAGTGGACGCGCGAGTCGAGCGGAGGCTCAGGGGACTTGGAGTCCGACCGGGCGAAGACAAGGTGGCTCGCGTCGAGTGGTTTGGTGGTTTGGGCCTCAAAACCATCCGCGTCGGTTTCCGAGTTTGGGCCGCAAAACTTGGGGTTCGGTAGTTGAGCCGAAAGCTACCGGTGGCGGGTTTCATGGGTTTGGGCCTCAAAACTCGGGCGGAGCTTTCGAGAAATCGGGGATGGCACATGGCGGAATCCTGGAGGTTGCGTCGAGGCGACGGCAACTCCTGGCAGGAAGCGGGGTCGTCCATTCAAATCGAGGGAGATATTTACTGGAGCTTGGACTGCAATGCTTAGGCTAGTTAGTTCACTCATTGTATCTAGGGGGTCTTTTGGAAATAGCCAAAGCCTCTAATAAATAGAGGATGAAGGGGTATCCTTATCCTATCTCTTGAACCCTAATCATTTTGCCCCAACTCTCTCTCTCTTTACCCTCTCTCTAGTTCATGAGATTCCTAGGTTGATTTCACCAACCTCTGTAAGAACTTGAGTTTGTTGTGAGGAATCGGAGGCCGTAACCTCCGTAAGCCATGGTGGCTTCGATTTTCTTGATCGTGTCCCGTTTTGCTTGTGTTCTTCGCGTTTTGCTTTTGCTCCCTCTTTTTCCCGAGATGATTTCTCTTTGTAGGGAGTAGCTCTTGCAAATCCGTTTGAACCAAGTTGTTCGTATTCGAGAGGAGCATCTTTGCACCGAAGGATCCTTCCTCAAACCTCTCGAGTATGCAGATTGGGCATTTTCTTTGCGGTGTTCTTCGTTTTAGCTTTTCTCCCCCAAATCCGAGTGTTCCCGTTTATCCGACCCAAATTGAGCGATGATTTCTTCGGGATAGCTCCCCAACTGCTCAAGGATCATGCCTACAAAGTTTGGTAGCAGTTGGTGATCATTTGGTCGAGTTTTGGGAAGATTTGGCGGAGAGAAAATCGTTTTTCGCCTTTTCTGCGCGTTTATCGG
This sequence comes from Microstegium vimineum, assembly GCA_022036555.1. Classification (NCBI taxonomy): domain Eukaryota; kingdom Viridiplantae; phylum Streptophyta; class Magnoliopsida; order Poales; family Poaceae; genus Microstegium; species Microstegium vimineum. The sequence goes on from CM039141.1 coordinate 7,564,554, forward strand.
GGGCGTCGGACGCTGGTGCGTGCTGACGTCAGCGTCCGTCGCTCGGCGTGTCTGTGTCTTTCGATTTGGTGTCGGACGCTCTTCAGAGTCCGTCGCCTCTTCCGTTTTTCAGTTTCTGTCAGGCTCTCTGGAAGGCCGACGGACGCTCGCCTAAGCGAGCGTCGCACAGTGTCCGACGCCAACGGACGCTCACCCAAGCGTCCGACGCCCTGCCTTCTGCTTCTCCTCTGCAAGGCTCTCTGGAAGGTCGACGGACGATCTCTCTGCGTCCGACGCCTAGCGTCCATCGCCTAGCGTCCGTCGCCCTGTTGTCTAGCGTCCGTCGCCTGTTTTTCTGGCTGTTTTGCTTGGAATTCTTGCCTCTTTCTCATAGGGGTTGAGAACTCTTCTTGGGGGTTTCCGGTGAGTTTTCCTCCACTACCGGTGAGCTCTCAATTCTCCGTTTTCGCCTGAGCACCCAACAACTGGGTTTGGTTTTTGGGAAGAGTGGCCCGAATATTTCGAGAGAAATTTGAGGCTCCCATTCACCCCCTCCTCTGGTCGCCGTTCTCGGTCCTTCAATTGGTATCTTTCGGCACTAGTTTAGTGTATTAAAAATAGACTATTTATAAAACTAATTACATGTCCTGCGGGACTTAACAAGACGATTCTATTAAGGTAAGTTAATCTATAATTAACAAATATTTACTGTAGCACAACATTGTCAAAATATGAACTAAATAGTCTCAAAAGATTCGTCTCGCGAATTTGTCTTCGACTGACAAATTACTTTTTTACTTAGTACATTTTAAATAGACGAAACTAGGAACGGGAGATTCGATGTGACGGGGGCAAAACTTTTGCCCCCAAATCCAAACAGGCCCTAAATCATCACATCATATATGTCGGGTTTGCGTTACCATGCTGGCCACCTCTGTTGGATCTCCTCTCTCGTCCCCCAATAGTGGAATCTTCATCCCCATTAGGGACGTTGATGCAAGGTGATGATAAGATCCATAAAAGATGTATGTCATGATCGTCGTCGTCTATGAAATCTCATCTCAAAGTCTAGTAGCGCGCCAGTTGTGGAATGGAGATCTCCGTAGCATCGTGACTTGGTGGTGCATTATTGGCTGGCGACATATCTTAGGTTATTATTGATCAAAAGTTGTATCTGGGACAAAGGTGTACGTTGTAGGACGGCCAATCTAGCAGCTACTGTGGTGCTGGCTTTATTCAAGCATGAGGCACACGCAGGCAGGCAGGCAGGCTTTTAGATTGCGATGGCAACGACAGGAACAGCAGGAAGAGGGACAGGACGGGCATTATATTGGCGCACGTCCGATGACACGGTGCGCCGTCCGGCCGTTGTTCCGTGCAACGATGTTCTCTCGTTAAAAAAAAAAGTGCTGCTTGCTTAATTGTTCGTGGCCGGCCGGCTAGATTTGCTGCAGTTCCGTTGAGCACTAGGGGAGCACCGAGCACTGAGTAGTACGTGTACGGCCGACCATACAGTGCGACTGTACTGCTGCTAAGCGATACAGTAGTATGATGATGATACTACTAGTAGTAACAGTGGTAGTTGGCAGCTGGGCAGGCTGTGGTTAATTACCAGCCAACTGCTGCTGACGACGCCTGCCTGCCTGGCCTGGGCATGCATGGCAGTGCATGGTGGAGTGCAGGCGTTGGCGACGGGACGGGACACCACGGCAGCGCGCGCGCTGCTGCAGCCTCGAGTGAGTCGAGGTAGCCTACTGGCTGCTGCTAGTAGCGGAATGGGTTAATGCTAATCTAATCCCGGCCGTAAAAAGGCTGAACCGCTTTTCCGTTTGACTGACGGGACAGCTCACGGTCATGGTTGACGCCCCGCCGCCGGCGCATCGCATCGTATCGCATGGCTGCCTGCCTGGGGCACCGCGCCAACCGGTTTTTTACCCCGCTGCTGAAACAACGAGACGAAACGGGCGGGTGAGGCGAGAGGACTTCTTCCTTTTCTTTTTTTTGAAAGTTGTTCACCATTTGGAATTCTTTTGAGTTAAACTATTCTAAGTCAGATTTATACTAGAACACCAGCCTCAATATTTATGATATGAAAAATCAGTGTCAACAAATACATGATGAAAAACATTGCTTCTTTCTATAAAGCTGGTCATCAAACTTAATAGAGCTTGATTGACTCTAAGGTGATCGATCGAGTTAAATTTACAGGTGTCATATTTTTTTAGAATGTAGCATATTTTTATATTAAAAATACTAAGGATCTGTTTGGAACGTAGGAATCTCATAGGAATTACGTAGAAATTTTACAAGAATCAGTTCATTTTTACAGAAAAAAGTATAGAAATATAAAAAAAAATCTCATGTTCCAAACAGACCCTAATATTTATTTGCTATACTACTGGATTTACTAGAGTAACCGAGAGGCAGTAAACATGCATGATACTCTGGGCGCCACGGGGCGTCTACCTCATCTCAAGCTTCAGTGTAGTGCTCCGTCGTTGGACTTGGCGCCTCGTACGTCCGGCTCCGGCCGGGGGCGCCAATTGTATTGATGGCGCAGCGGCGCCGATTCATGGTCATGGCTGCAGACTTTGTTCTCTAGCGCCTGGCCTTTTGCGCTGCGGCATGGCATGGGGCGCACCCGCCGCCTAGTCGCCTACGCCTGCCGCGGAGGAAGGACGAAGGAAGAGGGAGATAGATCGATCGAGGAGGCCGGCGAGTCTGCTCGTCCCTGCTGTGTTGCTGGCCGGTGGCCGCTGCTTCTGCCTGCGAGCCTGCGACGACCCTGCAGCAGCAACCAGCAAGAGGAGGCAGGAGCAGGAGCAGAGCGAGGATCTATCAACTCCTCCTGACTCCCCTCCTACTCGTGATCAAGGCTCACTGCTCACCGCGAGAGACAAGCAAGTCTGCCGCTGCCAGTGCCAGTGCTAGCCTGAGGATTCCTCATTTTATCTTTCATCTGTCATGATCATGGCCCAGGCAGAGGCAGGCCCTTCTTCAATGTCAATGCTAGGCGCCGCAGCAGCAGGTATCCATTCATGCCGCTCTTTGCCATTTTGCAACTTAAATACCACAGTAGTAGTACTACCACTACTACCTTATTCATGGCATTTAGGGTTGCACTGGCCAATCACCATGCCGTATTTTGGTGGAATGACACCAAGACTGCATCAACTTTGATGATCTGTAGTACAGTACCAAGTACAACAAGTAGGGTCATTTTCGGTGTGGTGCGGCGCATCTTTTTCTCCGGCCGCTTTAATTCCAAGCTAACAAGTAGTACTCTCCCATCTGGAAAAGTAGTTCACGTTTGATTAATTTTACAGTAAATACTATTCATATTTATGATTTCAAAATTAATTTATTATAAAAAATACAATTTATAATTAGCCTAATAGTATTTATTTGATATCATAAATATTGATATTTTGTATCTATAATTGATAAAAACTAGAATTGTATTCTTCAGCGGACTGAGGAAGTAGCCGCTAGTGTGTCAATTAGAAGAGGATCTAACTAAATCTTGCTAGGCCAGGTATAAAAGTGAGATACTACTACGTACTACTAGTGAAACCTTTGCAGAAACAAAATAAAAGGCTATAGGCTATAGGATCAATTAGCATGTCCTTTTGAATTGATCCACACAATAGAATACAGTATACTACATGATGCGGGCAGCTATAGGAGTAGATCCTCTGAAACCTACTCTCTGAAAACAAGCATTTCATCGCCGCATCGCATGCATGTGTCTGCACGTGCTACACTGGCTGAAGGTAGTACGATATTGCAGGTGATTATCGAGAGCGAGCCACAGAGATAGATACTAGTAGTACTCCTCTTAATTATTACCAAAGACCCAACACAACTTTAGCCATCACCACGGTTTGACTAACTAGCCACAGCCCGTTAATCGTTGAGTACAGTACGGCCGGAGTACCAAACTGAAACCGTGCTTTGCATGCTTTTACATACTGTATCATCATATCAGCTAGCAGGACGGAATAATCACGGCATGCAGATCAGTAGTACTACGTACGTGCTACTGATAATCTACGTACAGTTACAGAGCGCATGCATGCATTGTACGTACGGAGTAATAATTAGCCAAACAAGCCCTAGCCTGCACAGTAGTATGTACGTACTACTGTAGTACACGTTTGTAGTAGAGAGGATCGAATGCATGGGTTGTATGCAGTGCAGCACTAGCTAGTGTGCTCCCACACAGCCGAAGGCCAGCAGCACATGAACTGAAACTTTGTTGCGATATTTCTTTTTTTTTTCCGGCTGAAAGCAGAAAATAATGGGCGGTGACCACGGACCAGCTGGTAATACGTCTACGTACCCCTAGGTCTGTTTGGAATGTAGAAATTGTACAGAAATTTTACAGGAATCAATTCATTTTTGTAGAAAAAACACGAAACCCGCGTTCCAAACAAGACTTAGAAAGATCTGGGCTCAGAACATCTACTACTATTGGAGTAATAACCAACAACAGTGTAAAGACTAGCTAGAAAACAAACAAAACAAGACGACGGCCAGCGTCAGGCAGGGACGCATCACCGGTGCTGTGTGGTGGCGAAAACATCGCAGAGGCCGGGAGGCTGACATGTACGTACTCCTAGCTGCGTACGAGCACCATAGTGCAGGCTGTGTCCGATGAGCGGCGATCCATGGCCCAACTGTTTGAAAGCAGCGGCACACAAGCATGCATCCATCCGAATGAATGAATGGATTCTGAAAAAGGAGATCTTGTTGGGTCCATTCCACATTCATTCGGAGTGCAGTGCGTGCCATCTCTTTGTTTATTGGAGTATTATGGAGAACAGTAGTATCTGACCTGACGATGCGTCATCAGTCTTCACTCTTCAGTCATGTGTGTGCCAGCTTAGCTAGCTTACTCTCCTAGTAACTAGGAGTACTATAGTACTAAATTTTGTCAGCCGGCCAGGTATCCTTAGCTCGGAAGGAAGCAATTAGCCCCGGCCCAGCCCATGATTACCATGGTTGAAAGCTCACTCAACAACGATGCTTTTGGAAAAGCCGGCATAAATGCATGGCCTCTCTCTCTTTCTCTCCCACTTTATTTTTTGTTTTATTTATTTATCCATGCGCTTCGTCAATCACACACAAAAAGTCATCAAGTGCTGTACAGCCGTACACGAAAGACAAAAGAGCAGTTTACTAGTACAGTATGTATCATTCCATTCCATTCTTCAGTAGAGAATGAACGAGTACAGAGCATTACTCTTCTTGATCAACTGAGCTAGCTAGCTCAGCTTTCCAGATCACAAAGCCTGACATAAAGTGTGTAATTGTAACTAATTGGGCCAATGTGGCCCATGGGCCAACAAAACAAGCTTGGCCTGGTCCAGCGGATAACTCGCAACGACAAGCCGATCAGGATCTAGGAGGGCTCTCATCAACTCACACAGTCCTGGATGAAGAGCATTTCAGGTTGCATTACTTGTAATCCCAGAGTTTAAAACAGCAGATCTAAGCCAGACTCATCACCACGGAAGCATCGTTCATGCCTTGTTTTGATGTAGTCGTATTCACCTCAATCCACGTGTATTGGGTTAGAATTTAGTTTAAATTTCACTTCAATCCACCTCAACACATATGGATTGAAGTTTTTTTTTCTCAACCACGCAATTGTATTAGCATTAAGATACAGAAAAGTTTAATGTAACACGCCTTAATGGCACCTTAGGTGATCAAATGAATCTTTAAATGTGAATTGAAGTGAATATGGTAACATCCAAACAAGGTCTCAGTCGGAGTTAACAGCATTTCTTTACAGTGGGATGGATTAAAACATACACTATTACGTCATCAGTACAGCAAAGAGAACAAGATGAATTATTGTACTATGCAATAAGGAGAATCCACATGAAATTTTTCAGATTATTTACATCAAGCAGAGAGGAGCTTCAGAATATAAAGCAGCCACGCAAACCAAGTGAAAGGCTACAGAAGCTCCTCCTCTTAGCATACAGCAAGCGAATAGAGCTGGAACGACCTCATCAGAAGTCAGAAGCGCTCAGCCTTAAAACTTTAGCTTACACAGTCCATTCAGGATCCCGGGGGCTAAAGAATGAAGTGTGATGGCCTTAGAATTGAGCAGCTTCAGTGCAGGGCCAGACAGACTCGATGCATCTTGGAGTGTTGTACTGGTTAATGGAGCTACCTTGGCTGACCAACACATCCATCAGAGCATCAAATGTGCCGGCTTCAACCAGCCGTATCTCCAGTGGCCCTACATACTTGTCATGCATGGGCTCTGCAGCGCCTGTAGACGTAGTCAAGTGACTCCTCCACAGCAATGCAGCAGCTCTCGCGGAGCTGGGCATCCAGAGGTGTGCAAGGGGTTGTTGAGCCTTCGGAGGTGGACATGATCTCCCACGTAGTGGCCCGGGACCGTGGAGGTGTCGGTGCAGCTAGTGTACTCCAAGAGGAGGTGATTTCGGTTCTCCAGGGTTTTCTTGGCACGGGAGACACTGTCGTGGAGATTTTCCTCGTTGGTCTAATCTGAATCAACGCTGAGGATCACATTTCTCCGGCAGATGAATTTGAACTGCGGTGCACGGTTGTAAAAGCCTGTCACCTGAAGTACATCGCCTACCCTGAACAAAAAAAAATGGAATTCAGATTTACATTACGCAGTGTTGGTCTTCAAAATGTTGACGATCGATTTTATTAGTTATTATCGAGTATTAGTTGAAGTACTATAATATTTGCAAGAGATGTTCTTACCAGAAAATGTGGTAACCACAAGCTCATAATAGCATCCAACCTTGACATCCACCAGGCTAAGAAGCTTGTCATTCTTCACCACCTCTCTCCTCCCAAGCTGACTTGAGGCCATCCTCCAATGGTACGAACTCAAAGTAGGCCATGTTTGCAAGGATCGTGTAAGACACGTCTTTTGGGCTGCACAGTGGCCTGAGATTGACACCAAAGTAGCTTTCTGAGGAGGTCAACCCTGTAAACAAAAACACTTTTACTGCATTGTATACTACTACTCTAGAGGTAGAATGGTTGTGTAAGCTCTTTATGGACTTGAATGTAGTTGAAAACCTAATATTGGCTATTCTGATGAACCACGGCAAGAAAATGGTTGTTGTTAAAGTGAACAATACAAAAGATAATATAAAGTCGTCAAGCCAAATAAAAAGACGCTTCAAGTATATCAGGGAACTCACAAAAACCTAGGAGATTCCTTTATAAAAAGGCCTAAATGTGATAAAAATATATTGAGGGAGATGGTATGAGCCCGTCTGAGTTTTACCATGGTTATAATCCAACTTTTTTTTTATTGGAATTGCACTTTAGTTTATCTCTCTCCCACCACTACACGTTAGGCATCAAACTATCTAAGGGCCTTATTAAGGCTATTGGCCGTAGGTGTCATGCCTTCTTTTTGACAGGGGAGAATACTTGACATGGCTCCAAAGGCCTCGTTGCTTGGGAACAAATTTGTGCCACAAGAACAATAGTGGCTTGGGCCTAAAGGACATCGAGATCGAAAACAAGCTCATACTAATGGAATTTGTTGATAAACCCTTCTCCATTGATCTCCTCATTTGAAGCATTGGATTCTTGGGAAGGCTAATGAACATGGCCTCACTGCCCACATTCGCCCTGGGTAAAATTAACCGAGAACCGAACCGAAATAACCGAAATCGAAAAATTCGGTTCCTATTTCGGTTCCTACTTTCAGCTAACCGAATTTTGCTGGGTTAATTCGGTTCTCACCCTCGGTTAACCAAAAAAAACCGAAAAAACGAGTTGTAAAGAAAACCAGTATATAAGGAACCTAACCCTAACAAACTGCACACAGCACACTGCCTCCAGCCCTCCACACCCCTCCTGCCACCGCCCTCTCTCTTTCTCCTCACCCTGCCCCGCTCCTTCCTCGCAACAGCGCTCCTCCGTCCGGCGCACAGCGGCGCGGCGCACAGCCCCTTCTCCGTCTCCTCCTCCGTCTGGCGCACAGCGGCGCGGCGGCGCCCCTTCGCGGCTTCACCTTCCACGCCCCAGCGCTCGCGCCCCATCCTTCCTTGTGGCGGCGCCCCCACACCTTCCCCACTCCGGCGCGCGGCGGCATCTCTTCTTCCCCACCCTGGCGTGGCACAGCGACAGTGTCCCTGCTCCTTCCCCGTCCTGACGCGACGTGGCGACGCCCCTCTCCTTCCCCTGCCCTGGTGCCGCCTTGCCGGCGTAGCAGCGCGACTGCTTTTTTCTTCTTTTTTTTGCTCGGCAAAACTGAGTTGACATAGATCTCGGTTAGTTCGGTTAGAATCGAAACCGAACCGAATTAACCGAACCCAAAATTCCTCGGTTCCGAGTTTTGTAAGTAACCGATCGGTTCCCATTTTGTTACTAACCGAATTTTGCTGGTAACCGAGGAACCGAACCGATCGGTTTCGGTTAACCGAATGCCCAGGGTGAGCCCACATATCCTCTTCCTACCTTTGCCTCATCTTGAACAACAAACTTAACTCTTATCACGCTCTCACGAACATCTCCATAGGGATCGGCGCAACAACCGCCTTTTGGGTAGATATACTTGGCTCAATTCTAAAACTCTAGACACTTCCTATCTTGCCCTTTTCTATCACAACACATGGACTAATGTTTTAGTCCAATATGTTTTTTAGAATGAGATGGAATTGCACTTTAGGTTGCAACCGACGAATGTATCCTAGTGCAAGCCGCCCCTTTTACCTTTTAACCTCTTGTAGGTATAGTTTGTGTCACACGCCACATGTTAGATGCATGTCTTCTAACAACAAGGACTACCACACGAAAGATGCTAACTTCTTGGTAATTTTGTCTCACGAAGAGGATCTTGATAGCTCCAAACTAGGTGAAGATCTTTAGGTAGCTTTTCCTCAAAGAGTGTCGGAGTACTCAAGCTAACTTCATCCACAAGCACATTGTCAATGGATAGGACCGTTACCATTCTGGTGCCATTACTAAAATGAGGGTTTATTTCTTCAAGTGCCCCGAAAGCTCTACATTATGGAAGACACTTCGGCTTGAAAATTCTCTACATAATCTATGAATAGTTTGTTGCCCGCTGATCCTTTCAAATATATGTGATGATCTAGACATTTGGATTCACCATTTTGTAAATCCGCTTGATAAGATCACGATGTAATTCTCCAAATTCCTTGCCTTTATAGCTCTTGATATCCTACTTTTTTGAATGAAATATTTAGTGAGGTCCCTCTCCCCTCCTAGTTGCATTAAGAAGACAAACATGCCCTAGATGCGGTGTATAGTCATGACAGCCAAGTTATAGTTAGACTTCGAGTGAAACCAGGTTAACTGGAGTGGGTTTGGAAACTACACTCAAAATAAAAGCACATCTCACTGTTCAATAAATTATTTAAAAAATAGCTAAATTTATAGAAAACATTATCAACATTTTTCTCTCCTCAAATTATATTATAAAAATACTCTACAAAAATTAATCTAATAGTACTTATCATGAGTTATAGTATTATTATATTTCATATACATTCGATCGAATTTTGAACCTTTAAAAACCTATATATGTAGTTTTTTATGGAGCGAATAGTTTTTTTAGAATGATGGAGGGAATAGTTTAAAAATGTGGTTGTTGTCCCCCGTCCCGACACTAGGACAGTTTTGGACTAGTGTAATATTTAGCTCATAGCAAAAGATATCAGCTACTCTTGTTGACATGCATGTAAACGAGCAGAGCAGAACCTGCAGACGGACATGTAAACATATACTGAATAAAGAGATTTGAGGATGATTCTAATGAATAGTTTCAATATGAGTACAGCCGAAGGGATCAGATAGCAAAGCACGATATAGGCGATGGTATTAGGAATTCAGGATTGATTGCAGAAACGGGTGACATGTGTACATGTTCACAGGCCAATATAGGCAATTTGACAACCAATAGTGTAAGATTTTGAAAACTGAATCTACGAGCATTTAGAAAACATGGGATGTAATAAGCCAAGGTCATCGAGACACCCGATGGCAGCAATAAAAAATAGCAATGGCAACGGAAACTGAATCGAAGCATATGTACAGAGGGTGATTCCCATTTGCTTGTATGTACAAGGTAGGAACAAAGAGTCACTACATAAAGGTAACTCTGATGAGCTTCAATCTTCACAGATGCAATGTTTCCCAAAAAACAATGTTGCCTGTTAAGCATTACAAATGCGGTAAGCCTCCTCATCAGTGCATAATAAGCAAAATACACTAGCGTTATCATGTGAGAATAGATAGGATATATGCATGCAATATTTGTCAGCTAAACAACACCGCGAAGCACATAATGAACAAAGGTTTAAGGAGACTACACAATGGAAAAGTTTTTTTCATATCATCAAACACTGAATAGAGAAGAATCCTAAATCAAGCAGTGAACTTATGTTCAGATTCCAAGCCAACCAAAAACATTGGGTTGTCTAAGTGTCAACCATATACAATGATGTGAGTATCCATCCTTTGGTCCTTAGTTCAAAGTTGAAAACCAACTAGATATCATCTGGTATATTGTAAACCCCACAACCTACGATATTCATAATGCGCAAAAAAAACCTACGATATTCATGAATTCTTTCATATGATATGGGTCGTATAAATTCACTAGGCAAAGCTTAGTAGAAATGTTGATCTCATTTGTTGAGAGAACAGTCTAAGAGAGTATTAAAAATAATTATAGAATAAGTGATAAAAAAACTTTTCATCTGCCTTCCATGCTAGTCATAAAGATGTAGATATGAAAATGAACAATTGATGAGTCAATCAACAACTAATATGGATTGTGAATAGTATAACAGTAATATAATTGTTAATAGACATGCTTCACAAATTGATCATGGAAGATACTGTTAACACGAATTTTGGATACACATTAAACAATAATACTATTTGAAAAGGTAAATCTTAAGGACAAATTGGAAAAGATGAACCTAACTACATACACATACAGAAATATTTCATGTTATTATATTATAACAAAAAGGTGAGTCTAGCCACATATTGAAAAGAGAAAAAGAGTAGCCAGAAAAAATTAATTAGAAGATGATCAAGGAGCACTTACGAGTAAGTTGTTGGAATTTGACTTCACAAAGTCTGATTTCATACCAGTGGAACCCGATGTGCCATTTTTCTGCTGACTTCCCTTCACCTGATTCAATCTACTATAGTATGAGTTGTCTATTTGGTTCCCTATGTAGCCATAGTCTATGGTGCCAAAAGGTGTGCAGTGATAGGGATACAGGTATGGATAAGTCAAATAATGACCATTGTAGTAAGGGGCATAGGGTAAACTGTGCAGAGAGTACATTCCACCCTTGGTCATGTCCATTGAATCATAATGGTGTCCATATTGATACCTACTGTGCGGAGAGTACATTCCGCTCTTGACCATGTCCATTGAATCATAACGGCGTGCATATTGATACTTGCACCGATCCCTTGGTTGAGCATTTTTAGTTCCACTTTTATCCCGTTCAAATAATGAAACATATCTTTTAAAACCTTGACTGTAGCTTCCTTGGAATCAAATGTGACAAAGCCAAAACCCCTTGGCTTTCTTGTTTCTCTATGAGATATCACGACAGATCAGTTATTGTGCCAAACCTCTCAAAATAATCTATGAGATGGTCTTTGGTGACATTATTATCACCAAACCCTCCAACAAAGATATTCAAATCAGCATTTGAATTAGAGGTAGTGCTAGTCTTTGCATATCCTGTCTCTTGTTTCTTTTCTGCCCTCTTCACATCGACCTATACATCACCAGCATCAATTATATATACAATGAATTTTTCTAAAGAAGAACATTGCTTTTAAAAAAGAACACAATAGAATTTGTATAACTTTGGACCGATTTCTTTTTTTTGCAAAAAAGTCACAACACACAAGCTTATATCAGTAGATAAATGAAAACAAATGGTTCAACAAACCGAACAACAAAATATTAAACAGATCAAAATAAGTTTGTATTAACAAGAAAAATATCACATTAAGCTTCTTCTTGGCAAGTCGCAGGCCTGATAGGCATGGGAGTCAACTATCAGAAAGAAGAACATGATAGATCTACACGGAGTAGGGACAAACAAATGGAATTCAGTAGAAAATTGGCACCGTAGACTATGGCTACACGGGGAACCAAATGGACAACTCATACTATAGCAGATTGAGTCAAGTGAAGGGAAGTCAACCGAAAATTGGCACACCGGCCTCCACTGGCATGAAATCAGACCTTACGAAGTCAGATTCCAACAACTTATTGGTATAAGTACTCCTTGATCACCTTCTGATTAAATTTTTTGGCTACTCTTTTTCTCTTTTCAATATGTGGCTAGACTAACTTTTTTGCTATAATATAATAACATGAAGCATTTCTGTATGTGTATGTAGTTAGGTTCATCTTTTTCAATTTATCCTTAAGATTTTACCTTTTCAAATAGTATTATTGTTTCATGTGTATCTTCCATGATCAATTTGTGAAACAGGTATATTAACAATTGTATTACTGCTATACTATTCACAATCCATATTAGTCATTTCATTGACTCATCAGTTGTTTATTTTCATATCTGCATCTTTATGACTAGCATGGAAGACAGATAAAAAGTTTTTTATCAGTTATTCCATAATTATTTTTACTTCTCTCTTAGACATAACCCAATGTCTTATATGTGGAGGACTGAATGGAATATGAACCCTAGATCATGTCCCGGGCCGTAATGTCAGTTTGAAAGATTGGGTCCATTGGGCCTCCCTATCAGACATTGGGTTATATTTTCCATTTTAAAGATTTTTATTAGTATGAATTGTCAGTGCCTGTAAAAATTATTATAGTAGCATTGGAACACGCGGAAAATTCTTGAACCTTGTATTTTTTTCATGTGAAAATTCTTCACTATTCAGATCTTGCGTTACATTTGGACTCTGCATTATTAAAGCTGATTGCAAGAAATGTTAGATGGGAGAGACATAGTATATCCTGTTGGTTTTTTTTGTGGGGGGGGGGGACATATGTCCTGTTAGTGGAAGCCCAGTCGTCCTCGAAGCAAAGCAAGGGGGAGCTCCGCAACCCAAAGTCAAATGGCAGCTGGAGGCCCTCGCCTGTCCAAATGATTCCTCCCCTAGGCGGGCCGGCCAGCCGGCCTCTGTTTAAAACCTCTCCTCCGGCGCAGCGTGCCGTTGCCGACCACAATCACAAGCTGACAGCTCAACGCAGGAGAGACGCCCAGTCTCAGCACGAACGTCTGCCACAAACACTCACCATGGCACGGCACGCGCGCGCCCTGCTCCTCCTCGCCCTCGTCGCGACGCTCGCGGTGGCCGTAGCGTCGGCGTCGGCCTACGCGCGCGCCGCCGCCGCCGACGACACGGACCTCGTCATCGGAGACGAAGACGACGTGCTCGGGCTGGGCGGCAGGCGGCGGCTCGACGACGCCAACAACGCCACGGGCCTCGACGACGCGGACACGGGGATGGGGTCCATGCCCATCAGCTACATGGTGCTGAAAATGGACAGGGTGCCGTGCTCGCAGCGCGGCGCGTCCTACTACAACTGCCGCCCCGGCGCGGAGGCCAACCCATACAGCCGCGGCTGCTCCGCCATCACGCAGTGCCGCGGCTGAGCCAGCCAGCTTGCGAGCGAGACTGCTGGTCGAAGGAACTGAACAGCAGAGCAGAGGTTTTACCATTTTGCTGCAAATCGTTGCTATTTCTTGTGCTAAGATTGAGAATGACGTTTGTATTTTTGTGTGAGATCGATGTGTTATGTGTATGGCCATATCATCCAATGTAATTTGATTGATTCTTACAGCATTCAAGATTAATACTTGTATCATTCGACTGGGTATAGTCGGTTCGTTAGTACAGTTCGATGGTGCTTAATTAGCTCCAGCTCCAGCATACGGTGAATAACAGACGATCTCTGCCCTTATTGACTGCTTATAGTTAACCAATGAACGTCTAGTTCCTTAATTTTACATTTTACGCCTCGTTTAGTTGGCTACGTTTGGCAACTGCAATAATGAAACTAAAACGGTGTGGCATTGTCTCCACGTTCGTTAATTTGTTCACTGCGACCAGCTTGCCAATAGTACTATCTGCCGGCAGAATGAGAGTAGTTCGGTTGTGAATCTGCTGCCGGCAGCCTTTTTCTTGACGATCGTGCAGCGGCAGCTAGCGATATTCAGCGTTATATTGTTGCCAAGAGCTGCAAACAGGCAGACAGAGCATTGCATACAAGCTGTACAGGGACTGCTGTTCCACTACTTGGATTGGATGATTAGCGGTTGACCGGCCGGTTCAAACAAAGGAAAACAACATTGTTTCCTTTTGTTTATAGCAGTAGTAGTATAAATTATGACAGTTCGATCAAGGGGTGCAGGAACAGCAAATACTGTACTCGGCAGTTAGGTGACATGTTTATTACTCCATCTATCCTAAATCATTTGTCATTATAAAAAATCATGGAAGGTCAAAGTTTGACTAAAATTATAAAAACTTATGACATCAAATAAATATACTATAAGAATATAATTGATGAAAAATATGATAATATACTTCTAGTATCATAAATATTATTATATTATCAAATAAATTTGGTTAATCTTATGATAACCTGATTCTCTAAAATTCTTCAAATTACTTGTAATTTAGATTGGAGGAAGTATTATTGACCCAACAACCATATACGCAAATTAGCCGTGAGGACTTCAGCTACTTTTTTCATCCTTTTTTTAATTTTTTTTGGAAATACACCGGAATGAGGGTCCGGTAGTGCTCGCCAACGTCGTCTACAACTACAATGTACATCAAATTTGTTTCATCAAAGGGTACATCTAGCGCCCGGGCGTCCGGTCGCTAGATGTGATTTTTAGTTTCTTAAAAAGTGTTTTTCATAAAAGTTTTACCAACTGAAAGTACGACTTTAAACGTATTTATAGAATAACTTATTCGGCTCATTCAATACCGAAAGGAAACTATCTCAGTCCACTTAGAAGGGAATGTTTGGAGAGAGGAAGGAATTATGACGGGCGGTGGGAGTGGCTGGAGGGTGGTTAGGGGCCCGACAACGGTGGTAGGGCCGGGCCAGGTCGGGTGGAGGAGCTCCATGGCTAAGGTGGAGCTCCACGGAGGCCGAGGGAGAAGGAGGTAGTCACGGGCAAGCTAAAGTTTCGTTGGAGAGAGCAAAGCCGCTAGCCAGAAAGGAGGGAAGCCTAAGGAGGAAGGAATCAGGATGTTGAAGACGGCCATGCCACACCTAACGCACGCTCGGCTGTTTTCTAGCCGCATCCTAAAAAAGAAAAAAAAAACACTTTACACTGATAGTTGCCCCTGCAACGAATCCTTGTTTGGCGCGTCGCCACTCGCCAGCCCCCCAGCTTGCCGTTTGGAGGTTGCGAGAGATGACACCGTCCTTCCCTGGTTCCTTTTGGGGATCTTTGCCACATCGTCGCTACTACGGCCGCCGTAAGTAGGCGATGGCCCACACGTGTTCTGGGCTTTCAACGAAACAAATCCAATTGCCCAGAACGTCCCGAAAGCCCAATCCGCGATTTACCCGATTTAGACGGGGCGCTTAAAACAAACTCCCACGAAAGCTTCCACTGGCTCGTGGGCCCAGCCTCCCGCGAACTCTGTCTCCGGGCTCCTCCGGCGGTGTGTCCACGTCGTCGCCCCGCATAAGAAGGCTGGTGGTCGTCACTGCGCGCAGCCCAGTCCACTCCACCCACGAGTACAAACAGCGGCAGCTCGCCTGTCGCCTCCACCACGCGAGCCAAGTGCCCGCCCCCGCAACGCAAAACCCTAGCCCGCCCACCACAAACCCTAGGCGGCTACGGTCTCTGATCCCGGCGGTCCCGGACCAATGGCGTCGTCGCCGGACTTGTTCCCCAACGTCGCCTTCTCCGACGTCTCCGCCGCCGCCACCGCCGCCGCCACCGCGGCCGAGGGGGCCACCGCCGCGTTCGGCCTCGGCGCTGCCACCGGGGCCCCGCGCCTCAGTCTCGTGAAGGCCGGGAAGGCCGAGGCGGAGTCCACGGTCGAGATCGACCTCGCCGACGCGCAGGTAGCCGCCGTGATCTCGGTGAATGTGATTTGGGTAGGGGCCAAGCCGGAGAGGTGGTGGCGCAGTGTGTGTGCTGCCGCTGCTGCTTCCTGTGATTTGGTTTGATTTGGTGCGGTTCTGGGGAGGTTTCCGTTGCTTTTGTACGTTTGGGGAAGTGACGCGTTTGGGTTTTGCAGGTATTCAAGTTGGGACCGAGGGAGTGGTTGTGCGTGTGCGACGAGTCGGAGGCTAAGGCTGGCGTGGAAGAGGTAATTTGCTAATTTTCTGTTTCTGTCAGGTTTATTGAATTGCTTGTGCTGACTTTGTGGAACTATTGCTTGTGTAGCATGGCAAGAGTATAGCATATATTGCATAACATTGCATTTTGTTTACGAAGAATATGTTTCCTTGGCATATTTCCTTCCAAGCTCGCTTTTATATTCATATAATTAATATTTAATAATGCTCGATGGTGGTAAAGCTGTACATTCCCCCCCTTCATTATGTATGATGATCAATGCTTCTAAAATCTAGTTGGATGTAGCTTCAGATCTGGATAGCAATAATGAATTGGTACTTGTTACCTACTGCCTGTAAAGGATTTGTCCAATGCTTTGAATTCTCACAGAAGCATGATTTCTTTATTTTTACGCTGACTTTCCTGAAATGGAGCGTAAATAGCACTAAAAGGTTACTATATTCTGACATGACATAAAGCTCCATGTGTTTAAACTTCATTGCCATGCTTGCTGACCTATTAACAAACTTATATGTGAACCTGAAGATCATTCTTTGTCCTTGTACATTAAGACTTTCTTGTAGTACATATTAAATGGCTACATGTTAACTCTCAGTTCTTTGAGGCAGAAGTCATTTTCAAGAGCAATTAAGGTTGTTCTTAGGACAGAAGCTGAGAGCAAAGCCTTCTCTTTAGCTTTTCAACGATGGAAACACCAAGTTATTAGTGGAAAAGCTGGTTTGTCCTTTTCATGACTTGTTTCAGATAATTTCAGCAGTATGCTTTGTTGCATTGTTTGAGTCATTACCTTATGCTAGTTTTAATAGTCACAGACATGACATATTTGTATTTCCCCCGTATTTGTATCATAAAAGAGTGAAGCATTTGCTCCGAGCACTAGTGAATTTCAGACTACATACTGTCATACTGACTTGCACTGTGTTTTTGCACGCTCATGTAATCCTACAATGTGGCGAAATATAAGAATTTAATGTCCATATGTCTAATTCTACCTTCATGATGAAATTTTATGTTCTTGGTCATTTTCAGAAACCAGAACTTGGGGTTCTTTTCCACTTTTTTTTCTTCTATAATATAATGATATGCAGCCCTCCTGTGTGTTTGAGAAAATAAATTTATGTTCTTAGTCATTTTCAGAGGTAGCATATTTTTGTTGTGCATCTCCACAGACAGACCTACTAGATAGTAACTATCAGTCAGCTTAAACTGTGTGCTGTGTGCAGTTTGATGCATTGGAGAAGTTGAATGAACACTCTGCACCTGTCAAACATACATCAGATATGCTTATTGCATGACTTAATGCCAAAATGGACACAGAAAAATGACTTTTGACCCCCTCTGTCCATTAATGTCTTGTGTATTTTTGTTAAGTGAAAGTAATTTGAATTTGATTTGATTGTCAATTTCTCTTCCAATATATACTACAAGCTTAACATCATCGTGAAATTCCTTTTAAATCCGAACCTGTTGATGCAAACTTTGTATGCTCAACTCGTTATTTGAATAACTATTTCGTCAAAATTTGTAATTTTTGAATTAAAAAAAAGACGTTTAAACTGATGTATGTTATGTATGTATGGTGTAACATTTTTCTTTCTTTCTTTTTTTGTAAAAATCCTTATTTTTTGTGTGACAGGCGAGCGGCTGGAGAATGGATCAATAATTGCTTTGAAAAGCAAATTTGATACAAAAATTGAGGCATCATCAGCAAAGATGTATTTCCACTACTATGGCCAGCTATTACATCAGCAAAACATGTTACAAGATTTTGTGCGGACAGGTGTCTTACCACCTAAAGCTCTCAGTTCTTTCTATTCCGATCCACAGGGTCTCTTGGTAGTTCAAATTCTGCACTAATACTGGCAAGTGACAAGGTCGTGCACATTCTTTCCTTCAGGAACATACTATGCTGCTGTAATGGAAAACCGATCTGACTTTGAGGGTCGAGTTGTTTTGATGTTGGGGCTGGAAGTGGTATTCTTTCGTTATTTGCTGCACAGGTGCATTTTAAACTTCCAACATTGCCTCTCTTACTAGTTCTGTGCTTGATTGATACAGTGATGTGATTTGACAGATAGTGGTTTGGTATGTTAATGTTAGGCTGGTGCCAGACATGTATATGCAGTTGAGGCATCTGAAATGGCTGAACATGCTCAACGTCTAATCTCCGGGAACCCATCTCTTGGACAACGGATCACGGTTTGTTTTGTATCCCTTGAAACTGTACCCTTTTTGTTAGCTTTGACCCTTAACTGTATTTTACTCCCTCCTGAATAGATTATCAAGGGCAAGGTTGAGGACGTAGAGCTTCCAGAGAAGGCCGACATACTGATTTCTGAGCCTATGGGTATGACACTCATTGATTTTCTGGAGTGTTCTTATTGTTTTTCTTCTGCCTGTATGCCTCACATTAATCACTTGTTATCTATTATAGTATTCACAGGTATTGAAAAATACAATTTTAGGTTGTTATCAACTGTTTACCCTAAGGTTGAGATTGTTTAAAGTTTAATTAGTCATCATATCTTGAAGCGGGAAAGAATAGAGGATTCATTACTAGAATATTTTGAGTTGTTTGTTTAACCTTATATAATTGAAAAGCATATCTATATGCAAACCTTTTTTTATGTTAGAATTGTCTTCATCTTACGAGCCCTTTGTATTGGCTGTAGTCTGTTGGTAATAGCCTTGTAGGATAGATGAAACCACATCACTTGTGTTCTGAACCATTCATTGACTCTATTGGAGAGTTGCATGCCCGAGCTACACCAGCTGTTATTTCTAATGTCTGTTGTTTGAGTTTGGAAGTATGGCCTAGAACTTGCTCCCTCAAAAAAATTTTAGGATACTTAACATTTGCTCAGTTTTACAAAGGTTAAATATTTTGGATGAATTATGTATTTGGTTTTAGTCTCCTCCAATGTTCACAACAAACAAATATCCAGTTGTTCTTTGCCTTTGTTCACGGGACCAAATGGCAACTTTGCTGATTCAGACCTTGTTGAAGAGTAATAATATATCATGATTTCATTTTTTTTCTTCCTGTGTTATCCATTATTAATTGATTTGTATTCCCATGCTTCTAGGAACCCTTTTGGTTAATGAGAGGATGCTAGAGTCCTATGTCATAGCTAGAGACAGATTCCTTGCTCCAGATGGTAAAATGTTTCCAACAACAGGAAGGTATATTTGCCACCTAGAATTACATGCTAAATTTTAATTGCTCTTGAATCTTGATAAGTCTTTGATTCATCCGGTAAACAAAAAGGCCATATCAACTTTTTGCACGATTATTCCTTGTGTGCTTAATTACTAATTCTCTATTTCATAGTTTTTTTTTTACTTTCTGTATGCACTTAGTTTATGTCCTGCCTGTACTTGGTTTACATCCTACATTTCTATCTGTATTACCTGTTTCCTAGATTTTCAGCCTTATGTGAGGTTCAGTTTTCTTCAACCACTGTGCAATTTTGCAGCATATTGGTTTGGTGGCTCTCTTGATCATGGATTGCAAATGTTGAAACCTTAATAAACCAATCAAGTAAATTTTAGTTTGATCTTCAACTTTGTATCAGCCTCTGCACTTCTGCTTCAGTTACATGTATTTACTGTAACACCCTTGTGGTTGCCCTACTTCCTAAGGTTTGAGATACTGTTTGGACCTTGTCGTCAGGCCTGTGGTGGCCATGTTGTTTTTGCTATTGACACTGAGAGTCACAAGTTAGACATTTTGTTTGATGGCATTTACTTGTGGAATTGGAGTCATCATATACCAGTGTCGCCCCGCACTGAAAAGATCCCACTTAATTTTGATTCAGAGTATTTAACTCTTTATGGTGGATTTGAATATAATTAGAAGATTATATAGGTCTCTTGTAGTATGTGGAAGTGCTTTTCTTTTTGCAGCATATGAGCTTAATGTTCTTACAAGCAGCCCAATAATATTTGTTTAAAATAATGAGCTCAGAGGCATGCATAGTTCATTAGTTCTTCTGTTCAGACTTTGATATTTCAAATTACTCATCAATACTTCATGTCTGTTTAGGATTCATATGGCTCCATTTTCTGATGAATACCTTTATGTTGAAATGGCAAACAAGGTACTAAATCATTGCTAGGTTTTCCTTACATTATTGCTGTTTAATGCCTTTTTGTAATGCTTTATTAATATTACTGTAAATTATCATATGAAAATGCATCTTTGGAGTTGTATTTTTGCTTTCTGAACATTGTATTTTTTTAATCCTCAATATATGAGGGAATAACACTCATTCTTAATGACAAATGTCATTCTTTCGTATCATGGGAACTGCGTAGGGCTGAGGGCTCAGCTTAATAGGAACAATGCTTTTCAAGTAGAGTATTGCATTGACTGAGGATTGAAGTCCAGTGCTGCATTACTGGACATTGTAAGTTGTAACTTATCTAAAGCAAATATTACGGTACACCTGCCTAATCACGGGTATTCTGAGCCTATCTAACTGAGGTAGTTTTTTTGTTCATCTTTTGTTTTGGTAATTAAATTATGAAAAAAGTCTTCATTAATATTTACTGATTTAGTATCCCATGAGCCATCCATCTCCATCAAATATTAAAATACGCCTATAAAAATTCCCCTAGGTTTCAAAGTAGGATAGGAAAATAGTGTATATTTTAATGTGGCAACTTCACTTGGTCAGCACTTTTGCTTATTCATAATTGATTTTGTTATTTATGTTGCCATCTTGTTGTGAAAAGATCTGTCTTATTTGATTATACATTTTTATTTTTATGAACTCATGATCTCCTCATGTGTTTCTATTTTTAGTATGAGGTCTTTCTCATGTAGTGTTGACTAATATCTAGGTTGTGTTCTTGCAGGCTCTTTTTTGGCAGCAGCACAATTTTTTTGGTGTTGATCTTACACCTTTACATGGTTCAGCATTCCAGGGATACTTTTCACAGGTTACACTGCACAGTTCCATTCTATAACTGTTAACATTTTTAGGTTATGTATTCTTGCTTTTGCTGTGATGAGAAAGTAGTAATTTCTTCTACCTTTCTGTCTGCTTGTGAACAGTGGGTGTGGATTGGGGTAGTATATTGACTACTGATTCCCTAATGGTATCCAATTCCTGACGTGACATGATTTGTCTCAGAACTTTTATGGCTGTAGTGAAATTTTTTTATGATTTTTCTTCTATTATTATTATTACTGTTGCCTGGTTCTGTGCTAAAGTCTTATTAATTTGAGTGTCTCTTTCTTTTTCCTTGATAAATCTAAATACCTTTTCTATTCTCATGCAGCCTGTTGTGGATGCATTTGACCCAAGATTATTAATTTCTCCGCCAACATATCATACACTTGATTTTACTAGCATGAAGGTAAGCATGGCATGCGATCTAAATTCCATGTGAATTTTCTGAAAGATTTTTTGGTTTGATGGAAATGTGACATGCTTATCTTTCTTTTCCAGGAAGAGGAGCTTTACGAGATTGATATTCCTCTGAGTTTTGTAGCATCTGTAGGCACTAGAGTACATGGATTAGCTTGCTGGTTTGATGTATTGTTTAATGGGAGGTCAGTATATCTCAGTATATACTGGAAATTCTGTTGACTAGTAGTATTTACAGTCGCAACACTCCTTTAGATTTGTCTTCCGCTATTCTAAATCTGCTATGCTGTACTGCAGTACTGTGCAAAGGTGGCTTACCACTGCTCCAGGATCCCCTACCACTCACTGGTACCAACTGCGATGTGTCCTTTCGCAGCCATTGTATGTCATGGCTGGTCAAGAAATAACTGGCCGTCTTCATCTCGTAGCCCATAGTTCTCAAAGCTACACGATATACTTGACAATGTCAGGTTAGGCTCCCTATTTTTTCATTTCTCCAGTTTTGTATATTTGATTTGAAGGTTATAGTTCTTATACTATTTGATTCTTACTTGAAGCTAAAATGTGGGGTGTGGGTGCGGAGCAAGGCGGTATCCTACAGACATCTACTGGAAAACTTGAACTCAAAGAGCCATACTACAGGTTGTCTCAGCCGCAATCCTACACGTTGCCACAAGATCAGCAGCAGCAGCAATTGCCATCTTTGCAGCCACAGGTATGATGTAACTTCGTATTGTAGCAGCAGTTATAATTTCTGAATTCTGTCTATGACCTTCCAGAACATGGTTCATCATCCTACACCTAACTCTGAAGCAGTTCGGCTGCTGTCCTGCTGTGCTGTACATCCCATGTGCATGCACAGCAGGCCAACAGTACCGTGCTTCAAAGCTACACAAGACTTTTGATAGTAGTGCTATTCTTATAACTACAAGTCACTTGAGTGAAAATCTTACAAAATGCTTGTGATGTCCGTATCATACTGGACTTGTGGCACTACAGTGTAACAACACTGGCTCCTGCCCGCTCCGGGATCATCAGAATAGACTAAAGTTTTTGTGGTGGTTAGGCATTGACATAAGGTCATGATTAGGGTTCCGTGTCCAACATTGTTTTGTTTGTGTGGTGATGGGTATGTTATGTTATTGGAATTTGGGTGGTTATTTTGCTTGAGAATTACGTCTGGTTCTTTGGGAAGAGAAAAATAAACTTGCATCACTTTGGGTGGATAATCAAAATTTCAGCTTTGGACCAGCATTACTTTGCTGCATTATGTATGTTATATAAATTATTATTATTATTGTAACATTTATATTTGCAAGCAGGGATCAGAGCAGCAGATGCAGGAAGGGCTTAGCCCAGGCATCACGATAGACCAAGTAGACCAAGATTGCGGCCTCAACTAGACAGCCTGAAGAACCTGAGCTGTATGCTCTGATTCCAGCAACGAGCTCAGGTCTGTACAAGTACACAACAGAGTGAACAGTTCAGAGTGATCCTTAGCATGTGTTGTCAGGTTGTTAGCTGCCAAATGCTAACATCACGTTCGAGGTGTACGAGACCATTCCTGAGTTTGTGCAGCTGCAGCTAACTGCGGTCGCGCCTGCTCCTTATTTACGAGGTAGTCGAAAAAGGCAACTATAAAGTGTATTTGGTGAAGGTAAAGTGAAGAGCAGAGGGATCTAACATGGACGGGTGTATGTTGCTTGATATATTCTTGTTAGAAATTAATTTATTTTCATGTTAAGCATGTTTAATTCAATTGGCTTCAATACGCTCGTTCGTTGTTCGTCGCGGTGTATCTGCATGCTCAATTCTTAAGTACGAGTATGTTTGATCCAGTCGAAGTGTATTTGCATGCTCGATTCTTAAGTATACGAAGTGCGTTTGAGGCAGTTCGTTCTTGGCCCATATTGTGCCAACGTCCATGTGAAATCATTATGGCCTGGTCCACTAGCTTCTGGACATATTTGAGATGAAGTGTTGCTTGTAAATTGAGATTGGAGACCACTCGTTGCTGAGCCCAAGCTCGCTGAAGCCTGGATCCGATCTGAATCCACCGGTCGTAAAGCAAGCAGGAAAGGTTTTGGAAGTTGGAAAGCAGCAGGAATCCAACACACGTGACTGCGTGCGGAACGGTCTGGTAGATCGCGGAGTGCACCAAACGTTGCTGCCGGCAAATGGAATATATCTGTCCCAGCCTGCGTGATCACACCGACTTTGGGGGTGATTTCCTTTGCGTACCATTCGTCAGTAGTCTTCGTTATGTCGACTCGTCGTTGCCAGCAGCTGTGAAGTAAAATCTGTCAACGAGCGTACTGTAAGTTCTTAAATAAAAATGGGCCGATGGAACATGGGCGCAAAATCTTCCCCAAAGCGAAATTGCAGGGTCAAAGCTTCTCTGTTCCTTAAACCCAAAGCTAAACAGCACAAGATTCAAAATGGAGAAATCTCTCATGATAAGCGTGTCGTATGTTTTGTAGCTTCGTCAAATTATGCAGCGTCCCCATCCGAAATTTCCAGAACTTGGTGTGACGTGTATAATCGGCTCACGTCATCCAGCTGGGCCCACCAGCGGCCGTTTCCTCGACTTTGAACGACTAGCACACAGATCGATCCGCGAGTAAAAGATATACAGACCGCTGGCGACGTGCCCATCACGAGAGCCCCGGGCCCCCGACCCTCGGTCCAGAGTGTTCTGGCGCTGCCTCGACGGCCCCGATGGAGCGCGCTACGCATCGGACGGCCCGACGCCGCCGCCCGTCTCCTATATAGCCTGCCCTTCCAGCGAAGCAAGCAGCCGAAACAAAAAGGCAATCGACTCGTCTCGTCTGTTCAGTTCTCTCCTCCTCTTCCCGGAGTCCGGTTTTCCGACCAGGTTCCAGAGACTTCAACTAGCCCCTCTCTCGTCCGGTTCGCGCGATGGCAGAGGAGCAGCCCAACCCTAACACCCAGCCCCAGCAAGCGGTAAGCGTGACACCTCCCTCCGCCCCTCGCCTCGATTCGGTTTTGAATTCGGACGCTGATTGATTTGGTTTTGCTGGGGTGTTCTGGTCTGATCTGGTGACGCGCCGTGCCGTCCACAGGAGGATAGGGAGGTGGTGGTGGTGGACCAGCAGCAGCAGAAGCAGGAGCCGAGGAAGGCCCCGAAGCTGAGGTACCTGGACTTCGTCCAGGTAGCGGCGGCGCAGGCCGCGGTGTACCTCGCGGGGCTCTACGGCCTCGCCAAGGACCACGCCGGCCCGCTCCGCCCCGGAGTCGACGCCGTCGAGTCCGCCGTCAAGGGCGTCGTTGGTCCGGTCTACGGCCGTTTCGGTGGCCTCCCCCTCGACGTCCTCGTCTTCGTCGACCGCAAGGTGAGTCACTGCGCGCGCCGTGTCAGTGTCAGAGACCCCTTTCTCCTTTAGCCCGAGTCGCGGAGAAGCACGATCACGGTGGCGTGGTTCTGCGCACGCTTGGGGGGACGGTTTCATTAATCTCGCCGTGCGAAGCACGGTGGCGTGGCTCAACGCCCATTTCGGTTTCGATGGTTCTGGTCGCCTGTTAGATATTTTCCTTCCCTTGTGCGGTGTATGATTGCTATGGCAGGCCCCCACCCCAGCGGTGTGCGGCTCAGCTGCGCTGCGGTCTCAACACTCGGAGGGGCCTACTTGGGTGGGTGTGCGATGGTGACTTCGTCTTCTTTTGTCCTTGTGCGAGGAACCCGCCCATGTCTCTGTGCTAGATTCCATAGATTCCGGCGCATGTTACCTGCGCCTGGCGGAGAGTCCGATGCCACTGTCGACAACGGAATTACTCCTAGCTAGGGTTTTTCCGTCGAATCAAATTAGCAAGTGTTAATTAAATAAATATTGATCTTCAGTGATAATGATGGTACCTGTTCTGTTTGTGCAATCACCGTGTTTATGTGTTCTCCGCTTCTCGTCTCACTGACTGACCGAGGCGCAACAAACAACAATGGGCGCACCGCAGGTGGACGACACGGTGCACGAGGTGGACAAGCACCTCCCGGGCGCGCTGAAGGCGGCGTATGCGCGTGTCTACGCGGTGGCGCGGGGCGTGCCGGAGGTGGCGCGCGAGCTAGCGGGGGAGGCGCAGCAGTCGGGCGTGAAGGGCGTGGCGCGTGACGTGTACTACGGCCGCGTGGAGCCCGTGGCGAGGGAGCTGTACGTGCGGTACGAGCCCGCGGCGGAGCACCTGGCCGTCTCCGCCTGGCGCTCGCTCAACGGCCTTCCGGTGTTCCCGCACGTCGCGCAGATCGTCGTGCCCACCGCTGCGCACTGGGCCGAGAAGTACAACCGGGCGGTGGTCGCCGCGGTGGAGCACGGCTACGCTGGGGCCAAGTACCTCCCCGCCATCCCTACCGAGCGCATCGCCAAGGTGTTCTCGTCGCCGGAGGCCGAGCCGCTGGCCGAGTCCCAGTAGCGTGTGTGATCGTCGTGCCGGCAGGCAGGCAGGGTAGTGCCTCGTCGTTTACCCTGGTGATAATGGGTGGTGGTGGTGGACTAGTGGTGACCTCTGGATTGCCCTCGAACTGCAGAACTGATGAATAAAGAAGGGAGAATCCGGGGGGCTAAAGACAGTGGTATGGTAAAGTGTTGCTGTAATGGATGCGTGATGGGACGACTTGTCACGGACTATGATGATGATGATGCTGTGTTCCACTAGCTCGGCTTATTGTGGTGCCCAAGTGCCCTGCTTCTTGCTTTTGTATAGTAGAAGTCGTTCGATGTCGCGATCCCTTTTTAATCTGCTGCACTTTGGTTGTTTTGTTTGTGGCTAATCTTGTTTGTTCAGGTTACGGGCGAAACCAGTAAGCTGTGCCATTGGGTGGCTTTGCGTAGAATCCAATCCGTGGGTGTCATTTTTTCTGGTGGTAGTAATCTGTTTGCTTTAGTCTGTTGTATTTGCGCTGCTGTGTAGCTCTTGGTGCCATACTGCCACGGGTTTTGCGCAGATGTCAAAATCACTGCGTCATTTTACAAGTAATAGTATCGGACAGTCGAACTATTCCAGAAGGTTATCGTCGGAACTCGATCGGCTTGATTTTCTTTGTCATACATGAAGCATCAATTCCTCACCTTCTTTTCAACTGCAGCCACCGGTTGTTCAGTTATTAAGAAAAAATGATGCATCGATAATTCGACATGCATCTGTACATCCTTGGTGAATCAGTGGAGTACTGAACATAATATTGTTTTCTCTTCCCGTTTAGCTAGAGAAGACGTTAGAAGCATCAGTGCCCTGGAGTCGCAGTAGACAGTGATTGCAAATATCGTGTGCAGTACATGTGAAGATGAAAAGTCTCGGCCAATGCTGTGGCTGCTCTTAGGCAGTCTCGATAGTTGTATGACGTTGTTTTTAAGAACCATATCACGTATAGAATAGAATACAATAAAATTTAAATGAAATATCCACTCTTAACGTAAAACTAGATTTTATGGTTTTATATATACTTATTAATTTCATAACTCATAGAGAGTTGATAATTGTAACAAAGAGATGAAACTATAATCTATTTACTACAAACGAAACTGCCCACTGAATCACTGATGTTATTATTATTCTCTTCTATTTTGTTGTCGATGGCAACACGGAGTCTACTTTAAGACTGCGTCGGGCGGTTGTACCCACCCAGGTGTGAATTGTTATTGTTCAAAATATGTACTAGTATTATATTACAATAGGTAGGTCTTATCCTGACGGAAATCTGTTTGCTCAGCCTGTTGTATTTCATCATCTGGTTGCGCGTATACATAGACTAATATAAGGAGAATACTCGGTGCCATGGCGTTTTGTGCGGATGTCACGATCACAGGCGTCTTTGCATACGTGTACTGTTGGCCAAATTAAAGGCTAAAGCCGGCTGTAGATCAGATCATCATCAGACGAACTACGCAGAACCAGAAGGTCGTCATGGCAAGGATGTGAATGTGCTCTCTATTTGACTATTTCTCTCTTCAAGACTACTATGTAAACAAAAGAAGAATATGAAGATGGTGACGTGGTAATAAAGCTAGAAAAGTGCATGCATGGCGATGAAGAGACGCTTCTGCTCTGGGCCTCTTGGGCCCTCGAAGCTGCAGACCACACGAGTCCACCGCAGCATGGGCTCACAGCGCACCGGCCCACGGCCTTTGAAACAAACCTCGGTTCCTCGCTGCCGGCGGGCCTAGCATTAACGAAATCGAAGCGAAACAGTCCGGCCCAGGCAGCATCGCAGGCTCTCCGCCTCCCAGCGGTCGGTGTTTGTTCTGCACCACCACTCCAACAGTAGCGGCAGGCCGGCGCCAGCCGCGCGGTCGACCGGTTGTCGCCCGTCGGCGACAGCCTCGCCGACAGGAGACGAAGAGCGAGTTTAGTAATATAACCAGTAACTGGTTATAAGAATCTTTACAGTCCACCTCTCAGCTCATTTGTACAATGATTTTATCTTCTCAATGAATATCTGGCTCACTTATCTATTTCACAGCATTTCTTGATTATTGAACCCAAACCGGCTGTAAGCTTACAGCCCATTTCTCCTCTCTGATTTCCTCTCTTTCGCATCACCATTTATCCTTCTTACAATCCACTATAATACTTACTCTAATCACGAGAATCCAGGGCAGCAGGCAGCTAGCGGCGCCCACTCGCACTCGCAGTCTGGCAGTCCGGCACTGCCGCACTGGCAAACACAATCAACCCAAGGCCGTCGTGTCATGTCGACGTGTCGTGATTCCCAATTCCCAAAGGGGATAAAAGGCCGCGGCGAGGCTTTGGTGCGGCTCCTTGACTGGGCCTGGGCACTGGTGGGGGACCGGCCGGCGTTGTCTCGGTGCTCCTTTGACGGCAACGTCGTCGTCGCGGCCGCCGGCGTTTGGCATTGGCCGCTTTTCTTTTCTCCTAGACCTTTCTTTTCTCTACTCACGTCTGTGTCTCGCTCGGTAAGAGGCACACCGCACACGCCCACACTGCCGGCGCCGAGCTGGGAGACGGGAGACCTGCTGGCTGCTGCTGTGCTGCCCCGGCCCCTGCGTCAACGGGCTACCGGCCGGCGCGTATGCAGGTTCACTAGGTGCAGGTCCAACCAGCACGCCTAACACGTGCTGCTTCCGCTACCGGCTTCTACTAGTACAGTACGTACTACTCTACAGAGTCGGCCAGCGACTCGGTCGCCCGCCACACAGACAGAAAAGGTAGCGCCGCATGATGATTGAGTTGATTGATTGAACAAGTAGTCACGTGCACAATTTCCGTGAGGTGAATTCACGTGCATGATTCAAGAAATTATATGCTCTCTCTCTCTCTCTCTTCTGGTGGTGATTTTTCTATAGAGTTTTATTTTTTGTCCTTGCAAACTTTGCAAAGTTCTTTTTCTTTTGTTGTACTTGTACCCAAACCAAACTGTGTGCACGTACCACTTGTCCCGGCCGGGCTCCCGGCAGATAAGCTACGATCCACTCACTTGTGCCAAAGAAAATAGTAAAGCCGTTATAAATTACAAGGTATTTTGGTTTTTATAGATACATTATTTTTACGGGACATAGCAAATGAAACGTATAGAAAAAAAATCCAAAATATCTCATTATTTGGAACAGAGAAGTACTCACTTTGGACTTACTCCCTCCGTCCCAAAATATCTATCTTTCTCACTTCCCGAGAAAAAACTTGGAGTAATTTTATATAAAAAATTATTAATAGTTATGATATATAATTGATATCATTAGATAGATCTTTTGATCTAGTTTTTTAATAAATTTATTTAAAGATACAAATGTTGCACGTATTTTATATAAATCTAGTCAAAGTTGTGACACGAAAACCCAAAACGACAGTTAATTTGGAACAGAGGGAGTATTTGTTATTTGGGAGCAAGGTGAAACCAAGCCCAGGGAGAAAAAACTAAATATATTTCCATGGATTGCCTTCCCTAGGAAAAGTCATGGATCTCAACAAGATTTGAGTTTCCAAATTAACCTTATGTAAGTGAGGAATCGACTCCCATTCGAGAGGAAATTTAATTTGCCGAGCAAATTAAAGCATAATAATGTCAAATGGAAGTGTCTGTTAGGTAGTAATACCAATAAGAGCAAGGCTAATAATACAGCCAGCTACTGGCTTTACAGTCTACTCTCAGCTGATCTATATAATAGTTAAGTCTTCAGCATTAATATTGGGTCCACCTGTCACTCTCACATACTTTCTTGGTTCTTGTGTCTGGGTTGGCTATAAGCTTACAGCCCGCTTTACTTCTCTCTTTTCCCTTCTCTCCTCCACGTCACCATTTAGCTAGCTTACAGCCTGCTACTATACTTGCTCTTAGAAAGTAAACCCACCTTAATGTGAAATTTGTCGACGTTGCCAAGCTGCATTCCAACATCGATGGTGCCCACCTTCTTGCTTCTCTGCTGCTGGGACTTTGAAAACACAAGGACAATGTGGTGTTTAGGGGTGAGCAACCAAGCCTGCCATGCCTATTGGCAAACTGCATGGCAACGGCTGAAGACTGGAGAATTGGAGATGCAAGATACAACCAAGGGTTAAGTCAATGATGATGGTGTGGGTACATATGTTTCAAATGTAAACTCCTCCTTTCTCTCTTGAAATTTGTAACTCAAACTTCTGGAGACGCAAGATACAACCAAGGGCTAAGTCAATGATGATGGTGTGGGTACATATGTTTCAAATGTAAACTCCTCCCTTCTCTCTTGAAATTTGTAACTCAAACTTCTGGAGACGCAAGATACAACCAAGGGCTAAGTCAATGATGATGGTGTGGGTACATATGTTTCAAATATAAACTCCTCTCTTCTCTCTTGAAATTTGTAACTCAAACTTTTGAAGACGCAAGATACAACCAAGGGCTAAGTCAATGATGATGGTGTGGGTACATATGTTTCAAATGTAAACTCCTCCCTTCTCTCTTGAATTTTGTAACTCAAACTTTTGGAGATTCAAGATACAATACAACCAAGGGTTAAGTCAATGACGATGGCGTGGGTACATATGTTTGAAATGGAAACTCCTCCCCTCTCTCTTGACATTTGTAACTGAAACTTCAAAACATGAGGCCTGCACTACAAGGCTACTGTCCTTCGATTTGCAAAAAAAAAAGCTATTGTCCTTCAGTATCTGTTAATCTGGCATATGTGGTCAATAGGAAATGCTTAGGAGGATACGTTCGACGCGTGGAACGCGAGCGCACACGGCCCATCAAACGTCTCGAGTCGGCCGCGCCTCCTCCCCAGGCTTCGCACTCGCCTGGGCACCGCGCCTCGCACACTCCGCCCGCCCACTCGCCCGTGCCGCAGATCCGCCGCTCTCCCTCACGCACTCTCCGCCACGTAGATCTCCCTCACGCGCTCTCCCTCACGCAGATCCGCCGCTCCGCCGCTCCCACCAGTCCGTGCAGCTCATGCTCCGCCTTCCTCCCGTTCTCCTTCGTCGCGCTCTCCGCCTTTCTCCTCCATCGCCGGAAGGGGATGAGCTAGGGTTTCGGCGAAGGGGAGGGCGGCGGTTGACTGGGGGAGCTGACCCGACCATGGCTGTGCCGATTTCTAGCTGGATCCGGCGGGGCTGGCCGTAAATCCGTCAGATCTGGCGGTGATATGGACGAGGTAGGCCTCCTCCTTCACCCTCATTTCCATCTCTCCTCCTCTCTCCAACTTCGGTGGCCTAGGGTTCCGGCGAGCATTTTCTCCTACCCGCTGTCATCCACGTGGTTCAAAAGACATTCTTATCCTGGTTCAGTAGCAGATTCCATGCTGTTTCAAGGAGTGTGCTTTGAATGTTTCTGGCAAATATACGTTTTGTTCTCTCTGGATGTTTTTGGGGTTGTTTCATTGTGTTATTTTTGTGAGTCTCTGAAAGTCAGTATCAATGTTTCAAGTAGTAGGTAGGCGATGTTTCTGTTTGCTTCTAGCAAATGTGATTTTTCTTGTGGCTTTTTCCCAAGTTTTGTTTCACGCCGCGTTTTCTTCTTTGTTTCCCTTTGTTTATGTTGTTTGTTTCAACAGAATTGATTCGAGATTGCTTTTTTCTGCGTTTTTGTTGCAGCATATGTTTCAGTTTTTCTTCTTCTCTTTGTTTCAGTTTTTTTTAATCTAAGTTTTAGTTCCTTTTTTCCATCGCAATTCGTTTTTGGTTTTGTTTCTTTATATCAAATCATTTGTTTCTTTTTGTTTCAGATTTATGTTTTGTTTCAATTGTTTTGTTATTGTTGTTTCTTTTACTTTCTTAGTCATGTGTTTGTTTAAGTGTTTCATACGCATGTTTTCCCGTTGTTTCAACTGTGTCAGTATGTATGTTACAAATGTTCCATTTGGATGTTTCAAAATTAGATCTGGTGTTACAGCTAGGGGTACAGACGCATGTTTCATGTGCTATTAGATATATGTTGTAAATGTTATTTTTCTGATGTTTCAAAATTAGACTGGTTTATTGTATTTCTATCAAAAATCACAATAAAAATCTGTTCTCTAGTGTTTTTTTTAATTTTTGTTTTTTTGTTTGTTTCAGATCGGGCACGACGGCCATGTTAGGCGGAGGCGGCGGATCCAGTCGGAGGAGCAGGGCCGCGCGAAGGGGGTGGGGGGGGGTGTCTCGGTCGGGGTGGGCATCTGTGTGTTCCGTGCGATGGAAAGGGGTTGCGGACTGTACTGGGCTGCTCGAACGTCCGTTCTATCGGACGAACGTTCGTTCGTCTGTTCGTCCCGTGGTCAATATATCAGGTGGGGACTTTTTGTTCCTGTTGTTCTCTAAAAAAAGAAAGTAAACTTATGTATGCTCTCTTAAATAAAGAAAAATATTATGTGCACGGAAACTCCAATAAAGATAAGATGAGAGCGCGAGGGACATGTATTATACATTGTATAAGAAAGTAGATTTATCTACGTATGGCGATACTTCATGTAATATTAGTTGTGTCAACTCAATAACTAAGTACTCCGTACATGCGTGTGATTAAGAAAAGTCGTTGCTCTCGCTGGGAAAAAGTACTACTCCGTACCTACTACTTCTACTCCGTTTTACTGTTGGACGGATAAACATTCCTCGCCTAACAAGACAAGCGCGCATAATCAAATCCCTGTACTATGTACAGTAATAATAAGAAGAAAGGTGGAGACGGAGATGCATCCAAAGAAATCGTCCCATCTTTTCTCAAAGAAAAAAAAAAGAAACCGTCCACTGTCGCCGTTTCTGCCCGAATGCCGATCCCGAAATCCAAGTAGCAAGCGCGGCGCCTCCGTTTGTACACCGCGCACCTACCACCCCAACGTGCTGCCAGCCACATCCACCACCGTTCGTTTCTTCCTCACCCAGCCACAGCCGCAGCCGCACGGCAGGCAGGCCGCCCCCACGGCCAGCCAGCGCGCGCACGCACGGCAGCAGTGCCAGTCCACCTCGCTCGCGCTCTCTCCGGGTCCATGGGCCCCCACAGGCCACCTCACCTCACCTTTGGAGTCGGCAGCGGCCCAAAAGGCTGCGCCGCTTAAAATAAAATAAACAACCCCGCAGCAGCAAACTAGCAGGGTGGGGCCCGCCCGCCCGCCCCTGTCCTCTCTCTCTCCTCCTGCTTCTCCGTTCCGAGGCGTGGGACTTGGCGTGAACCGCCTCGCCGCGGATCGATTCCGTCCGGCCGCGAAGTATATAAGCGCGGCGTCCCCCCTCGCCCCCCCCACCCTCTACCCCGCGCTGCGCATCGGCATCGCACCTACCCTTCGCTGCTGCGCATTCCGTAAACGGAAGAGAGAGAGAAAGAGAGCCCCCGCGCCCGGCATCTCGCCCGTCCCCGTCGCTGAGAAGAGAAATTACATTCCAGCCCCCCTCCCGGCGCCAGCCGGCCGCCGCTCCGAGTCCGTCCGCGTCTCCGATCCGGGGCCGAGGGGGAGACCCGCTCGCCCCCCTTTCCCTCGCTCCGCCACGCGCGATGGTCGACACCAGGCGGAGCTCCGCGGCCAAGCGCCAGGGCCCCTCCGACGAGTCCTCTCCGCCGCCGCCGACGCCGGCGCAGGCGGCGGCGTCCCCGGCTGCGGGCGCGCCGGCGGAGCCCACGTCGTCCCCGTCCCCGTCCCGGAGCCGATCGGGCAAGCGCGCCAAGGTCGCGGTACGGCGTTCGCTCGTCCCTCCTCCCATTTGTGCGGGTTCTCGTTGGGGCCCACGGACGGATTGATTCATCTGACGCCGCCGCTGCTGCCGCTGCTTTTTCGTGCCAGGTTGCCCGGGCGGAGGACACCGGCGACAAGGCGGCCGTGGACCCGGCCGCGGTCGACGTGCTCGACAGCTCCGTCGAGAACCTGCAAGGCGTGGCGAGGCCGCCCGCCGTCAACGTGTCCACCTCCTCCACCATCTCCAATTCCGGAGGTGCGTGCGGGTTTCGCTGGCCGCGATTGCTGTTCCTCGATGTATCTTTTTGAGGTTTGGTTTGGTTTGGTTGGTGCCCGTTCTTGATTCGGGTTGGTTTCTTTCTTGGTTTCCAGGGAGGAGGAAGAAGAATAGGCCGGTCAGGGCGTTCCCTACGGACGACGGGACGCTCTGGAAGAGGTGCCCTGCCACTGCCCGCGCTGAGGCCTGGGGTACATTGATTTCCCAGTCTTCCCAGGTTTGTTTCATTTCCTTCTCTTGGAACAGTGGAAATGATATGCCTCACATGCTTTGGCCCTGATTGGATCACTCTAGCTCGGCTAGAGCTAGAGGTTAGGGTTAGTTGGTAAACTAGCTCAAACTAGCTCTAGCCAAGGAGATGTTTGGATCCAATGCTAGTTTGGGCTAGTTGGATAATAAATTATTTTTACAAATCATCCAAATATATCCATGTGGGATATAGTTTTAAAGTATTTATTGTAACGAATTCAATGGTGTAATCAGAATTTTATTTGGACATTTGGTTTGTTATTTATAACATTTTTTGTAGTTGCATATGAGGTGGGTCCCACTTTCCACCACAACTAGCCCAAATTAGCCCAAATAATCACCTCTTTGGGGAGCTAGTTTTTTTGGGTGAGCTAGTTACAACTAGCCCAATCTTGCTCTCATGTTTGGATACTTTTGGGCTAGTTGAGTGCAAACTAGCCCAAACTAGCTTTAACCCTAGGATCCAAACAGGGCCTTTGATCATCTTTGAGATTAAGTAAAGAGGACTCAATCATTAGGCGATAGTCAAGCAATAGGCAGCACTCTGCAATTCAATGAGTGGAGAACTGAACCGTTGTAGCCAAATCATCTAAACGTATACTGTACTGCCAACAACTATCTAGCGACTGCATTTTGGTTTTAAATCATTCATCCTGAAACAAATATTGGACTGAATTCACTTTTTTTTTGTAAGTTGTATGCTTTGGGTGGGTTGCTTTGAACTTCCATTCCTGACTCCGTTTCTGAATGAGCAAAATATCTGAACTGGCTACTAGAGCTAAGGCGGATTGGTGTGGTGTATTACATCATGCATGAGGTCAGGTGGCAACCACTATGAAAATAATTATGTGCTGCCCTGTTATTGTATCTTGTCAGGATTTGATAACATGCTGTAGTTTGAAGTAGTGCTGGTATGCTCCTTTCAAATGTACACTATCTATATCTCCTGGCATTATTCTACCTATACCTGAATGCACATTATATTCTTGTAATAGGCTGGTATTTTATCAATCATCATCATCATTCTATTATTGGTTTTTCAGATTATAGTCAACTTTAGCTATGGCAGGCTCCTTGTTTCCTGCATTCTCCATTTACCTTGCTGGCCCACTGTTTATGTGCAGAGATTTTCACCTCACAATTTGTAAAAGGTTCAAATAGTACACATTCATTTTTAATGGTGGTACTACTGCAAACTAAATTTATGTCATATTCCCCTATTACTTTTGATAGACGAAAGTTGTCAAGTGGGATGGGTGGGGGACAAAAGATGCCTAGTCCTCAAGCTAGCTGGTGCTTGTTCACCATACACATTTCATAGTGGTTGTCTGATTGATGAATGATGATGGTGGGAAGAGGCTATCCAAGCTTGCCTCTTAAGGGACAGAATCAATTTTTTATTCCAGATTGGTAGAATCCCATTTATCTACCACAATAGTGTGTGCTGTGGAGTTATAGTTCTTTGTTTTAATTCTTTACCGTTCCCTCTCCAGTATCCCTCGATTCCAATTTATCCTGCTCATTTCACTATTGGCCATGGCGGAAAGTGTGACTTGAAACTCACTGAGACAGCTCCTGGGTCACTTATTTGCAAACTGAAGCATGTTAAGGTACATTTTTCCTTGTGTTTCTTTGCACATACCCTACTACTCTTGTCTGTATTCTGAGTTTTTGACTCTCAATGATGACCTCTTGTACCAGAGGGGTGCTGCCCTTGAGATCTACATGAACAAAGTTGTCCATGTCAATGGGAAGGCCTTGGACAAAGCTGCTAAAGTCACCTTGATTGGTGGCGATGAAGTCATTTTTGTTTCTCTTGGGAGACATGCTTATGTATCCTTTCCTGCCACCAGCTACCTATCTTCTGTGCTTCTCTGAGATCTATTTCCCTTGTTGGAAGCTTGCTGTTAATATTCTTGATGGTATATACAAACATCCATTTCGATACAAAATCCCTTAATGTGCTGGCAGATATTTCAGCAACTTCCGGAGGAAAAAGCAAGCACATCACCTTCGTGTTCAAAATGTGTCATTCAACAAGAACAATATCCAGTTGTCAAAAGCACACTGGATCATTTGTCTCCTAAAGGAACCAAAATATCAACACCATTTGGAAATGGCCGACCTCCACTGGTTCCTCATGGTGAGCCACTGAGCCTTATTATATAGCAGATTTATTTTGCCATCGATCCCATGCTAGCTTATTATGTGGTTAGCATGTGCCATTCAAGATAATTTTAAGTGTCTTTATGTTTCCTAGTCCCACACTTTTCAAAATTTTGTGATATTTTTAATTGCACTGCTCTAAATGAGAGATAGTTTCAAGTCAAACTATTGTTTGGTCTTGAACAGATTATTAGGAGTTAGCCAACAATTGAAAATCTGTTATACATTTTAATTTCACTGCATTAAAAACCCAGTGTTGAAAGCTCCCACGCAAGATGGGGTCTAGGGATTGGAATTTCTATGCAGCCATAGAGCAACTCCAAGAGCCTTTATAAATTTCAATCCTTATATCTTTATTTAAAGAGCCCTTCAATGAACATTCTCTTTCTATATCTCTCGTGCCTCCAACAGATTCTCCAATTTTTGTTCTCTAGTATACTCCAATAGCCTAGCATATCTTTTTGTGGGAAAAAGTTCATGACAAAACTACCATATATTGCATTTAGAGAGCCATGTAGCTTTCCCAAAAGTGGAGAACGAGAAGGGTGGTTTTGGAGAGTGGAAAAGATGGAAGACTTGGATAGTGATTTAGTCTATTGGAGCTTTTTTTTTTTGTTTTCTAATTTGTGCAGTAAAGAGCCATGTAGGCGAGCCTCTCCGAGATGCTCTTACCCGTACTTATTGGGCAATTATACACTGCACTAAAATAGAATCACAATTTTAAGGTGAAGTCTACTATTTGGTCTTGAACAGATAAGGAGATAGTCAGCAGTTTATGTAAGACTTTGGGGGAATTGAGCTACTGCCGTTCTGAAGAAAATATGACATTTGGTCGACACCAACTTTTGAAGGATGATTTGAATAAAGCAGCTATAAGCGCAAGTGATATATCAGAGTCATTTGATAATTTTCCATATTATCTTAGGTATGCACTCGCATTTCAGCTGTTCTTTGTGTTATATCAGTACTTTATGCATTTTTTATGTTGCAGTTCATTAATCATTAAGTAACATCATAATGTATGAATTTGCAGCACCACATTTTTTATATTAATGTAATAACATGGCATAATTACAATGATGAGTAATATTGCTGTCGAGCTGTATTTCTTTTGATTATATATACTAACTAAAATTTATCTTCGCATTTCAAATCCTGCACTCAACTGCAGCTGTAATTCTTATCTCTAAATAATGTTGTTTAACTAGTATGAATTGGTGGCACTGAATAGGGTTAGTAAATACCGATTACCCATGTATGTCACCTTTGAAGCTAATGGCATGTTGATTGATTGGTATCCTGTAGTTATGAACTATCTTAAGGTAGCTTCTCATCCTTGCAGTGAAAATACCAAAGATGTTCTCTTGTCATCAGCATATGTAAATCTATGCTGCAAGGAATCCACCAAGTGGACAAAGGATATATCTTCTCTTTGTAAAAGGGTACTATTATCTGGTCCAGCAGGTATTTGCTCTTGCTCTATATGATCACCACATTGTCAATTTAAAAGTTTTGTTGCTGCATGCATATAAAAATAACTTGCCTTTTTATAGGGTCCGAGATCTACCAAGAATTACTGGTTAAGGCACTTACCAAATCCTTTGGTGCTAAGCTGCTTGTCATAGATTATTCACTGCTGTCTGGAGTAAGCTTCTTAACGTTATTATTTTTGCATAGTACTGGTACTATTGTGCGATAGTTAATGTTGCATCACAGCCAAGCGCATGCTTGTTTCTTCGTCTAACCTTGTAGTGGTAAAGGAAATCCTTGCTAGTGAAGGAGAGCCATTTTGCTCTGAACAAATGCATGAAACAAATGTTGGGCAAGGTTACTTATTTAATTTCTTACCCATTAACATTGCCATAGAAGAGGTGACACAGAAGGACCAAAACATGCCCCAAGTTCTACTGTGATCTTTGACATTATTTTGTAAAATTATGATATGTTTCACTTCCTATTAGAAACTTGGCTCTTCAAGTAATCTGCATCTCAAAATTGCAGTAAGGTTCTGCAGCATCTCTTCTATTGGCAAGCACATAAAAAATCTGTAGCATTTGCTTTGCACTAAGTAATTTCGTATCTTGATGCCTGCCTAATATATATGTTACGATGTAAATTGATTTTGTTGTATACTTTTATGTGGTGGAAAAAGTTCTAGTGCAAAAAGCTTGGAAGGAATAATGTGTAATGCTCCCCCCCCCCTCCCCTCTCAAATCAAATAATATATGAATTACATTGGCAAAATCTGATAACATTGTGTACCAAGAAGGAAAGAGAAAAAAATTAGAAAAGAAAAAGGGATAGAAATATCATTTTCTATGTTTGTTTTTGGTATCGCTTCAGTTTAAATTTGGGCTTGATTATATCTTTGTTTCAGGGACAGCCTTCAAAGTCAAAGGAATCAGAACCATACAAAAAAGGTAAGATCATGTACATAGTTTACCTTGCCCAATTTTTAATGTTGTTTTGTTGTGAAATTGAGTACTCTGGCCTTCATCTACATAGTAGAAAGTTGTCAGGAAACTGCAGTTTTTTTTCCACAATGTTCATGGTGATAATTAAACCACCTGCGTCAGATATGGATCATTGTTCACTCCAGGCTGTAATAATCCTGCTCATTGTTTGTTCAGGTGATAGGGTGAGGTACGTTGGTCCTCCTCGATCATCAGGGTTTATGCTTGAGGGACCGAGGTATGTTTGTGAGTTACATTGTTATGATTGGTTCTCTGATATACCCGCTTGCTTTGTTAGATTATGGAAGTATTTTTTAAGGCACCATGTTTCCAAACTAAATATTTAATCAAAGTTTCATAAGCTTGATCCAAAACATCAATCGTTTGTGGCTCGGGGGATTCGTAGATAGTATCATTCAAGTTCAAGTAGGTATCACCATTTGTACAGGATAACTTATATTCACTGTAACCATCTTCAACTATATTTTTGTGCAAATGATATGTCTTGTTTGGTGCTGTATTGATAATTGGCACTTTAGTTGTATACTTCATCTGTAGTTGTATAGTTTTCCTGATTGAACAAAGACCATGTGCTTGTCTATGTTGAGCATGCTTGTTAGTCTGACAAGTGTCAACTTCTGACTGAGCGTCGCTCAGTTACATGTGTAAATGATTTACTTATGTCTAGGCTTATTATCCCTTATTCAATTTGCAGAGCTCCTGATTATGGTTCAGAGGGTGAAGTGAGGCTTCCTTTTGCGGAAAATGGATCCTCAAAAATTGGAGTCAGATTTGATAAACAGATCCCTGGGGGCATTGATCTTGGAGGCAATTGTGAGCTTGGTCATGGCCTATTCTGTTCTGGTATGTTTCTCATTCTCTCTTGTTTTTCTATATATTTAAACCTTTATGACTAGATCATACATTTATGCTTCTTGTTGTCATTTTATAAATTTGTAACTCACTTTGTATATTCATTGTTATCTGCCAGTTGATTCTCTATGCCTCGATGGTCCAGGATGGGAAGATAGAGCTAAACACTCATTTGATGTTGTGTTTGAGGTGATAGGATTTCTGCAGTGCACTTGGTTGTATTGATATCTTGTTTTCTTTTATATTATTTACTCATGGGATTCTCTTCGCAGTTTGCCTCTGAAGAAAGTCAACATGAGCCTGTAATCCTATTTCTGAAGGACATTGAGAAAATATGTGGAAATAATTACACCTACCATGGTCTAAAGAATAAGCTCAAAGTTTCCCAGCTGGAGTTTTTATTGTTGGGTCCCAGATTCAGACGGATGCTCGGAAAGATAAGGTACTGCATCTGAGGAGAATTTACGCTCGGCTCTAATCGTTCACCTCATCTTGTGTAACTAAAGTTTTTTTAATTGTATTATACTATTATCTGCAGTCAAACAATGGGTCTCCTTGGCTCAAGTTCCCATACAGCCAAGCAGCAATACTCGACCTTGCATTCCAGGTGCAGTTAATAGTTGATTCACTTACCTTCCAAATTGAATTTGTTTACATTAAGTACTACTATGTTATTCCACAATTCATTTATTGAGACTTTTGTGAGCTGGCTCCCCGCTAGTTTGTGGACTACTCCCTCGATTTCAAATTATGTCGTTTTGACTTTTCTATGTACATAGTTTTTTTCTAAGACATAGCATTGTATCTAGGTGCATAACAGAAGCTATGTATCTAGAAAAGCCAAAATGGCTAATAATTTGCAACAGAGGGAGTATGATTTGATATGGATGATGTGGGATGGAGGGCTAATATTTCCAATTTACCATGCGCTGCATTGCACATTAAAAGATAAGGATGAAAGAGGGTTAATGTTTCCTACCTATTGCAATTTACTCCCTCCATTCCAGATTATAAATCATTTTGTTTTGTTTTTTTGTTTTTTCTCGGTGCATAGCTTTTGCTTAGTATCTAGACATAGTGTATATTTAGGTGCATGGCAAAAGCTCATTAGAAAAGTCAAGATGACTTATAATTTGGAATGGATGGGAGTACCGTTCAAGTCACTCAGCATCCACCTACGATGATGGAAAGGGTGCTTTATTTATTTTTTACTTGTTGCCATCTTCCATTGTTTGGTTGAGCTATCTGGTTACCAAATTACATGTTTTGATTGTGGTGCGCCCTTACAATTATTATGCTGTATTTTACAATCTGTTGTATTGTCTATGCAGGATAGCTTTGGTCGGGTGAGTGAAAAAAATAAAGAAGCACTCAAGATGTCAAAGCATATAACTAAACTTTTCCCAAATAAAGTGACAATTGAAGCACCTCAGGTCTGTCATTTATGTTAGTTCTCAAGAGGGTATATAATGTATATATGTCTAGGAATTTTCTTTTGCAAGTTTTAACTCTTAAAATATGCTACAGGATGAAACAGAACTCTCCCAGTGGAAACAGCTATTGGATCGTGACATTGAAATTCTTAAGGCAAAGGCTAATGTTTTGAAAATACAATCTGTAAGTGTCTGTTGTGAAGATAGCCCTTTATTTTTTTTATTTATAAACTTATTTGTGTGTTTGTTTTCTCTGGTAGTCTGGTGCCTGTTCTGTTAGCCTTCCGAATTCAATAATTGGTGTAACACTGTAACACTTAATTCGTTAAAACCTC
Organism: Microstegium vimineum; assembly: GCA_022036555.1. Classification (NCBI taxonomy): domain Eukaryota; kingdom Viridiplantae; phylum Streptophyta; class Magnoliopsida; order Poales; family Poaceae; genus Microstegium; species Microstegium vimineum. The sequence continues at coordinate 7,606,111 of CM039141.1, forward strand.
ACTAGTGCTAATATTCTCATTTTATAGTCGAAGTAATTGTTTGGCTGCACATCCTTGTTCTTTGTGTGTCAAGCTTGTTGTAAATCTATAGACATAATGGGTATATGATAGGTCTGCTGTTCTTTTAGTCAACTTTCTTAATCTCCAGGGTTGCGATGGTATAAAAGCACTGTATTGACTGATTTCTGTATGGACTTAATACAGTTCTGGACTTCTGGGGAATATTCAAATCTATCTGGACTCTGGAGTTGTTTATATATATTATTAGTCATATACTGCATGCACTTTTTACTTCACGCTACTGCTGTTTCTGTTCTTGTGTTGTGGTATTTTAAGACTTCACTAATATATTTCTGCTGCTGGATGCAGTTTCTAACCCGCCATGGTATGGAATCTACTGACTTAGAATCAGTGGTTTGTGTCAAAGATCGAAATCTGACAAGTGAATGTAAGTAGAACTCCTGCTTTCTCTGTTGATTTGATATAATTTAGTCTCTGTAGCTTTAGTCTCCTACTTGTGTTTTCAGGTGTTGATAAAATAATTGGTTATGCTTTGAGTTATCAACTCAAGGATCGCCCTATTCAAACTCCTGGAAAGGATGCGAGAGTTGTCCTTTCCGGTGAAAGGTATTGTATCTAAACTTCTTGGTTAACTTGGTATTGTTGTGGGAAAGGGAAACTCTGTTTCCCAGTTTTATCTGGTGACTGCATTGCTGATGCTTGCTAAACTGCAGCCTTAAGCATGGAGTTGATTTGTTGGAAAGTATCCAAAGTGGCCCTAAGAAGAAGAGCACAAAGAAGTCACTCAAGGTGACCTGTTTCTCGAATTATTAAAATAGCCTCATGTTATTATGACTGCACACTATAGTTCTCTTATTTATGAAGAATATATAGTGCTACACTGAGTGGCAACAAAATAAATTTGTTGTCTTATTATCTGCTTTTACCATGATAAATAACTTTATATTGTTGCCTTTGTCTTACATTCTCTTTGTCATTGTTAGGATGTTGTCACGGAGAATGACTTTGAAAAGCGTCTTCTTACAGACGTCATCCCTCCAGATGAGATTGGTGTTACCTTTGAGGATATTGGAGCATTAGAAAATGTCAAGGAAACGTTGAAGGAGTTAGTTATGCTACCTTTGCAAAGGCCTGAGTTGTTCTCCAAAGGACAACTTATGAAGGTGCATGCCATTCTCTAAACTTCAGATTTTTTTTGTGAAACTATTGTTTGAAGTGCTACTCTTCTTGAAAGCCCAACATATCTGTATGTGTAGTCATCTATAAGGTTTGGATTGCGGACAAGCATTAATTAGATTGGTGGTTTGCTATTTTTTCCACTAATAACTCCATTACTTTCTCTTTCTGTTTCCTGGAGTTCAGTTTTCTTTCCTTTGATTTTGTCAATGACACCTCTTGTGATTTTTTGGGTGGTATTGATGAAGCTTTCCTTACCAAAATCATTCTTCTGTGTGTTTCTTATCTTGTATTCCTGAATTAAATCGAAACAAAGGAATTGCTATAAAGTTAGGATGCTGAATGTTCCCTAGTGGTATTTTTTTTGGTTACATTTAATGTAACGTTTCTTTTCCCAACTCATACCTGTTTGCAATCATAGTTCTGACCATCTATTTTGCCCCAGCCATGTAAAGGGATATTGCTTTTTGGTCCACCTGGCACTGGTAAGACCATGCTTGCCAAAGCTGTTGCGACAGAGGCTGGTGCTAATTTTATCAACATATCAATGTCAAGCATTGCTTCAAAGGTACTTGTGCAATGTAATATCATCCTGTTTGTTCTCATTTTGGAGTACTTATTTACTTTGCTGATTTCAACCCTTTAACTATAACAGTGGTTTGGAGAGGGAGAAAAATATGTGAAAGCTGTTTTTTCACTTGCAAGCAAAATTTCTCCTAGTGTTATTTTTGTGGATGAGGTTAGTGAATTTCTTGATCGTCACTCATGATATGCCTATGACATAATAAGTTCATTGCATCACAGTTTTGGCTTACTCGTTGATTTTTGTCCTGTATATTAGGTTGATGGCATGCTGGGTAGACGTGAGAATCCAGGGGAACATGAGGCCATGCGTAAGATGAAAAACGAGTTTATGGTGAACTGGGATGGCTTAGGACAAAAGACAAAGAACGTGTTTTGGTACTTGCTGCCACTAATAGGCCATTTGATCTTGACGAGGCTGTTGTCAGGAGGCTCCCCAGGAGGTAAATTCCATTCCGTGTTTATGCTATTGTTGTGCCAATTGTGACATGGTAATAAATAACCGGCCACAACTCTCCTCCTTAGGTTGATGGTTAAATTGCCAGATGCACCCAACAGAAAAAAGATTCTTAGTGTAATACTAGCAAAAGAAGATTTGGCAGATGATGTAGATCTGGAGGCACTAGCAAACCTGACTGATGGGTATTCAGGCAGTGATCTGAAGGTATTCTACTAAGATATTTCTTTCTTACCCTATTCCCCTTTCTGAATTTCGCTTCTTTGTGTTGACGGCAGCAACTATTTTGCAGAACCTGTGTATAACTGCAGCACATTGCCCCATAAGGGAAATTCTTGAAAGAGAGAAGAAGGTCAGCTGATATTCTTGGAACACTTCCCTATCTGTTTTCTTGCTGTCTACGACATCATTATAGGCAATGTGATAATGATGAATTTTTCTGTGCTAGAAGCATTGACGTGGCATACATTTTTTGTGTATATTCAGTTTGATTTGCTGCCTGTTTGGTTTAATGCTAACGTAAACACTCCTAACTGATTATTATGTGCAATGCAGGAGAGAACCTTAGCTGAAGCAGAAAATAGGCCAGCCCCACCTCAGTGTTGTAGTGGGGACGTTCGTTCCCTAAAGTTTAGTGATTTCAAGCACGCACATGAGCAGGTAAACTGGCCGCTTACTTCCACGTTACTGTCATTTATTTTGTCTTGTAATCTTAGGCAGCTCAGGATCCGATGTGTGCTGCTAACATGACTGGCCTTGTGTTTAGGTTTGTGCGAGTATATCATCGGATTCAAACAATATGAATGAGCTCGTCCAATGGAACGACCTCTACGGAGAAGGCGGCTCGAGGCAGAAGACCTCGCTGAGCTACTTTATGTAGCAGCCTCCTAACGCTTTAGATGAAAATTGTACATACAGAAGCAGCCGAGAAGATAGTGGCAAGAAGAATAGCCTCTTGTATAGGTGGTTTCCAGTTAAAATTTGCTGGAAACCTTTATTCAGTTCGGGTTTCGTTTCTATAAGCAAAAAATAGTGTCGGACTCGATCAGCCTTTGTGTCTGAATGTAGCCTGAGCTTCTGATTAGGCATTTGTAATTGATTTCGATGGCAAGCGCAATTCGTTGGATCATGGCAATTGGCAAACTGGCAATACCGTGTTGCTTCGTCAGCCTGCTCTGTTGAGATCCCGGCGCCGTGTCTCGCTTTCGCAGCGGCGAATAGAGCCGTGCCGAGCCGTACAACTCCGGAACATGACCGTGTCTGGCCATCAACTCCCGGCAGGAGAGGAGATTGACATCTATTGCACCGTAGAGATGCTTCCTTCGCGAAAAGATGCACTGCAGTGGAATGAGAAAAAACTGTTATTTGGCACCAACGACTGTTAACTTGTCCAATTTATTTGTCCTTGGCCACGTGTTTGTACAGAGAAAACTAGCTTTGCATTCTGCAGACATTCCTGTGAGACTGGGACTCCATCGCTAGTCTGTTCAGACCAGCCAACTGGTTTAAACGCTTGTATTCTGAACATACAAATTACAAAGAATAATGCATGCAACCTGAAACCTGCAATGCTCTTCAGCCAGGCTGTCAGTTAATGAGAGCCCTCTGGGACCCTGATCACTGCGAGTTATCCAGGGAGTTAGATGATTATTACACGTTCGTCAGGCTTTGTGATCTAGAAAGCTGTCGAGGCCTCGAGGGTGTGTGTAACCATTTAACCAAGCTTATTTGAAGTTCTTATTTCCTCCTTACACACACAAAAAAAGACCCCCCCCTTGAGGCATCATATTATGCAGTAACCATTAGTGGATCATATATTTCATTGAAAAATAGCACAAAGAGTATGACCCTCACCTGTACACTACAATAATCTCTCTGTTTGTTGTAATCTTATAGTAATAACTCACTGATGTTTGAGTCAACAATGAACATGTTGCTTTTTTTAAAAAAAGAAAATGGGCCCTGAATAGTTTGTAGCGTACGTACAGACTCACAGCTGGTGGCAATGGCATTGATAAATTATAACGTTTTTTTTTTACAACAACTCTATTTAAATTATAACGTTAAGGTACGGTACAGCAGTGTGGGAAAAAATCCCAGAGTACAGAGCACATGTAAAAAGAAGAGATGTTTCCGTAGGTGATATTTCCGTGTGGCGCAGGACGGACCCACAAGATGTGGGCACGAGGGACAGGATGGGTGATGTGGTTGAAGAAGAGAGATTAATAATTGTTTTAACCCGTTAATTAGGAGGCCTAGCCATGGCCCATGGGCAGGCAGGCAGGCAGATTTATTATTCACGAGCTGGAATTTACAAAGAAGTTGTTGAAAGCGAAAAAAGCAAACGAAACAGCGCAACGCAACGGAGTGCTCTTTCAGTTGGGCACGGCCACTTGTCCCTTGCCGCAGAGCCTCGCCATGCGCTGAACGAGCACGCCGACCTGCTGCTTCTCATCGTTTCTTGCCACCACCTCCCTTAGCTCGGCGGCACGTCTCCTGAGCGCTCGGCTCTCCTCGCCACGCATGGCCACACGCACCGTGCGCGCGACGTCCTCTGCGCGGAACTCCCCGAACCGCTCCTGCGGCACGCGCACGGCGGCGCCGAGCTCCGCGGCCAGGTTGGCGTCGAGCGGCAGGGCCACGATGGGCACCCCCGCCGCCAGCGACTCCAGCACGGAGCTCCACCCGCAGTGCGACAGGAACGCGCCGCAGGCACCGTGCTCCAGCACCCGCCGCTGCGGCGCCCACCCTTCCACCACCAGGAGGAGGAGCGCCTCGTCGTCGTCGGAGGAGGACTTGTTGGGGAACCGTACCACCCACAGGAACCGCTCGCCGCTGAGCTCCAACCCGCGCGCCATCCGCGATAGCTGTTTCTCTGACATGAAGTACTCGGTGCCGAAGGAAACGAGCACGACGGAGTCCGGTGGCTGCGCGTCGAGCCACCTCATGACGCGGTCGGACGACGTGTTGTTGGAGTCGTCGACGAGTAGAGGGCCGACGGGGACGATCTCCTTGCCGTGGAGGAGGTCAGAGAGGTAATCCAAGTAAGGTCGTTCGACGTCGGCGCACGTCTTGACGGCGACGAACCCCGAGGATCGACCGAGGCTGAGGAGGAGGCGGTCGCGCTCGGGTACCACAGCGTCGGGTTGGTCGTCACGTAACACGAGCTGCGACGCGTACTTAGCCTCCTCCTCGGCGGAGCCGAACCCGACGCCCTTGAACGGGAATAACGGTTGCTGGCCGCCGGCGCTGGAGAGCAGCCAGTGGAGGACGAAGGAGGTGGCGGCGGCGCTGAATGTGCACGGCGGGCACGCCGCGCTTGGCGGCCTCGAGCGGCGCCCATGGGTAGAGGAAGTCGTAGAGGAGGATGTCCGGGTGGAGGTCGTCGAGTAGCGAGCCGAAGCGTGGAGCGGCCAGGTCGCACGCGCGCTTGAGAGACGGCATGAGGTGGTGTGCAGCTCTGGTGGTGATGCCGCAGGGAGGTGGAGCTCCACGATCGCTGATAGGTTGACGGGCGTGGAGACGAGGTGCACGGTCACGTCGATGTCGGAGGAGTCGGTGAGGCGCCTGGCTAGCTCTAGGTATGGGGTGATGTGGCCGTGCGCGAGCCACGGGAACATGACCACGCTCAGGTGCTCGCGATGCGCCTGTGCCATGGAGGTCGGTGCAGTGAGTGGGTGGACGGATGGGTTTGATTTTGCAGCCGAGTCCGTACGACGAGCTGGATGGCGATTCGTCGTGATGGTTCTGGTGATCGGAAGCACGGGGAGCGTGAGCGTGGTCGGCAGACCGGATGCCACGTGCTAGGGGACTGACTAGGGAGGGCACGTGTCACGCTCAGCCGTCTTCCAGAGACCAGAGGAGAGGACCGGGGTGTTTTTCTTTTTTCTGCCGGTCCGCGCGCCGCCATGGCTGTGGCTCCAGGCATCCAGATGGCGCACGATTTGCAGAGTCAGCCTTCTTCTACAGACTAGTGCATCCGGTTTCGAGAAATCCTCTAGAGAACCGTGAGCTGGTTCGTCACAGTTCACGACCCATGACGATGGCAGGCAGCTGGCATCCTGCATTGCACACAAAACGACACCATCCGGGCCGGCCATCGTCATGCGGAACAGCATGAAATGAAATAACATGGAGACGGAGCAAGCAACCCCTACCCGGCCGGCCTTTCCGTGCTTTTGTTCTTGATTAAATAAATTAAATATCCCGCGAGCGAGCGAGATGGCACATGGGTGGTGCGAGATCCCCTAGACGGCCGGCAGCAGTCTTTCGCCTAGCGGAAGAGGCAGCGCAGCACTCGCTAGAGTCGCAGCAGTAAGCCTAGTTGGTCACTGCACTTCGGATTCGGGTTGCCTTGCCTACGGATTTCAATGTTACAGGACGAAACTCTTCCGATCGATCACTCCATACAGTATTATTAGTTTGCTTGCTACTCCCGTCAAGCATTGTGCAAAGGTTCCAGGAGTAAAGAAACACGCCATCAAGTTCACGACTGTAAAAACAAGGCAATTGTCCCCCAACTAACACAAAGGCAACCAAAGCAAAGGACGATGATTGATGGTGCCAAACCGTCTTCGAATCATCCCATAATAAGATTAAAAAAAAAGCACTCGGCCTTGTTTACATCGATTCCAAATTCTAAAAGAGTAAAGTACAATTCCGGTCCTTAAACTATTTAAGCTGTGTCATCACACTTTCAAAGTGTGTTATTACTGCGCATAAACATGTTTTGGGTCTCTAACCAGACCATTACGGGTCCAGGCCTAGTCAGGCGCTGTTTCAAATAAGCAAAAAGGTCCCCCTATCTTAATTACCTCTCAAACAACATACATCCATGGATCCAACAGTGGACACACAGCAATGCGCCAAATTTGAATGATCATCACATCCTCAAAGCAGTGGACACAGATTATGAAAAGTTTAGGAAATTTTATATATCAGTCATACGAATTCAGTAGCTAACAGCTGACACATTCAACATAGTCATACGAATTCAATACCTAATAGCTGACACATAGCTGTATACATATAGGTAAAGTGGACACGTAATTGTCTTATTAGAGATCCAAAACATCTGATTAGAGACCCAACTAAAAATTCAGTACCTCACAGCTGACACATAGCTCTTGATGGAATTTTGTGTAAGCAATTGAGATAGAACTGTGTTGCTATCTTGTGTGATGTCAAGTGGTGGTGGTTGAGTGGTTGACATATTTAGTGGGTCTGGTATCTCATTTTCAGTGACTACATGATCAAGAATGTCTTGAGCAGCTTCAACATCAACAGTTGCTCTCATTGCTTCTTCTTTTGCCTCCCTCTGCAGTGTGGCTTGAGTTTGGGCAACTATAGTTTTTGCTTCTTCTTCACTGAAGCCCATTCTTTTGAGTTTGCACCCAACACTATTATGACTAGCTTCTGAGCAATGCGTGCAATGCATTGTGAGTCCATGCCTAGTTAACCTTGGGCCATTTTTTCCTGAGACCTCATGTGCCTGCTTCTTCCTAGCCTTAGGAGGTCTACCAACCTTTTTTTCATAAACTTGTGGTAGTACATTTGGTGTATCCATTTTTCTCCCACTCCACCTTATCTTTGCAGGGCCAAATGTTGTAGGCATATGCATTATTGTAGGCATCCAGTGAGTAGCAGCTTGGCAGGACAGATTCAGGTGGTGTCCTCTCATGTCTTAGACAACTGACTGCATGACAACAAGGAATGACAGTTAGTTGCCACCTCCTGCAGTCACATGTTTTGGCTCTCACATTCACAATGTGTTGATACTCTTTGACCACCACCTGAAGCACTCTAACTCCTGCAGGATTTCTAGCTAACTTCTTTCTAGTTTTTGGACAAAAATCACTTGTATACAAATTTTCCAATTCCTTTCTCTTGTCGTAATGCCTTATCATCAATTAACACTTGATCTTCTCAAACATGGACAGAATTGGCAACTCTCTAGTCTCCAATATGTAATTATTGAACACTTCACAGTTATTGTTCAATAAAATGTCACATTTTGGGAAAGTGGAGAAGTAGGCTCTTATCCAAGTGTTGGGTTCCATCTTTGACAGCCATGCATGAGCTCCAGCATCCAAAGGCTTCATCTTCTCCATATTCCTCTTCCATGATTCCTTAGAGGAAGACTTTGCACATGTCCATAACTGGTTCTTCAACACTTCACCTTTGAATTTTTCTTGGAAATTTGAGTACAAGTGTTTGACACAGAACCTGTGTTCAGACTTTGGAAAGACTTGTTTCACAGCTGGAATCAAACCCTGAAAACCAAAGAATACATAATTTAGTTTTTGCACTAAAAGTAAACATTTTAGCAAACAAAATTGTTTCATCCAAGTCCAGATGACACTTACTTTTTGCTTGTCAGTCATTATTGTCCATGGATAAGTGTTCTCAATATTTAGATCTGCCTTCAGAGTCTTCAAGAACCATTTGCATGTGGAAAGTGACTCCACTTCAACCACAACCATTGCTATAGGGAAAATGCAATCATTGGGATCCATGCCTACTGCAGTAAGTAGTTGACCCCCATATTTGGTCTTGATGAAGCATCCATCTAGGCAAATTATTGGCCTACAAGCTGGAAGGTAACCCCTTTTGCATGCATCAATACTCATGTAGCATATGCTGAGCCTACTTTCAACCAAATTCAAGAAAAAATATGATTCAGGGTTGCTCCTCCTCAACTCTTGACCATAATCCCATAAAGAATTGAATTGGAGCTCCTCATCTCTATGAATTTTCCCCATAATGATCCTTCTTGCTCTGGCCACCTTGCTTTTAGATGGAGTTATGCTCCAATCTTTCTGTATTGTCCTGCTTAGACTGTTGATGCTCATCTTCTCATTGGCTCTAAATGATTCTATGTATTTACCAGCAATTCATGTAGCAGTATATTTCCTAACCTTCAACTCTTTCTAACAAGTGTGACCTTCATAGTAGGTTTTGACAACAAAAGACTTCACCCTGCTGTCAAATGAAGCATAGAGGTTCCATGGGTATCCTTAACTACATTACTCTACTCTATAATTAAATAATAATTATCAAATATAAATAAAAGGCTACATTATTTTACATCCGTAAAGTTTTTTTAATCTAAACGAAACGAGACCTATCCTCAAATTTACAGAGGATGCAGTAGCAACCCTTTGTTTTCGATCTGTCATCTTGAGTAAAATATAGCACATGTTTGATTGTTTTAATGCCTAATAAGCCAGCTGATACCGTTTTGTCTGTTTCACTGTTTGAGTGGCTGATCAGCCGGCAAGCGAACAGGGCGACAAGGTGGGGGAAGACTGAAGAGAGGATGCTGCGGTTCCGGCGGCCATCTCCCCAGTCGCTGAAGCTGGCCTTCACCATCTCCCTCGCCGTCTCCGTCTCCTTCTCCGTCTCCTGCTGCGCCTCCTCCTCCTCCTCCTCCTCCTCCTCCTCGCCCTCGCCCCACACATCACCAGCCAGGTCCCCGAAGGCCGTATCCGCAGACCTCCTCTCCGTGCTGGCCGGCCCACGGGCCGCGGCGCGGGTGCCAGCGGCGGAGGCTAAGCGGCTCCACGCCTGCCTCCGGTTCCTCGCCCCGGCCGCCAAGGTCTCGAGCCGCGGAGGAGGCCCCCGGAAGTTCCTTCTGGAAGGTTGCGATGCGGAGGCGGAGGCGGCGGACGAGATGGTGATGTGGCCGCCGGACCCCGTCTTGGAGCTGGCCCGGCTCGCCGTCGACTCCGGAGGCGATCCTGGTGCCATCCACCGCCTGCTCGACCCAACGATGCTGCCGGTGAGTGCTTAACTGTTTATCTTCATCACCTCTTCCCTTCTGGGCTGGCAAAGGGAAAAAAAAATAAAAAGGTTTGGATGAGGATGCGAAAACAACATTTTTCTTCAGTGTAGCTAGAAATGATTTAGATTGGTATGATAAACGCGATGGTGCACAGCTGCAATCCATCATTCATTTTTTTATTATTTTTTTTGTTGCGAGCAATTCATTTTCAATTCGGGTTTAGTGATCAGAAGCTGGGCGTGGCCATGTTCTGACCATCTTATGTTGTGTAGTAAGTACTGAATAGGAAAACTGGAAAAGGCACCAGCCTTGGCTTTGGTTCCTCCTTAGTTTTTCATTTCATGAATTATGATGGTTACATTTTGTGAACATTTTCAAGTTATTTGTTGGTGTACACACAGGTCTAAGTCCTTGACCCAAGTTTTCAAGATTGCACATTAGGATTATTAGTAACCAAGACCGAACTATGACATCTTTTACTGCCTATAATAACTAACTAAATCGGTCATTGCAATAGGTGCCAGATGTTGAGGGGTCCCTGAAGAACAAATGCCAACTCACAAGAACGCCATACGGGTGGCGATTCGCCAATGAGGTCCGGATTTAGCTCAAACCATGTTAAATTTCCTTGTAATCGTAGGCTGGGCATCTTGTTCACATGTTTTGCTTGCCCCCTTTTTGTGTTGGTAACAGGAGATCAATTCGTATTTTGCGTTCTTGTTTGAGTTGATTGTGGCACGGGGACCTTCGGTTGGATTAAATGTATCACTGAATCGCTATGATTTGTTCCATGGGCATCTTTTCCTTGCATATGAAACAGGACGGCTTGGAATTCTGTAAGTGCCTTGAATCGTTGCATATATGGCTTTGTTCTCGACTTTCTACTGTTGGAACTCGGATCTCCTTTTACTAAAATGTTGCAGAAGATGTATCTTGTTTAGATGTCTTTAGGGTGGCATTACAGTTTATATACTTTCATGTGCCAATCTAGAACTAAAACCTACAGACATACCATCAGCAATATGAAGCTGGAAGATAGAATTTCTTGATGGAACTTGGATCACCTCCAAGCTCTTAGTAGTTGAATTAACCACAGATGGAGTGAGGTCAAGTTTGATATCCGGTTTGCCATAGCTCATACCAATATATCATCTTTAGTATGTGCCCCCCCAAGAAATGTTTAATATATATACTTGAAGCAAATTGTGTCTAGTGTATGGAAAGAAATACTGATGTTTGTACTCATGATTGATTCTTTTTTATGTAGGTTCCATGCTAAAGAATACCCAGCATTTAATAAGAAATTGTTTCCTTATAATTTGGGATATTGCCAAGCAGGTAAACTTTAGATTATTCTTTTGCTTTGACGCATAATCTAATTTCCTTTTCCATCGGTGCTGTATTCAGGCACTGTACTTTATAAGTACTTAATCGAATTTATTTTCCACTCCTTACTTTACAGGATCTAAGGTACCATATGATGATTCTATGAATTTGCGCAATGTCCTTTGGTTAGCACCTTTGCCATCAATTGAGACAGAAGCTTGGTTAGCACCAGGTACCGCAATACTGAACACTCAACTTTGTTCATGTATTCTAACTTGCTGTTTTCCTGACGATAATCTGTTTCAAATCCCTAATTCTATGCATTAACTTAAGTATTATGGTTAAATCTGCAATATGCCACAGGAGTATTAGTTGTCTTGGACGCACATCCTGATGGAATTATCTATCAAGAGATTTACGTGACTATGTTCAAATTGTAAGAACAGTATACGAAGGTTAGGTTCTGGCGCTCTGTTGGCATGAAATGTGCTATGCGTTTGTACTTTGTAGTTTGTAACTAATCTCTTAACACTTATGCAGATGATCTGGGAGAGAACACTGTTGATGTCAATTATCTGAATGTGGCAAATGCAGCTCCAGTAGATAGAATTTTCATTTGCTGATGTCCTATGTACGACTATTCGTCTTCCCGTGGTGTGATGTGATTTTATTTCATTTGAGAAGCGGATGTCAACGCGTCTCATATCCACCAAAGCAATGAAATATTTCACATAAATGAGGATGACGACTGCTGTGTATTTCACATGTTTATTTGACTAATTAATTAAAAATGTAAAAATGAAGCAATGATTTGATGTACAGTTTTACAAATATATTTAGTACATTTGGTGTACTTCAAAAAATATTTGATTGAAATCTTTTAAATCCATTATATATGATTGAAACATCCTAGTGGCACTGGCAAGATTGACCATTATTCATTGAATTTTTTCTATGCAAGTGGACTATATCTAAATGTATAGAATGTTATGAAACAGGGGATTATCTGACACTTTTCGAGGCAAATACGTGATATCCTTAGCCTGATAAACAAATGTCTCGAGGACAGTTCAATTAAGACGTTGTAGCTCGAGAAAATACTGCTAATTTGTATTACTCAACTTCATATAGCAGGCTATAATTGTGGAGTCGTTTGTAGCACACAGCAAGAATACAGAATGTTCATTATGCCCATGGTGCACAACAAACTACTGCGATTAGCCATGACATCAGTCAAAAAATAGCATATCAGAGCGGATACAAATGGCATGATTCATCACCATAGACAAAATCTCACTATGGTTTTACACTAACAAAACAGCATTGATACAGCCATCATTCTCCGGGTTGTTTGTAACTTGGGCATATTTCCCTGCAACACAAGAAATTTTGTTTATTCAACAGGATTCAAGGTAGGTTGGGCAAAAGGAGCACAAAGTTGGCAGATTTCTCACCCCATACAACTTTTCCAGCAGGAGTTACCAGACCAAGCTCACTCACATTTACCTGAAAGAAGACCATTTGTAAGCAGCAATGTTCGAGGGGGGGGGGGGGGGGGGGGGGGGGGGGGGTTACAAAGAGGTAATCTCAGTGAACCATGATGAGCACCTAACATGTAAGTGTTCATCATGGTATTGGGTTCAATAACTGGTAAAATTGTTTGTCATACCTCAATGATTGTTCCCCTTGTCATAACACCAAGAGAAGTGTACATTGGACCATTTGGGTTTTTCTTCACAGAAATTATGTCAAGGTTGAAAGTGCACTTCAGTTCTGGGTGAGTCACATGAGCTTTGGTGAAACGCAGACCAGTTGGCCGAATGAACCGTTCATACTTTGGTGGCTTCCTTGTAAATCCAGCTCCAACAAAGGTGGCTTTGGTAACCATTCTCTTCCACTGCTTGGCTGCACAAGGAAAAAAGGAACAGTTAAATTATTCAGACAAAAGGAAAATCTTTTGTCCTATCTTATGAGTTTATGAACTCTTAATAGGTGGAAGACATTGGTTGCTTATATGAGCTGTCAACTTTTCATTAGCACATCACAGTTTCACAAAGCATATGCAATCACTTACCTTTTCTCTTGCCAGTTCGCATAACCTTGAACATTTCTTCTTCAGCTACAGGTCTGACCTGAAAGGACAAGAAATGTGTGAGTAGAGAATAACCCATTGAAGCATCCACAAATGAGCTTGTTGTGATGAGAATCACCTTTGGCAGAGGAACATCCCATTTGCCAGCCTTTTCCTTCCTCTTTTGCTTGATTGTGTTGCTCAGAACCTACACTTCACCAGACACCAGTGATCAATGCCATAAAACGTTACTGTATCACAATTAGCTGGGGAGAAGCCAAGAACAGTAATTCACCTTGGCACGCTGTGTCTGATCACGATCCAGTAGATATGGAGGAAGAGCACCCTCTTGGACATCATCATCGACCTTCTGTCGTTTATTTGATTCATCGTGCATTTTTAGGCTGCAAAAGAGCCAATTCAAGCAGAGCCCCACATAAATACAATGCAGCCAGACAGGAAGACTTGAAACTGTGGCGTAAGCAATTTTCCATGCTCAGTCATTACTTGGTAAAACTTATTAGGTCACATCATCTACTAGATGTATACATGCATCAACTTAAGTTGGTCATATCTAGATACATAGTAAAATTAATGTATCTATCTATAAAAACCAAAACGCCTTATAATTTGGAACTGAAGAAGTACGAAGTACTACGTACATAACTATCAACACATAAACAGCAGTAGCAAACAAGCACTTACGTCTTCTTCATCTGCGCCTTCTCAGCATAGCGTTTCTTGGCGAACCTCTTGCCCTTAGCACCAAGCAACTACAAGGCACACGATCATCAACAACAGGGGCACATAAACAACAAAATCAAAAGGGCGTAAAATTATCAGATCAGAACCGTACATTGCGGGCATCCTTCGAGACCCTGTGCACCTCGCGCGCCTCACGCTTGCGCTTGCGCTCCTCGTGGTCCAGGCGCTTGCCATGGCGCTTCTGGTGAAGCTCGATATGGTCTCCCTGCGGCTGCAACCACAGTCGTGCACGGGAAAAAGAAATCAGCACGAAACTTTTGTAAACATAAAACAAAATCACGAAAAGGTAATGGTAAATGGGAAGAGCGGGGAAGATGAAGACAGATGGGAGCTAGCTAGGGGCAAGGAGAGTTCTCAGATTCGAGGCGGCGCGGAGACGGGGGGAGCTTACCATGGCGGCGCAACCCTGAAGGTCGGGGGGTTTGGGTGGGGGAGGAAACGGAAGTGAAGAGGGATATCGGGGGCTTAGGGCACAAGTAGCGCAAGCAGCGGCGGCCTTCTGCGCGAGCGAGGGCGGGCGGGCGAGCGGCGGCGGCGGCAGGAAGTTGGAAGGCGGTGGTGCGCGAGGAAGAGAAGATAGATGGGCTTTTTGAGATCTTGTACAAGTCCCGGTGCCCTAGGTTATGTATGAGCGGGCCCTAGCGTTTGGGCCTGTATCTTGTGGCCCATATAGAATTTCATTAATATTGATATTAGTATTATTACTATTCCTAATAAAAAATATACTGTATTTAATTTATTAGGTCACATAGGATTTTTGGATATCGCCATATGTTTACAAACTCTGGGAGGAGTTGTCCATAAAAAGGATTAGATCTGGGAGGAGATCTAATTCATGTGCACAACTGTTAAAAGAATGTAGAGCATAATTTGGACTAATTTTTTAAAAAAAACTATATGTCTAAAAAAACTTAGACTCTCCAAACAGAATGCCTTGATCTGAATGATCATATTCAGAAGACCTGAGTACCTTCACCAAAACTAAGAAGTTAAACTCCAATTGAATTTTCAAATTACTTCCTAACACATCAAAAAGTGGTTTAGATGGTTTTAGGAGGTGATTTACATCCTTTTGCGGTTGATTTAGGAAGGAAAATTCAGATTCATGACAGTTTAGAGAGGTAATAAAATAGAACTTTTTGCTACTCTAAACCTTTCATGTAAGTGTTTTTTCTAATTAAGCTTTTTAACAAAAAAACGAATCAAGCATAAAAGCCTCTAATTGTGTTGTTCGTTTCACTGAAATTTAGCTTAAACATTATTTATTCGCTAAAAATATTGTTGAAGTAATGCTGACGAACAGGATTGCTAAAGAAACCACAAACAAGGCCCGGAATATTTCCTAATTGCTACTACATCTGTGCATTCTTTCATCTATCCAAAATGTATTTTTTTTTAACCTCGTACATTCCTTTTGGATGGTCATCTTTTTACCTCGTACAAAGAACACCTATAATAATCGATCACAATGGAGCATTGGTGAAGAAACATCTGATTCACACAAGCAGTAAGAGGCTGTTTGGTTCCAAACGGCATGTGAAGGTAATGTATATTTTCTGAATGCCATTCTCCACAAAGTGTGTTCTTGATTTACACTAGGATTTGGGAAGCTCAGAGGTCAAACAATGAAGAATGCTGATTACTACAGAACAGCACAACATGCCATGGATATAAAAATTCCACTTGAAGCCATCCGGTGACATGGCCTGCAGACCTCATTTTCCAAGAGCCAATTCTTTGGCAAGGTCTCTCGTAAGACTGAGTGCCAGTGTGTTATGCCATGGGAAAAGCGTACGGGTAACTGGAAGTTTTCGCCGAAGATCCTGCGCACAAATTATGGCGAGTTTAAGTACAACTGAAACAAAGGATAGCTATAACTACGACGACATAGCACTACAACCAGTATTGCAACTATTATTTCAAACAATGCTTAGCCTACCTTGAAAGTTGCATCAGACAAGTTTGAGTATGATTCCTGCACATGAATAAAACATTATTCAAGTTCACACTGATGGCTAATTGGTTGAATAAACATCGGACAGATTCAGACCTCGAGAGATGACAAATATTCAGACTCATGATGTCGAATGATGTTAATTATTGAAACCGCACAATCGTCAGGTGACTGAAACATCAAAAGCATAAGAAATATTATGTTACAGGCATGGTTTAAGCTTATCTGACTCTTTACTCCTTTTTTTCTTATGACAAAAAAGAAGTGAGAACCAGGTTATATTTCAATGCATTATATAACCAAATATAACAAAAATACATACATGGAATGTTTTTCAAGTTCTAGCCAACACCTTGTATTCGAGGAAAAAAACTAACACCTAAACAGAATATAATAACATGTAGATGGAATGTTTTGCATTGTAGACTGAACTAATTAGCGCAAGTGAAGCATATCATGCAGCAAACGACAACCGCTGAAACAGTAGCGGGACTAAATGTGTGAGGTCAGAAGAAGGATGCCATCACAATATTCAGGGCTTAAAATTATTGCATTAACTAACCTGCATTATGGTGGAGTCCTTGCGATCAATGTTAGTATCCAGCTGGAC
Organism: Microstegium vimineum; assembly: GCA_022036555.1. Classification (NCBI taxonomy): domain Eukaryota; kingdom Viridiplantae; phylum Streptophyta; class Magnoliopsida; order Poales; family Poaceae; genus Microstegium; species Microstegium vimineum. The sequence continues at coordinate 7,622,856 of CM039141.1, forward strand.
ATTTCCCTCTTCAAAATAGTGAGCATCTACCTGGCGAATATGCAAGTGACATTTACAAAAAATTAACTTCTGTTATATTAACATAAATCTAGAGCACTTACCTTGCTAAGTAAAAATCCCAACCTGTATCTTTCCTTTAATATCAACAAACTGCAACTCATAATTGAATTCCATAGTCCAAATTGAACGCCAGCTGCCATTGCTGGATGACACAATATTCAGTTGGCCTTCATCAGAGGCTAAACGATTAAAAGATCAAATCGTTTTGGAGCATGCTTAACAGTTCTATTGAGATTATGTAAAGCTATTCCTCTAATAGACAAATAGAAAGAACAGGCAGGCATTAAGCATATCATAAAGTTCTAGGCTGATGAAAAATTAGTATACTCAAAACAAACAACAGTTCATAAGGACATTGAAAATGTCACCCATGAAAAATCTGAAGACTAAAAGTTGCATGCTGAATGAAAAAAATAATAGGTTTTCAAAGGAATGCAAGGAGATATTGATAGGAAACTAAAGTTTAAGGAATTGCCTGAATAAAGTTCTAAAACTAAAGATAATCTGGAAACGGAGGATAGGTAAATTGCCCTAAAGGCTAAAAAGGATATATTAAATTTTTTAGTCTTGTTATAATGCAGAGCAAAACTAACTGATCCATATGTGCAAGATAAATATGGCAAAGTTCTTCAGCAACAAGGAAAAGTCAGAAGACATGAACCAGACAATACCAAAAGTTCTGTGGGCTCCGCTTAGCAGCAGAAATAACTGAGGTCAAACTGAAATCTGCTCCTGGTCCCTCTATATCCTTTCCACTAGTACAATAAACAGCACAGGCCCCTTTGGGATAAGCTTCAGCAACATATTTTGACAATTCAACATCTAAAGCACACCTGTATTAATACATAAGATTAGACAACATACTCCGTATGTGCAGTTGTGATATAATATAGAAACTGGAATAAGTCAAAGGAAAGACGCACAGGTAGTCTACCTAAACTCTTCAATGTAAGCTGATGAAAGCTCTTCATCTTCAGCAGGCCTCAGTTTTGTACAGGTCTTTTATCATGAGAAGACAAAACATTACAAATTAATTTGATGAAGAGTCATCTACAATTGAGTGGCCAAATAAAATCAGTAAAACTACAAAAGAGCCTCACATCCAACATCCATATATATTTTTTAAATAAAACATGTTACCAAATACATTAATGTATGTATTCAGGCGTTAAATAACTTATATCTTGCAGGTTTTTCATTATCCAGGCTTAACGTGATCTTTGATTCAAATAGGACACACAAAACTACAAAAGCATACTGAGTATATCCTCGAAATTCGAACAATTTGGAGTTTTAAACTTGAATTCAAATTTCAAGCTGTGGACATAAAAACATATTGCAATTTTAGTATCAACGTCCAAATCTATTATGCAGTTTACTTTATAAACCAGAACAGAAGAAACTGTGTGATCAGATTCTGCAATGAAAAACTCATGTCTGCTACTAATTCATGTGGAGCACATTGGTTGACGTGAGCACGTGACATATCCTTCATGAGACACGTTAATGCACTGCATGAACTTGAGGAAAGAAATATTAATGTAATATTTCAGATTAATCAGATGCAAGGTTCCATTTATTAAATGTATCTATCAAGTTCAAGATGCTGGAGATACTTATTGCAGCCATGAAGCTGCTCACTAGACTTTTCTCCAAGACTAAATTGTGTGGTCTAAGTTTTCTTACAGATTAAAACATCGCTTGGACAATTAGCATCACAGATCTGTTTAACATAGCAAGAGAAATTTAGTGTGTGATGTGTGACATTACCTGTTTCATATGATCTATAGTAGCAACTTGCGCAGTCCTGGGGTCCAGAAAATTGTTCTTGTCAATCTCCCATAAGCTGAGATGATTATCTGCAAGCATACATATTCAATGATGGTCTGGTGTGATTTCTGCTATTCTTAGCAAAGTAATATCACTTGGGCTTTTGCACCAAGAGTGCATTGCAAAAAAACTCCACCACGTCACCAATTTACATAAAATGATAAAGGTTAAGTTTCGGATGTTCAAATACTTGACCCAAATATTTAACATTACAAAACATAATGAGTCACGGATAGGGATCTATCCTATTACAAGCTCACTGGAGCTTCGAGATTTTCTGTCTCGATAAAATCTGTAAGTGAACTGTCAAAATACGTCAGGGCAGTGGCAGAGTGCAAGAAACGTTCTGATGGCGATTCCTGTGTGCAGTACCTTCATGCGAAATCCATAGTGTGCTACGTTCTGAGGATGAGTCACAATCTCTTGGACTTAATTGTTGTGGTTAGGGTCAGGGATCAGCAGCAAAGAGCGGAGTTCTGCACTAAAGTAAGTGCACAGAGAAGGAGGAAGGGCACAAATCAAGTCATGTGTTGAACAGACAGTGGATACTCGATAAGTCCACCATGGCGTCCCACTCTTGTGGTGGGGCTCAAACGCCTTCATTGGAACCTTCAGTTCTCGGAAGGTTGAAGCATACGACATATACCGAGTAATTGGATACTCAGCATTAGCACGCCCTTCATGTTGAGTGTTTTCAGGGTAAGTAGGGATGTACAGGTAATTGGTTGTGGGGCATGAGGTCTCAAATGTACCAAAGGACTCGATCAACAAAGCAAGCGGCAGGGGAAGTTCAATCCCTTGGTAAAACTTGGTGGGGTAGGATACCTGGAAGGGTGCACTCCGTAATCATGATGGATGTTGTATATCTTTGCATACAGCGCAGTCATGCACAAATCGATGGTCGCAGGGACAATCACTTTGAGCTCAGTATTAATATCAGCATCACACATCGATCCACTGTCAAAATACAGGATCTTTAGCGAGTCATTAAGGACGCTAGCCATGCAGCGACGTAATTCAGTGACGTTGATTTCAAGAATCCATCTGGCCAGCACTTTTGAAGCAGTGGTCCTCCGATAGCCAATTTCACCTCTCGCAGAGAGAGTATTGAGATATGATGGATCAAAATGGAGTCTAAGAGCTCGTGGAAGAGTCTCAAGCATAGGATTGTCATTCACAGTAGCTGCAGGTGCCCCCATTGCCAAGGTCTGACTTGTGGCTTGTTTCTTGGATTGGTCGGTGGAAGCTCCAGCATACTTGCCAGTGGCATCAAAAGATTGGGCTTCATCAACTTTGCGCTTTACCATTTCCTTGCATTCAGCCATGGGGTCTGACATTGAAAGTTTATCCGACGCATGGGGGCTTGAAAAGAAAAGCAAAATTAAAAGTTCTACAAGTATTTAAGACAATAGATCTTCCATGGATTATTATCCATTACCTGCAAGCATATGTAATGTGATTGAAACAAATGTTTCATCCGCAAGGATGTTCAGGGCGTCATACTAATTTCACTTCACTCTTATATGAAAAAAAGAAGAGGAAAATGGTTGTAACCATCTGAACATGAAAGACGCCTACTTATCATGTTATCAAAGATGGATGTACCAAAATGTTCCAAGTTCTCATAAAAAACAAATTATGCAGTTCGCAGGTGTTCCGAGCTTCGGAATCTAAAAACATAGTCCAGGGGGTAACTCTAGCAATAATTAATACAACGGCAGGATTGCTAAGTCTTACTGATAACTGATTTAGATGGCCATGCACATAATAAGAACACGAAAACGCCAAAACGGACCAGGCAGCTGGATGAGGATTGAGAAGAGAGGTACAGGTACTCACATCGCCACTGCGGTCGGGGAGCTCGAGAGACACGAGTCGGGCCTTGTTGTACTCCGGGAAGGCCTCCGCGGCGGCGGCCTCGTACACCGCGTCGTCCCCCAGCAGCGCGCGTACATCTGCGCACGGACGCCACGCCACGGCATGCAATTCGAGCACGAGTCAGATGCCGAGCTGGATTATATACAGACATAGGGATCAGGAAGGAGGGAGGGGCGAGGCGCGTGGGGTTTGCCTTTGGCGACGTAGTGGATCTCGCCGGCGGGCGCGTTCGACAGGAACCAGGCGGCGATCTCCCGCTTCTGACGGTCGCTGAGCGGCTCGCCGGCGCCGCCTTGGTCCGACATTTCGGGGCCCTGGAGCGGCGGCGGCGGCTGTGGTGGTGGGTAGGGAGGAGGGGAGGGGAGAAGCCGAGAAGGCGACGTGGAAAGGGAGGGAACGAAACGGAGCGGAGGAGGGAAGAGGGGATGGCGATGGCAACGGCAACACGGACGCACGTCACGTCACGTCACGTCACGTGGGAGCAGAGCAGGCGGGAGGCGCCCGGTCGCGACTGTTGACGAATGACGATGGTCCAGGGTACCATCGGACGGACGACGGAACGAGGCCTGCTGATTTTATGGTAGAGGGCCGATCTAGATTGTCACTTCATTTGCGCAAAGTTTAAATCGAGTCATAAGTGGAGGAGAAAAACAATTAGAGCATCTCCAACACTTCCTCATATCTCACTTGCTAAATGTTGGATTTTAGTAAGGTGATAAAATTATTTGGTAAGTTAAAAATAGGTCATCTCCGACAGTTATGTAAATTTAACTTGCCAAATAAAAAAAGAGAAGGGCCCATCAGTTATGTAAATCTAACTTGCCAAATAAAAAAAAAGAAGGGCCCATCAGGTGAGGTTGTTGACCGGTACAACCCACACCCATCGCACGCCCCCGCTTCTCAGATAGGACGAGCACTTTGTAAATAGGCCCCTGGGTTTCTCAGATTCTCATAAGCCCATATATGAAACTGCTTGTGTCTGGCGCTTTTGCAAGAAGGTGCCTCACCTTCTTCAAATTTCAAACTGAAGTCCTTGCGCAGTGGAGGTTGGGGAACTCGCCGTCCCGGCCAACCGGCGGCCCGCCGGCGTCGACGGGGTGGAGGCGGAGCACCGCGGCCTCGGGGCGAACCCGCCGGCAGCCTCAGCCCGGCCGGAGGCGACCCGGCCACGGCGGGCAGCGGCTCGGCTCGCCGGTGCCCTGGCGGCGGTGGCCTCCGGTGGCTGTCGCGGCTCGCTGCGGGGCATCGGAGAGGCAGTTCGCGATGGAGAATACGATGCAGCTCTCAATTGGGGCAGAGGAAGCGCAGAAAGGTAAGTGCGCGGCGGCGGCGGCTCTCGTGAAGACTCCTCGGCGCGTGGTGGGTACTTCTCCTCTTCCTCGCGAGAACGACCAGACGACGAGACACTTCGGCGCGGCGACGGAATCAGGTGGGGCGCGGCGACGGAGGCAGGTGGTCACGCGCGGGAACCGATCGGAAATTTCCAACACCGTGCGGGAATCGGAGTCAGCGAGCGGGGGAGGAGCGATGGGGAGTCGAGTTCGCGTGCGCAATAATACGCGCGCGGAGGAGCGAGTTGGCAAGCGAGCAATTTTGGCAAATCACTGTGTTGAACTGTTGGAGATTGATTTTTTTTTCTTATTTTGCCAATTTTTGAAGTATGACAAGTCATATAAGGAACTGTTGGAGATGCTCTTAGGCCCTATTTGATCCTCATCTTTAAACTTTAGAGCTCTAAACTTTACAGCTAAAACTCCAAACAGGTGCTCTAAAATTAGCTCTAAACTTTAGTTCACCTCACATCAGAGCTTTAGAGATAAAAAATGAACTAAAGTACTCTAAAGTTTAGAGGTAGGGATCCAAACAGGCCGTTAGAGTAAATTGTAATTATGTCAAGAAAAAACAATATTGTGATACTTAGACATGTACTTCAAAGTAAATTATAACTCGCTTCATCCTATGGCTTACTCTTTCTCTTCCTCTAGTTGAGTTTGTATCTAATTTTTCCGATCCATCTCGTAATTTCAAATAACACATCATGTTCGTTTGGCTTATCAGCCACCGAAACACACAGAAAAACAGTTAAAACCGACATCAGTCAACTTATCAGCCACTGAAATAGACAAACGAACAGGGCGATAGATTATGATCTTATGGATACTGAGGTGAAAATTCGATCCAAAGTGTACCTTAACCATACTATCGATGCCACCTTATAATGACAATAAAAGCATAAGACCTCCCACTCACTTTATATTATTTTGAAAGATATGAGTATTTAGATAACCGTAAAATTGATATATACTCTTAGAGCATCAGTAACACCGAAATATAAATTAAATACCTCAACAAAAGGTTGTCTTTCACGTAGAATTTGATAGATTGAGGCCATTGTTATTTTCTCATCACCAATCTCACCATGCTCCTTTACTTCTTCTCAATGTTTGCATGGAACCGATGGAGATGGATGCTAGTGGACTAGAGAAAACATGTATTGTGGGTGCTTACTTATCACGATGTGTTGATTAGTGAACACTTACAAAACCAGATGAGGCACGTGCATGCTTTTGCAGGAATACATGTTACAATGGGCAAGCTCTTACGAACCATATGTTTTGACTAAAAGCCACAATCTACATAAAATAGAGTAGATGTGAAGTTATCGTATTTACATAGCGAATGGGCACTATGCTTTAAGATGCTATAACACTGTGATTTTGAAGTTTACTAGAATGGAGAGCATGTGGCTAACAACAATACTCCATGGAGTAGTATTTTCCACGGATTTAATCAAATTTAAAATATTTGTTTTTTTTACCTTTAATTGCATTTTCTAAGATCAAAGGAGTACCTAGCAGAAAAAAATATCCATTCTGCTGTCACGGGCTCAAGAAACTCTGCATATGGTTACCAAAATTTTGACACCACAAAATTAGCTTTACCAAGGCTAAAGTCGTCTCGCCAAATCTGCTGTTCCCCCGATTCAAATCCCCATCCCGGCGGCTGGCGCCCGCCGCTCGCACAACGCCGCCGCCAGCCTTCCCAGCTACCGTCCATGCGCCGTCTCTCAGCAGCGTCATGAACAGCGCTGCAGCCCACAGCTGCCGCAAACGCCGCCACGCCGATGCCCACGAGGGCGCCTCCTCCTCGCCTCACCGCCGCCGCCGCCGCCGCCTCACCCTCGCCCCCAACTCGTTCCAGGCCGTCCGATCCTTCGCTCTCCGCACGCTCGCCAGCGGCCCCAACAAGCGCCGCCACGACGACGCCACCTCCTCGTCTCGCATCTGCCGTCGCCGCAGCCGCTGCCTTAGCCCCGTACCGTTCCCCGCCCTCCGACCGCATAGCCCTCGCGTCGCGCTAGCCACCGCCCCGCGCCGCCACCGCAAGCTTCACGTCGACGCCGCCCGCCACGCCGCCTCCACTCCCTGTCGCCGCCGTAGCCGTAGCAGTCTGCTTCCCAGGGTCAGGCACTTCCCAGTCCTTGGTCCATTCGCACTGCATTTCCTCCTCAAGACCGGCGCATTAGCTCCTCGCCGTCGCCGGAAACCCGCGGAGGTAGATATGGGCAACCGCACCTCACAGCTACTGTGGAAGAGCACCAGCGACGGTGTATCAGAGGCGCGCAAAAAGCAGCTCGATGGGTCGCCGGAAGTGGTGGATCTCACAGTGGAGCCAGAGCTTGAAAATACCAATGTCGTGGGGAGGCGAATTGGCGACTGGAGCGTCCCTGCACTGGGATCATCAAGGTCGCTGGAGAAGAAGGCGATGTTCTACAAGGCACTTCAGTGGACGAAGAAGCGTGGTGGAAGATTACAGAAGTCAGGATTAGAGAAACTCAGACTTGCTGAGCTGCCTGATCCTCTGGACACTACACCAAAGGAGGTTACCATTTTAATCTTAATTCTCATGGAGTGAACAATGTATACATGGCCTTTTGTTTCTTTATTTGAATAGTAAAAAATGGGTAATGTGTTGGTGTTTTCGGAACTTTAGTTCTGTGAAATACAGCACCTATCGAAAATGGCTAATTGTGAGCTTTTGAAACAGAATAGGAGTAGCAATTTCCCCCAAAGGTGCTTTGCTTTGGTACATTTGATTGGTAGTTTAATACATGTTCATTTCCTAAACGTCATATTTTAAAACTGAGGGAGTAAATTAGTACACTGGTTTATTAGTTTTCTGTTGTTTGAATTGTTATAACAATTTTTCATATGTATAATATACTTTGAAACTTGATTATTGCAGGATCTATCTGAACTCTTTACACCTCTAAGTGACAAAGAAGAAAGAGATGTTGATACTCTGTTGTATAATAGGAATCACAGGTATACTTAGCATATGCTCATGTTATGGAATTTTTTTCTTCTATTGCGAGCACAACTAAATGATATTCTGGTTTCTCTTATTTTTGTAGTGATAAAGTCATAGTGATACACGAGCCTTCTAACATTGAGATTACTAATGAGAAACTTCAATGTTTGAGGCCTCGGGGGTGGTTGAATGATGAGGTAAATATATTGAGTATTCCTTTTTCATCTGAGATAATTCTGAAAAAGATCTTTAATGATCACTCAGTAAAAATATGTGATGCTAGGATCCCTAGTGCTATCTCTAACATTGTGATTTTTTGCTGCCCGCAGGTCATTAATTTGTACATTGAACTGTTAAAGGAGAGGGAAGAAAGGGAACACGGCAGGTTTTTGAAATGCCATTTCTTCAATACATTCTTCTACAAGAAGGTATTGGATTTTCGCTTCACATACTGAATGCATAAATGTCCTTTGAAATGTTGGTTCTGTTATATTATATTTAAGACTTATCGTCTTACACTGCATAGGAAGCAAAAGCATTGCCAATCGGGATTTGATAATTGGTTAATCAATGGTTCATGTCTTGCCAAAGATGGATGTTATCTGATAACAGCAAACTTGATATTAGAAATTTGCTTGCAAGCATACAAGATCGTACAATTACTTATGAACAAGCATCTCCTATATAATACATGGCCTCTTGTCATGTTAATCAATGCATAGTGTGATTCCAAACCCTTGCCTGGAATGCCTGGCAATGCATGTGCTTCGTCTTCTTATGCTAAATTGAACAATTTTCTTGTTCTTCTGGAGTTCTCAGAAGCTAATATTGATGAATTAGTGTCATCATTCCTCTTTTAGGCTCTAAATTCACTTACTTTTTTAACACCTAGTTTACAAGCAAGGATAATAAATTCGTAACATTCTTGTAATGTATCTTGGAATCCTCTGAGCCTAGTTAGAACACCTGCATTTTGGTGGAGGCTAACTCTTCCGTTAAGTTACAAGTTAGTTTTTCTCATATGTTCTAGCATATGGCTAGCACCCAGCACTAGCATACCTCATGAGTCATGACATCTGAATTATTGCTCAGCTTACTAGCGGAGTAGCTGGTTATGATTACCAGTCTGTTAGAAGATGGACGACGTTCAAGAGATTGGGTTATGGACTCGTCGAGTGTGACAAAGTAAATTGCTATTTTGTCCTTTTCATATTATTGGACTTGTCTCTGTTTCATGCTTATTACCCACATCCAACTTACCATCAGAATTCATGTTACAGATCTTTGTTCCAGTGCATAGAAATGTACATTGGTGTTTGGTAGTTATAAACATGAAGGATAAAACATTACAGTACCTTGATTCTCTTGGAGGTTTGGGCCATGATGTACTGGAAGTACTGGTAAGCTTATCTGCCCAAACAGAAAGTTACACTATTCTTACTTTCTTATAATAGAGTGCCTGAAATGCATGGGGTTGCCTTTGAAAATTATTTATGTAATAATTGTATATGTATTTTTTTTGAAGAAATAACCGATATTCATTGGCAAGAAAAACAAAGGAAAAATTTGCCACAGGACACTGAAAGTGGTGCGCTGTTGCTGTGGGACACCAAAAGTCGACCATTTTGCTAGAACACACAAACTTAAGTTGTAAATTAGCCAGAACACACCGAGACTCTTATTTTAATATTTCCAGCCGGCTCAGGAGGGGAACGGACCATTTTGCCCTTGGCTCAACTGGCGCTGTCCACGTGGGACAGCCGTGGGCGCGCGCTGGAGCAGAACCCGGCGCTCCGCGACGCGGCGCCAGAGTCCATCCACGCGGTGGTGTCGTTCCTCCAGTCCCGCGGGCTGCAGTTCAAGGACCTGGGCCGCGTCTTCAGCATGTGCCTGTCCGTGCTCACCGCCAGCGTCCGCGGCGACCTCCGCCCCGTCTTTGCCTTCCTCTCCGAGGACCTGGGCGTGCCGGAGTCGGCGCACCGACGTGTGGTGATCAAGTGCCCGCGCGTGTTGGCCTGCAGCACCTGAGAAACAGCTCCGCCCCGCACTCATCTACCTCCGCCGCCTGGGGTTCCGGGACATTCCGGGACAGCCGTGCGCTGGCGCTGCAGGACCCATCCTCCTCGTCTCCAGCGTGGAGCGCACCCTGGCGCCGAAGCTGGAGTTCCTGGACGGGCTGGGCATGTCCTGGAACGACGCCGTCGCCATGGTGCTGCGGTGCCTGGCGCTCTTCACCTTCAGCATCGAGCGGAACTACAGGCCCAAGTTCGAGTACCTGGTGGTCGCCATGGGCGGCGGCGTCGAGGATGTCAAGGCCTTCCCACAGTACTTCGCCTTCAGCCTCGAGAAGCGGATCGCGCTGCCGCTGCCGGACATGCTCAAGGCCACCGACGAGGAGTTGAGGGAGATGCTCGACAAGGAGCGGGGGCTGCTCCAGGACCAGACAGAGACGACGAACTGATCACGTGGGACTCACGCTGTCCACGTGGGACGCCGTGGTACTGCGCGCGGGGCGCGGCAACCGACGGGGATGGACGAGGAGTTCGATGGCCTCCCCTCGGCCCGCCCCGCCGACGTGGTCCGGATGCGGTACGACCGGTTGCGCGCTGTGGCCGGGCGCACGCAGACGCTGCTGGTTGACATGGCGGCGCAGTGGGAGCGCGTGGAGGCGCTGCTATCGTGGCGGAAAGAGTAGAGGCGCCAGTTGAGCCAAGGGCAAAATGGTCCGTTCCCCTCCTGAGCCGGCTGGAAATATTAAAATAAGAGGCTCGGTGTGTTCTGGCTAATTTACAACTTAAGTTTGTGTGTTCTAGCAAAATGCTCGACTTTTGGTGTCCTACAGCAACAGCGCACCACTTTCAGTGTCCTGTGGCAAATTTTGCCAAAAACAAAAGTACAAAGTATATTGTTCTTCATAAAAGGACCCAACACAAAATTGAAGGGCCTTCAAGATTTCTAGTGTTGGATTGAAGCTCTACAGTTACATTTTCTGTTTGTGGCAGACTAGATACATCGTGGATGAATCAAAGGACAAGAGTAACTTAGAGGAAGACCCTAGTTCATGGGTGCCAGTGTCAGAGTCTCTCCCCTTGCAGCAGAATGGGTAACTTTTCTTCTAGTACTAATTACCACAAAATTCAGCATGTCAGGAATTTATATAGAGTATTAAATTCCAGTCAACGGGTTACTGGATTTCCAACATCCAACTATTTTTTATTTTCAATTCATGTACTGCACATTAATTGGCAGGCATGGCTATCTTTGACACTATTATCTTGTTATAGGTGGGACTGTGGCATGTTTATGCTTAAATACATTGATTTCCATAGCAGAGGTATCAAACCATCTTTCAGTCAGGTAAAGTTGACCGGTGAAAAACATACATGCTTATCCGTAATTTCAGTTGAGTAGATATACTTAGATTGAGGGGCTTGAGTTTTGTCATACTTAAAAACAGAACTTTAACTTGCTGATATGAAGCTTAACTTTTGATGTAGGAGTATAATCATACACTGTGGTGTTACGTATTAAGAAGTATTTGTTTAGCTTGATGTTTGTCTTAATGTTGTTTGCAGGAGCACATGATGTATTTTAGGAACCGAACAGCAAAAGAGATCATGACATTAAGAGCTGACTGAAGAATGACCGTTTGATGGCTACCATTCTTTGACATTTTCTCAAGTCAGGTATTTCTTTTCAAACAGTAGAGATGCGATTCTAAGGCTGTTGGTGTGAATTCAGGTCCATTTCATCACACCTTTGTAGGTATATGTATTTTTTAGGACCTGATTTTGTTCAGGAAAAGGGAAAAGAAAGGTAGGGTAAAACAATTCATGGTTACAGAAAATGTAGGATCTCAGAAGTAGTTTGACAAAATGATCACACCTATGTAGTTGCATTGGAACTAACTAAAGTTGGTACAAGGAACTGACACTTAGTTTTGTTTATTTCTTTGGAATAAGCATAACATATGTTGTTGTGAAAACTAAAGCTAGTGATTGCATGACTCCAGTGTGAATCTTCTTGCGTTTTATGTATTTGGGAAGTTTTTTTGTTGCGCATGGATAAGCAACTGTGAACCTAGTTTCATGAATTTTGCGACCTATATAAACATTCAGTGGTTATGAGCTTAAACCGGCCCCCAAAAAAGATAAGATACTCTGTAAAAGGAAGCACCTCGGAGCAACTTCAAACTTTTCAGGCTAAAATCATAAAGCTATACTGAGACTCTGAGAGGGCCACATATGTACACATTTGCAACTCTGCACTTGAACAACCAACCATCACTACAGTTTCTCTCTTTTTCTAGCTAGCTAGGAGCACAAGACAGAACATTGAATGTTAATAGAGGGTAGATCACTTTATTTCACAAAAACTTGTGACAAAGCAAGGTCTAACCAACAACAATCTGAACAAATCGAATCATCTTTTCACCAGTAGAAGCTGACTATTTAGATGCCTAAAAATGCTCTGCACTGTGACTCCCAATGCTCCTTAGCCAGGCGAACACGTTCAACTCGTTCCAATTGCATTCTCTTCTCCCAGTACTCTGGGCAACTGTTGAGAGATCGAAAATTCAACACACTAGTAGTACATAACATAATCCTAGAAAGCTGCAAGGTCTTATACTTACCTATGGCTCAACAGCATGCTGAGTTCATCCAGGTGCATAGCGTCAGGAAAGACACTTTGCTGAAACAGAAAAGAATGATCGGTTAGATGATGCTCAAAGTATTTGCTCATTGAAATAGTAAGTGATAAATTTTGTTAACCTGTCGGCATAGGGGACATTTTGATTTGTGATCTGCAGACTTGAGCCATCAACAATTGTCACAGATGCAGCAGAACAGCAGCATAAGTAGCAGAATATGTGACCACAGGAAAGAGAGACTGGATCAAACACTGTGTCCTGTAAATAAAAATATAAAAAACGAAGAGTTTGATTATGGCCTCGAAAACTCGAATAACATAACAAGGATATCTGTTCTCTTAATCCAAGTTTACAGGTCAAAATAGCATTGTAATAGTCAGAAGTGTAACTTACCAAGCATATAGAACATGTCAAGCTAATATCAACCCGCATGGAGTCAAAGAGGTTGCATGATAGCGTTGGTCTGTCATCATCGAAAACGAGGGAGCAGTCACCAAAGAGCTCCATTGCATCATTGTTCTTCTTTCTCCTCCTCAAGTTCATGTAGAATGCCATCAGCTCACAGAGCCATGGGGACTGAAGTATCTCAATGTGGAGGCTCTGAGCTTGAGCTTTGAATTCTTGCCCTTGTTTTGAGTAATGTATCTGCAAAAGAGCTGATTTCATTAACTCTCTGTGATTGCCTATTCATATTCAGCTATCATAATCTGAAATGCAAATATAGATGGATTTAATTAGCTCCTATTCAGTTACTGGAATCTTTGTAATGAAGCTGAAGCATACAGTTAAAATATCCTGATAACACACACTATAGCACCTTATGCTCTTGGTCACTTGCTGTAAGCAAGTTCTGGTAAATGCACGCAAATCTGCCTTGTAGGACTGGAAAAGGCATGCGGAGGACTTCTGGTTATTATATATCCTTTTTTCTATTACTGTACTTCATCAAGGTCCCCTTTGGAAGTTGGAACATAGGAGTAGGGTTTTTTTTTCTTGAGTTCTTGTGAACATACTCCTTCCATCCCAAAATAAGTGCACGACTTGCTTATCTAAGTTGTACCGTGATTCCTATGAAATTCATAGAGTCCAAAGGGTTGTAAGAAGAATCAAGTGTGGTCGAGTTGACATGCCTTGTCATACTTCTTGAGAATCTTCCTCATGGCCACGGCATTTATAATGGCATAGGTAACCAAGTCTTTGCCTTGCCGTATGAGTCTCCCGTGGCTCTGCTTGTCACCCTTGCTGGTGAACCACATCCACATGGTGTATTTCCTGAAGCCTGACGCCGCCAGGTGCAGTTGGTGCAGTTTCTTGGCCTTTTCGTTGAAGCAGTCGACCACAGCTGACATCTCGTTGAGAAGAGACGGGAAGAAGCTCCCATCACACACTGCATATGATATGGAGTTAAACCAACCGTGAGTCCAAGCACCATGACAGGCAATATACACAAAAGATGCACCAACCGTGAAAAAAAACAGATGAAACAAGTCAAGCCATTATGTTGTTATAAATCAATGCGAGGTTCAACTCATCACGCTAAAGCCAAAGCTAAAAAAACAATGCGTATCAATATACATGTATGTCATCTTGCTCAACAGTTGTGCACTGGAAGAAAACGAGAGTGGAATTTGTTTAACAGGTACGACCTAGGCCACCAATGGTTGTAGACGGACACCGTTTACCAAGAAATGGATTGGAGTTATTTTACTGCAGTTACGACTTCCGTGCCATAATATATATCTTTTTTTTTTATGTTCGTATCATAAATTTAAGAGAAAAATGCACCAGCGGTCCCTGAAGTTGGCACGAGGTGTCACTTAGGTCCCCGAATTTTCAAAGTGATATATGCAAGTCTCTAAACTTGGCTGGAGGTGTCATCTAGGGCCCAAACTTTCAAAGTGATCACTGCATGTCTCTAAACTTGACACTGTAGCTATTTCGGCACATATTTTTTTTTAAAAAAGAAAATTTCAAATTCGGGGCACTATGGCCCTGTTTAGTTTCAGGCGGAATCCAGAAAATTCTGGATTTTGACCCACCATTCTGGATTCTGGATCTAAACACCATCCTGTTTTTTTTGCAAAATGAGGTCCATTTCGTGTTCTGTATTCTGGACTCCATAGGCCAAAATAAGCCCAACTATTGGCAGACTTGTCATTTGTTGATTTCCTATTCTAGATTTTGGGTGGATCTAAACACTCTACTTAGCTATTTTGCATTTTGGGTTTTGTGGTGCATTCTGATTTTGTATTCTACATTTTGTATTCTGCCTGGATCTAAACATGCCCTATATATATATTCTGTAAAATATTCTAAAAATTGCATCTTTTTAATATGATCTCGGATGAAGATGATTTTTATATAAAAAATATTGTAGCTCTCGACGGGATCTACAACTTTCTAGTTTTTGATTTTTAAATTTGAGGTCGTTACGACACTAAAAAAAATACATTTTCAGCAGTATATTAATCGCGTACAAACGCTTGTCGCCTTAGAATTAGAAATCATATATTTTTTTATACGCTATCAAATGGAGATACTTTTTATATGAAAGTTGTAGTGCTCGATGACACCTGTAACTTCTAGTTTTGAGTTTTTTTAATTCAAAGTATTTAAGATGCTAAAATTTTTAAAAATGCAAAACCACTGAAATCAACATTTTAATTTTTTGTATTTTAACTTTTTAAAAGTTATGATTTTAACTTTTTGCATTTTGTACAAAGCTCTTGTAATGAGCGCTTGTAACTTTTTGCATTTTTAAAAGTTAAAACACTAATTTTAGAGTGGTTGCATTTTTATTTATTTTTAGAATCTTAAAGACTTTAAATTAAAAAACTCAAAACTAGAAAGTTGTAGGTGTCATCGAGTGCTACCACTTTTATATAAAAAGTATCTCCATTTGATAGTGTATAAAAAAGATATGATTTTTTTAAGATGACAAGTGCTTGTACGTGATTAATATATCGTTGAAAAATGTATTTAGTTTTTAAGGGTGTCTTAACGATCTCAAATTAAAAAAATTATAACTAGAAAGTTGTAGATCCCGTCGAGAGCTACAATTTTTATATATAAACAAAGAAAAAAATAGCCCGCTATTTTTGCCGCTATAGCCCGAAATAGCTTGAAAAAAATTGTGTCGCTATTTGTGTTCATGCACAATTTTACCGCTAAAGTCCGCTAATTACGGTTTATAAAACGCTAAACACCTTGACCTTAGCTCGCTATTTAAAACATTGTATATAAATCATCTTCATCCGAGATCGTATTAAAAAGATACAATTTTTAGAATATTTTACGAAATATATATACAGTTATACAGTGCCCGAATTTAGATTTTCTTTTTTAAAATTTTGAGCCAAAATAGCTACAGTAACTGGGACCTGGATGACACCCTTTGTTAAGTTTAGGGACCTGCAGTGATCACTTTGAAAGTTTTGGACCTAAATGACACCCTCTGCCAAATTTAGAGACCTCCCGATATCATTTTGAAAGTTCGGGGACCTAAGTGACACCTCATGCCAATTTCAGGGACCGCTGGTACATTTTTCCTCTTAATTTAATACGTGTAACATTTATATTTTTAAATAAATTTATTAAAAATTATATTTAAAGATTTTTCCAATAAAAAGTCGTTTCTCGAGAAATGAAAGCGACATACTCACTCTGTTTCCATTTATAATTTGTTTGACTTTTTTTACCCCAACTTTGATCAGTCGTCTTATTTAAAAAATTTGTGTAAACATAGTCAAATTTAAGTCATTCATGTAGACTATTTATTAAACAAGTAAACCACACCAAAAGAAAATAATATTTTACACAAAAAAATAAATAAGACGAGTGATCAAACTTAAAGTTAAAAAAGTCAAACGAACAATAATTTGGAACAGATTAAGTATAATTTATTATGGAGAAAGTAGGCGGCTAATAAATTTGACCGTTGACAAGCTAGGATTATGGACTTAATTTGTGGACCAATGCAAAACAAGGCACCAAAACCAACAGGGGGACGGTGTGGCTGGCACGGTCAGGCATTCCGTGCCAAAATTGGCAAGTGATGGCCCAACAAATTAAGCTACCAAGGTAGCGTGCATGATGCAGCATCAGCCACATACAATGCGATGCTTCCTGGACTGGACAAGGACCAGTTCTAGTCTGTGGGCTTTGTTGTGAATTGTGATCCTGCATGCGTAATTGAAGATGTCGTCCCTTTGCTGAAGCCACCAAGCCAAGAGTTTTTTTTATTTGTTTGCTTATTAATAAAGCGGGGATTTGCTGCGTGCTCGCAATGGATCGAAATTGAAATTGGGCGAGAGGGACGGAAATCACGATTATTCACGAACAGCGAACCAAAAAGAGAGAGAGAGAGAGAGAGAGAGAGAGAGAGAGAGAGAGAGAGAGAGAGAGAGAGAGAGAGAAGAGTTATTGGTGTGGTTTTACATGCATACCAGTGCAATGGCCAGTGCAGCGGCGGTCACTGCTGGTGGCGGCGGAAGGCGGAGGCGGAGGGTCACGGCGGCGGCATGCCTTGAGCATCTTCTTGAGGCGCTTGATCCCGACGGCGGGGAGCTCCGCCGCCTCCATGCTCCTCATGTACGCCTCGTACTTCTTGCCGAACTTCATGGCTCTGCCACGCCGGCGGGCTGGGATGTGGAAGCGAGCGAGAGCTAGTTAGGAACCGCGCGCGCGCCGCAACCGCAAGATCGAACCAATGGTTGCTCTCGGGCAGGATGGGATCGATTTGGCATATATATGGTGAGAGGATTGAGCAAGGAAGAAAGCTTTCTCAAGCTAAAAAGCGGAGTGATTGGATGCAGACACATGCAGGAGTGGAGGCCGATCGAGCCCGAGCCAGCTTTTTATAAAGGAGGAGAAGAGGAGATCCAAGTGGAGATCGAGGGAGAAGAAGAAGACTGCATTTGCATTTGCGTTGCAGCGTGGAAGCGGGCCGACACGTGGGCCCGCGCATGGCGCGGTGGGGTGGGCGTGAGAGACGGGTCATGGTCAGCCGGCCGGGTTAGGGCGAGTACATTATTGGTGTTTTCTCATAGGTCGTCTCGTATAATGCTATATAATTTAAGATGATTTAACAGACTACATATACAATGGTTGATTTTTTAAGTTAACTCGTAGTAACTCGTGATTCCTTAATTTATGCATGAAATAAAAATTAATTTGTGAGATGCATGACAACAACAACTCATACAATGGTGTAATAGTTGTCTCATAGTCCTAAATTCAACAACGACATATTTCTCTCTCACATCTCTCTTTCCTCCACCTAAGTAAATATCCTACGTGACATTGCATGAGACGATGTATGAGACCGCTGAGGTGTAGCAATATACCTGACCTGTGGGATTTGGGATTACTACCGCATACGCCGTTGATTTCGTGTCGCTTTTCCGGGTTCCCCTGCTTAGGAGCGTGCGCGACCGGCTACGTTCTCGGCCGGCTCTCATCTTCTTCTCCGGGCATGCAGTCCCCTCTCCTGTCTCCACCACTTGCTGGAAACATATCACAGATTATCGTTTACACAGCTAGTCGTCGATCGTCGTCGTCTCCTCAAAAAGGCAAAGTTGGGTGCCGCCAGCTTCTTCTTCGATTATATATACAGTACAGAACTACGGAGTAGTTATTATTCTTGTATTTGTATATATATATATATATATACACCTTGCATAGCCCGCCGTCGTCAGCCCGTCATTGCAATAAGTCGTCCCATCATATCACATGCATATGCACGGACGTCGACCGACTAACCAAGTCGTACATACGTCTCGGCGTCTCATCACCAATTCCTCGAGTATCTCTCTGTTCTCTTCTCTTCTCTTAGGAGGCAGATCGAGCCCCGGCCATACGTACGCACGTGTAAGCCGACCGGTACGACGGGGATTGCGCATGCATGCTTACGAAGTTACGCACGTGCCATAGTAGTGCAGTTAATAATTTGCTCACCAAATTAAAGGACGGAGGTTAGCGTTTGACATATACTCCTTCGTCCTAAATAAATTAACTATCGTTTTGAGTTTTCGTGTCACAACTTTAACTAGATTTATATAAAGTACGTACAAAATTTTAGTGTCTCCAAATAAATTTATTAAAAAACTAGATCAAAAAATTTATCTAATAATATCAATTATGTATCATAACTATTAATATTTTTTTATATAAAATTAATCTAAGTTTTTTCTTGAGAAGTGAGAAAGACAAATATTTTGTGATGGAGGAAGTAACTCAGTTTTATTTTTTTAGAAAATAGTTTTATAAATAAATTTTGCAACTTTTTAGATAAAACTGAGTTGTTTTTGAAAAAATTGTTTGGCAAGACAGTTTTAATGAGAAGAGGAAAAAGACATCTTCACTAATAAAACTATTTTAAAAATAAATGTTTGGTAAGAAAAAATACCTTATAAAACTATTGTGATTTGTACCAAATAAACTCTTAATTAGCACAGTCACTCATGTTTATAAATAAACCTACCTTACCACTAATTAGCGCACATGTTTATTCTGACGTCGGAAAAAGATGCAGACTGTGCGGCCGGCGTGTCTTGCTTTGGTTTGAATTTGAGCCATCGAGTATGCATATAAGGTCTATATCCACAGCGTTCTCAATGGAGGACGACTCAATGCTTGGTGGGAAGGGTTTGGGCGAGCGCGGGAGATGACGCCGTGCGGGCGATAAAAAGGTGTGAGTGGCCTGTTTCTCGCGCTCTCCTTCCTTCATTGCTCTAGTGCGCCCTTTCCTCTTGCTCCCCATCGGTCTCGATTGACCGCCTGATTTGACCTCCACCGGTGGACCCATGGTAGAGAGGGACCAGTAGAGGATGAATAACCTGAGATATATTTATGAGTCTAACGATGTTTATTGTGTCAACTTGCTTAGGATGAAGAAGGTCCCTTTTTTCCAACCGTGTGACCTTTTTCATAGTAGGCAATTGGTTGCTGACAGCATGCATGCATCTGTCGAAGAACAAGTTGCAATGTTCTTGGATGCATGTTGTTGGTCACAATGAGAGAACTAGGCTTGTTAACCCTAGTTTTAGGAGGTCGGGAGAGACTATTAGTGGGGTTTTTCAAAGGTTGTTTTATGGTAGTGGAGCTAAGGAATGAATTGATTGTTCCTCCTGCTACAATGTCCATCCTAAGATCCTTGGAATGAGAAGATGGTACCCCTATTTCTAGGTTGGTGTCCTATAACTTTAAATGAGGTCATAAATAATTAACCCATATGCCAGTTATAATATTCACTATCAATGATGTTTTTGTTCATCTAGTATTGTATATGAGTAATTGATGAGACACATATCTTAGCTAGAGTGCTTGTGAAGATACAACCTGCGTTTAGAGTCAGGAAGCACATCACTACACAAAATGTGTTAGCTGTAGTACGTGATCTTTGAGATAAGGTCCATCTATATATGTTCTAGTTAGATGGGAGGGATCTCCGCATGATGCTCTTATCTCGTGTGACGCTCTCGAAAAACATGATGACATTAGAGTCCCACCAGGTATCCTCCGGTCCATACATATGTAATGCACATTAAATACATGTACTCAACACCTCCGTCACTCCTCATGTGTGGATGCAACAAATTGGCTCTCATCTAATAGCATTTGTATAAATCAGATTGAAGATCGGTGCCTATTACGTAGCAGTTTTATACTTCTTCCATCCTAAATTGTAAGTCATTCCAAAAATCTTGGAGAGTCAAAACATCTCAAGTTTGACCAAAAATTATAGACAAAACTATAAAGATTTATAACATCAAATAGATATACTATGAAAATATAATTGATAACGAATCTAATGATACTTATTTGACATCATAAATATTATTATATTCTTATATAAGTTTGGTCAAACTTGAGAAACTTTGACTCTTCTAGATTCTTGGAATGACTTACAATTTGGAATGGAAGGAGTAGATAATAGAGAAGTGTCAACAAGCTTTAAACTTCAAAATACCCATGCATCAAATTAAAGCGAAAAAAAACGAGCGATAAAGTCGAACTCTTTATCATAGATATATATATATGTTTGAAAACATTCTCCAAAATTAATTAACATAGAGGAGGATACAGTACAGCAGCAGCACCAGCTACTCGATACAGACAGGCGTCAGGCGGACACGACACACGGGCCAGCTGAGACGTGCCTCCTATAACAAAACGACGGATCGATCAGATCAGGATAAGGATCAGGCCCTCCTGACGGGGTCGAAGTTGGAGACGGCGACGACGGCGCCAACAATGGCGACGAGCACGACCCCGCCGGACACGATGCTGAGCAGGAAGTTCTTGAGCGACGGCGTGAGCGACTGCGCGGCCTCCGCGGCGTCCGGCATCACCAGCGCGGCCGCAAGTGCCGCCGCGGTCAGCCCGGCCGCCGCCTTCTCCTTGATGGACGCCGATGACGACGCCGACACCCGCACGGCCGTCGTCGTCATCCTCGCTGCCCTCGGCCGCGGCTGCAGGGGCTGGAACGACGACGACAAGCCCAGCGGCTTCCTGAGCCCGGCCACCGACAGCGGTGCCGCGACGGCGGACAGAGACGCGGTGGCGGCCATGGCGAGCGAGCGACACAGCAATCGAGTACGTTGGCGTGTTGTTGACGCGGGGAGGGCAGGAATGGGGGATGGTTGGCTCGGAGAAAGAAAGGCTAAAGTAGGTTGGGTGGATATCTAGGGAGGAGCTTGTTGGACGCGCCATGTCAGCGAGGGAGTCCGACGTGGGGCGCTGTGGTCGCGCCATTGCAGTTGCAGGATAAGGCTTATCTTGAGGACGAGGCTCCGTGGCTGTGGTGTGTGCTGCTTTCTGATTTTCATGCGTACGTCCATGTTGGTAACTTTGGAAAAGGTAGGCCAGGGGAGAAGCATTTTTTATTTTTTGATGGTTTCTTTCCGTTTCGTTAGCTAAGGCCCTGTTTAGTTTCCAAAATTTTTTGCATAGTACCCGTCACATCAAATCTTGCGACACATGCATGAAGTACTAAATGTAGACGAAAAAAAAACTAATTGCACAGTTGGATGAGAAATCGCGAAACTTTTAAACCTAATTAGTCCATAATTAGATACTAATTACCAAATAAAAACGAAATTGCTACAGTACCCAAAACCCAAAAATTTTTGGATCTAAACACTCCCTAACTACTGAGAGTTCCGCTTGTGTGGTACTGGGTGATTGTGGTCTGTGGACTAGCCGTGTGACTACGGATAGGTCGTTTCACTTTTTGAGAAAGTATTTTTTTTAAAAATATTAATTAAAGATATAAAAAAGCATTAATAATTATGATGCACAAATAGTATGAGTATCAATAGATGAATCATCAAAGTATATTTTTATAATAGATTTATTTAGAGATACAATTATTATTAATATTTTCTATAAATCTAGTTTAATTTTAAAAAATTCATGAACGTAGGGGACACTTTTTTTTTAGGATGGGAGTGCGCTATGCGCATTGCTATTAAGTGTTTAAAGTAGCATGTGTCTGCTGGATGCCACTGATTCGGTCTAGGAAAAAAATGTGTGCCCATGAAAAGGCAGAAAGTCTCCAGAAACCAGAATTGACATGCACCTAGCGTGTGGTGGCAAAGTGATCGAAACGATTACGTGGCACACCTTAACAGAACGGATGTCAATGGCACGTAGAGAGAGCCGCGAATAGAAAAGGCAAGGGACCATGCGGGGGCCGGCCAATGAAATTTGCTTACAAGACCACGTTACATTCCGGCCCATCTAACATAGTGGGCCAGAAGAATAACTCCCACCGCACTACTCCCACACGCCTTTCCTCCTCTGCCGGCGAGGAGTCACCGCCGACGGCTAGCCATGTCCGCCTCCGCCGAGAGCACCTCTCCGCCTCAACCGACGGCGCAGGTCCGCGGGAGCCTCATCCCGGCGCTTCCAGACGACTTGTCCGTCCACTGCATCGCGCTGCTGCCGCGCGCCGCGCACCCATCCCTGGCCCTCGTCTCCCGCGCGTTCCACGCCCTCCTGTGCCGACACCCGGAGCCCCTCCTCGCGGCGCGCCGCGCCCTCGGCCGCTCCGAGCACCACATCCTCCTCTCCCTCCGCGCACCCTCCTCCGCGTCCCCTCTCTTCTTCCTCCTGCTCCCGCACCCCGGGTGGCCCCCTCTCCCGCTCCCATCCCCTCCCGTCCCCGTCTCGTCCTCCGCGTCCGCCGCCACCGACGGTACCCGGCTCTTCCTCGTCGGCGGATCCGTGTCCGCGGTCCCCGCTGCGTCCGTGCAGATACTGGATCCCCGGGCCAGATCCTGGTCCGTCGGCCCGCGCCTGTCCTCTACGCGGGAGTTCGCCGCGGCCGTCGTCGCGCACTCCGGGGCGCTGTTCGTCGCCGGCGGCTGCGTCCCCTCGTCCCCCTTCTGGGCCGAGGCTCTCGACCTCTCTACCCCGAACGCCAAGTGGAGAGCTGTCGCCAGCCCGGCACACCTCCGCGAGAAGTGGATGCACGGCTGCGCGTCGCTCGCCGGGAAGGTCCTTGCGGTGGCGGACCGTGGCGGGTTGGCCTACGATCCTGCTGCGGCGCCACCTGCGGAGGCGTGGGCGCCGGTGTCGCCGGTGCTTGATATGGGATGGAAGGGCCGAGCTGCTGTGGTTGAAGGAATCCTTTACTCTTACGATTACCTGGGGCAGGTTAAGGGCTATGATCCGGACACTGATTCGTGGAGCACAGTGGAGGGCTTGGAGAGGGAGCTACCGAAGTTCTTGTGCGGCGCCACACTTGCCAATGTTGGAGGACTGCTCTACTTGGTTTGGGAAGGGAAGTGGAAAGGGAAAGGGAAAGGGAAAGGGAAAGGGAGAGGGAAAGGTAAGGGGGAAGTGAGGAGCATGGTGGTGATTGAATGGGCCAGCATTCAGATTACAAGGGTCGATGGCGGACGGCTAAGAGGTAAGGTGATCTCTAGAGACACTGTTGTGTTCCCGGATGTTCCAAGAGGTTCAACGATCACACATTGCATTGCATTGGAGTTGTGATGCTGTAGCATATGCAGATGTAAGGCAGGTATAATATGGTTTTTCTCTTTGTTATAAGCTCCTTTGTTTGAGTTTTATGCTTGCTTGATTGGGTTGAACAAATTAACTTACTGGTACTTGTCATTTTTTACTTGTTTGCAGTTGCAGATATCAACGTGGGTGGTGTCACCTGTGATTAATACTTCTACTAGAGGTATGAACTATTTCCTGTTTTTATTTAGAGGTTCAGTAGGTTGTTAAGGGATAAGTTGTTGTGTTTGGAACTATGCCTGTTTTTATTCAGTTTGTGTTCTTGATTCTTGAATCTTGAATGACTGGAATACTGGATCACAGTCAATTAATGAATGGCATGCCTTCCTCTGTTCTAGACCAGCACTGTTCGTCCACGTCAAATTAACTATTATTTTGTCCGCATGTTATTTGGTGAATTCACTAGTGTTCTTTTTCATAATCAGGGGTTTTATAAAGTCGGTCCAGATAGATGGGGATGGGCGGATGAAGGTTTTGTTAAGGGCCAAAACATCCTCTGAGGACCATCAAGAGAAACAAGAAATCCTCTCAGGATGCACATAGTGATATGCAGTCAGCCCCTGGCAAAACTGCACCTGGCACTGAGAATATTGAGAGAGGAAAATATGAAGTTCTTGAAAAGAAGGTTGATACACTTACTCTTCTGATGCAGAACTGTCAGATGGAAGCACAACAGACCTGCAAAAGTCCTCAATATGGTATGCACTAATTGACGTACTTATGCCACTACCTCATCCAGTTCTCTTTTTACACAAAGCATGCATTGTTGAATTTCTGAGCCTAGTTGCCTGTGTCTCTGAAGACGAAGGGAAAACTATGCATCTGATGTCCACTAGTAATGATCACGTTGAGGTCAGTGATACTAGAAATTTGCAAAAACATAAGACTTTCTAGGTCATATTTCTGTTGTTGTTTGGTTAGTTGCCAGGGTGTGTGGGTTTTCATTCCATTTATTCTGGTAGAAAGATGCAGATAAATGATGCTATTTCGCTAAACCAAAGCATTGAGCAGTCACAGTTCCTTCCACAGCTAGGCCTATTGTCCATAGTTCAGGATTAGTTTCATCAGACACAAAACAGTAGGAAAGGATCATGTTCTGTTTTGGTTTACCATATATATGTTTGTACTCCCTCTGTTTCAAAATGTAAGGTGTTGTTTTGCCATTTATCTTTGTCAGGAATATTTCTTTGTTTGACACTGAATAAATAAGCTCACCTTATTGTATAAAAATTGAAAAAGGTATTAGTGATTGAGCATTTCTTGTCAGTATGTAACTACACATAAAATATGAGAACTGCCTTAAAAGTAGTGCAATTAGTTGAAGCATAAAGTAACAAGTTATTTGCATTCATTTTGTTCACTCCTCTCTATCCTTCATCACTTGCAACTTGCAAGTAGCAATGTGGTTCCTGTTACTGATGTGGTTTCAGTTTCTGCAGATTTTTTATGAACGGTATCCTGAGAGGATAGCCACCATTGGGAACCTGAAGACCATCGGGATTGCTCAGAATCCAGTATATTATATTAATGCTCAAAAGTACATAAACACATGTTTGGCTATACAGGATTTTGTTTGTTCGCTCGTTTAAGGCAATAGGACAGTTTTTTTTTCTGTCCCAGGTCTCGTTGTCCTAGCTAGCTACAACCGCAGACATTGATCATGATCCTGATCGGAGTTCGGTTGATTGTTTATGTGGCTGATAAGTCGGGAGATGCTGTTTTTGACTGAACTATTTTATTACGAAAGAAAAACAATGTATGTATTGGATGAACCTCGGGCAATTTTGAACATTTCGTTGCGTACGAATCTTAATTTGAGCGAAAATGGTCTACTGGATCGCATTGATGGTTTGATTCTCCGTCCCTCCGCCACTCTAGGCCGGTGCCCACCGAGTCTGTCTGTCTGTCCAACAGACCAACACAAAAACCGCTAGCGCTGCTTCGTCGCCGCTGTTTTGACCACAGTTTTTTCGCGTGCAACGTACCCAAGCCTGCCTCCGTTTTTTTTTTCTGTTGCATGTGTACTCCAGGTACGTACGCCGCCTGGTGGGTAGTGGTGGACGTGGAGGTTGCGTCACGACCTCTGATCTCCTGCGCGCCGCAACTATGTGGTCGTAGCTGTTACGCAGCTATGGTGGCACGTGGCAGTTTGCCACGAGCCGAGGTTCCAAAGGGAAGCAGAAAAGAGGCCAAACCGAAGCCGCACGCTGTTTTCTTCCCTTTCCCCGCTCAATATTTCCTTCCCCTACTCCTCTTCCTCTTCCCCCGTCGCGGAGGAAGACAATAGAGAAGAGACACGTACGCCCGCAGAAGCACCTGCTTGGGCTCGGGCTCAATTCGGGAGGTTCAGGAGGACTCACTCGATCAAGAGGAAAGCTTTTGGATCAGCCGGCGACATGGCGGCAGAGAAGGGCGCGCTGCAGTCGGCGAGGGAGTGGGTCGTGGAGCACAAGCTCCGGGCCGTCGGTACTACTACTACATACAGCTCTTAAATTCCAGATCTCTCTACTCTCCCTCCTCTTCCTCCTGCGCGTCTGCTGCGCCGACGTTCTCGCGGTACGGTGGAATGGAGACGGAATTTGATGCCTTTGTTGGTTGGTTCGCTTGCGCTTGCAGGGACGCTGTGGCTCAGCGGCATCGTCGGCTCCATCGCCTACAACTGGTCCAGGCCGGGCATGAAGACCAGCGTCAAGATCATCCACGCCAGGTCTGTGTCCGTCGCTGCTCTCCTCCCCTCACCACCTGCACTTACATTCTCTGCCTACTACTACAGTACTAGTACAAGATGCCTTTTCTTCTTCTTCTTTGCTGTGTGTCAGTGTGTGGGGATGAAGCAACAACACCCTAGCCCTTCCCTTGGCCTCCTTTGTCCATTAAATCTATGTAAAAATCACTCATTTGTCCATTAAATCTACTCATTTCTCCATTAAATCTCTATAAAATTCTTCAAAATCTTCATTGTTGATCATGATCTTTATTACTTAGCCCCCTCTTGATCGCATCCTGGATCCACCGAATATCAAAAGGCCAGAAGGGTGCTGAAACAACTTTCCTGATTGTGCTGCTATCCATGTCCAATTTAACCACAATTACTTCAGAATATAGGAGCCTTCCAAAACAAATAGGTGTACGTGTAGTCTTAGTATTTCTTGGAGCAAACTCAGGGGGGGGGGGGTAATTTCTAAACTGTGCAAGAATGATGCCTCTCTAGACATTTAGTACTTAACATTGTAGGATTGTGGATGTGGTTGTATAGAATTCATATGTGTTTTGTCGGTTAAAGAAAAGTATTCCTTTGTGTTGAATAGACCGTGCCGGTGGTACAACATGTGTTGACTACACTTTCTGCCTCTCTGCTTCAGGAAACTGTTGCTTCTCAGAAATTAGCAGTTAATGGTAGCAGATTGTGTTGCACAGAAAGCTTTGCTCTTTTCCATCATTGAGGATTTATTGGTATCAGCATTAGACATAATAATCAGTGTAGAATGCAGAGCAAGGCTGGTGGAGGGTGCAGGGTGCTACAGGCTAGTTAGATTTTGGATACATATTCACTGAACCATATTCTAATGGCTACTTTTAGGGTTTCCATGGATAATGCCATGGATATGTTAATCTTTTGGATATTTTCCCACTGGTTATTCACTGAACCGATAAATTTCTTACTATTTCAGTTGCATTTAAATAAATTACCTTAATTGCATTTACAAATGTCAACTGTTAATCTTTTTTATATTTGCCCACCCACTAATACTTAACTGCATATATAGAGCAGATTGACTTATTATTGTCATCAACTGATGTCCCTTATATCAATATGTTTTGTTGTGTCTGTTGTATTGTTTAATATATATCCCTAGCAGCGATATCCATTTTCTAGTTGTGCACTGCTTTCAGTTCCTTTTTTTTTAATAAAAAAACTAGTATTTACCTTATATCTCCATTCTTATATGCACTAATCATGCTAATCTTTGCCCATTTGTGCACAGTATAAAAATTTGACATGTAGTACATGCTAGCAAGAAACTTACAAAGTTAAAACAAGAATCCCCAACCTTGTGCTTGAATTATTCTGACGAACGAAATTGATGTATGCATTTAGTTGAAAGCTAAGGAATTTCCAGTCGATTGAATGAAGAATATGCTAACCCAAGTCAACCTAAACCTCAACTCTTTGGCAGGCTGCATGCTCAGGCTCTCACACTGGCTGCCTTGGGTGGGTCTGCGCTGGTGGAATACTACGATCACCAACAAGGGTCAGGATCCAAAGTCCACCAATATGCAAAGCAGTTCCTATCATCTGATAGCAGTAGCAGCCCACAGAAAGAGTAGCTAGTTTTGGTGGGTTAGCCTTACGAAGTACAGGCAGTTGGAGTGGGTGTTATTCTCTGGTCAAAAAATAATTTTGCTTATGGGATTCTGTGGGAACTTAGGCGGACCTTTGCCTGCTTTTCTATGTAATGTAAGCTGCTGAAACCTGCACTTCAAATGTTGCTGTATGCATATGTTTCGCTGAATGTCTTGAAATGAAATAAATGATTTTTATCGGCCGCTCGGTATGCATCATCAGCCGTCACCGATTTAGCTGTTTGTCTAAGTTTGAGTTCAACAGAATTTTCTCCGTTTAGCTATTGGTAGTATGATTCTCTTTTTGTGTTGCAAGGGAAGAAGCTTGAATTTTTTTCCTTCATGTATGTATATCTATTTTTTTTTTAAAAAAAACGTCAAGATGAAAAAGAAAGATAGAGATGTTAATCGGATGGGCCATTTCAATCCGTTAAACGCAGCCAAACCAAAAAGAACGCAACATGAAAGACCAACTAAATACGAGTGCTCCATTTTCTACTGGGTCCGAGCGAATTATCATCAGAACGTAACGGCCCAAGACAAGCCCAACCAAACACTCCGCGCCTATAAACCGGCCCGCCAACTCGCCGCGCTCGAATGGCAGCCCACGTATCCTATATATATGTCGCCAGCCGCACCGGCCCCCTCTCTCGTCTCGAAAACCCTAGCCGCCACACCTCACGACCCACTCGAGCACCGAGCCGAGGGAAGGGGAGGGGAGATGGCGCGCGGCGTGGTGGCGGCGAAGGGCGGCGCTGCCGCGGGCAAGAAGAAGGGGACGGTCGCCTTCACGATCGACTGCACCAAGCCCGTGGAGGACAAGATCATGGAGATCGCCTCGCTCGAGAAGTTCCTGCAGGAGCGCATCAAGGTCGCCGGCGGCAAGGCCGGCAGCCTCGGCGACTCCGTCACCATCTCCCGCGAGAAGACCAAGGTCACCGTCACCTCCGAGGGGCCATTCTCCAAGAGGTATACCACGCCGAACCGCTTCACTGTGCTTACATACTGATACTGTCTGCCCTAAAGGTCGTGAATATGCTTGTTTAGATCTGTGTAGTTTCTGCTGTGTATGTTCATGATTTTGCTAGGTTGTAAAAACTTGGGTTGGCCTATTTTCCAGTTGAAGTATGTGGTTCACTTGATTTTCGTGATGAGTAGCAGTTTCGAATATTACAAAGTAGCAGTGATCTTCTGTACAGATAGTTCTGTCAATGCGGACGGCCAAAGGTTTGGTGTAGCCTATCTTTTAACCCTGTGTGATTGCAAATGGAAATGGTATTCTTTTGGTAATTTTAGCATATATCTGTGGTTCTTTATGCACTTTTGTTGATTGAAAAACAGCTATTCAATTCCGGTTTACAATGTCTGCCAAAAAGAGTGCAGTTCTCACTTTCTTTAAGAAGTCAATCGATTTCAAGTTAAATGACGTTTATAACATCAATTTGTCTCCAAATAGGTCTTGTATGAAAATACATTCCATAATTCATCTATCAACACTTATTTGGTTTCATAAATGTTAATTAGATGTCATTTTTTTAATAGATGTCAAACTTGAAATTGATTCACTTCTTCTGAAGTGACGATTGCACTCTTTTGGGACCGAGGGATTAGCAGATGTTTGATAGATTATATGATCATTGACACCATTATTTAGCAAGAATGCTTGGGGCATTATGTTTAGCAAATGTATGGACTTGATTATTTTTTTTGTTTGCCCTTAACTGAACCATACACTTGATGGAACAATAAAAGTTAATTGCTGTTTATTACCATCCAATAGAACATTCTGAATTTGTTCAGTTTAATCTGATTGCATCATTATCTGTTGCCACCAGGTACCTCAAGTACTTGACCAAGAAGTACTTGAAGAAGCACAACGTGCGGGATTGGCTACGTGTGATTGCTGCCAACAAGGACCGCACTGTCTATGAGCTCCGGTACTTCAACATCGCCGAGAATGAGGGCGAGGAAGAAGAATGAGTGCATTACACTTATGTTAGTTTTGAACTCATTGAATTTTGATACCTGTACCCGTAGTTTTGTATCTGTCCTTATGTTATGCTGTGGTGAATTTTGGATGGTTAATTTGAAGAATCCTTACATTTGGCTGCCTCAACATGATATATGTTATGTCTAGATACATAACAAATACTATATATCTAGAAATGCCAAAACATCTTATAATTTGGGTCTCTGTATAAGTTATTTTGCGAGCAGAGAAATGTACTATATTGGTTCCAAATTATAAGACATTTTGTCATTTCTAGATTCATAACTTTGCCTATGCACCTAGATATATGTTATGTCTATATACATAGCAAATACTATAAATCTAAAAATACCAAAACATCTTTTTTTTTTTACTTACATCTTGCATTTCTTATTATATTTTATACTCCGGTTGGGGCCAATGGTTCATTGCTGCTGGTGTGAAACTTGTGACCTGTACCTGAATTGTAGTTGCCTTCTCGGTTCTCACTGCTCGTCTGAATTCTGGATGTACTGACCATTGTGTAGAAAAAATGTATATACGCCGTGTTGGCTTGAACTTATCAGCCATGGTATATTGCATATTTCTCACAACAAAACAGCATTAGCTTAGAAATCATCAGCCGAACAAGATTATAATTTAACCACAGCCGAAAGAGTAGTTGATTATTTGTATCCGCTTTCACTTTGTTCAACACCGACATGTAAATTTGGGGTTCTAAGGCGATGCTGAATTATCGAGGGATTATGAGCATCCTATGACCTATGATATGATTTGTAGGGTTAGCATGTAGGAGAGAGGTTTGCCTAATTGCAGAGAAATTGAAGATTGAAGATCATTCAGTTTGCCGAACGGCAAAGAAATTGGCCGATGGGATGCGATCCAGTACAACAGCACAGATGGAGCTGAGTTTGTCAGTCTTTGGACAAGGTGCAGCTAACTGAAACTGCAAACACCATTGCTTGTTGATTCGACACAGATGGATGGAGTTTACACTACCAGTTCAGTTCAAAACACACACACACAAGTGCCGATTCATCTCTTATGGCTGTTACTACAGAGGAAAACACACAAGTGCCGATTCTTGGTATGCAATCTGAGATCACTAGGAACCCTGCAGAGGAAGTTATGCAATCTGAGATCACCAGGAACCGTGCAACAATACAAGATATATAATACTTCAATACCGTACATCACAATACATCAAGACTTCAATACAACATGTATAGACATTTCACATACCATCAATATGAGATACTTACATTTCACATACCATCATTGAGATACTTCGAGACATGTATAGACATTTCACATACCATCAATATATATATTAAAAAAAAAAGATACTCCGGGATATGATGTATCCAAAACCAAAACTGTTTGCAGACGATGAGGCTCTTGTTCGTACAACCAACAATCGCAGATCTTCAGAAAAAACAGAGATGCCCCCTATCAGATGCGATCAATGGACAAGCACCAAATGAAATTGCTCCGGGCTGTAACAGACTAGCGTCGCAGTTGTGCGCTTGCGCTGCGCACGAGCAATGGATGCGATGACTTCACCGTTTCAACACTGACGATAGCCTTCGTTGTCTGTCTTTGGAGTTTGGACGAGGCTACAACAAGTACAGTTAACTGAAACTGCAGACACCATTGCATGGAGATTCAGGACAATATAAGTGTCCATTCTTCTTATGGCGGCTACTCCAAAGGAAGGTTCCCACATAATCAAAAAGGGATGGCCAAGCAAATCCAATCTGTCAACTCTTGTCACACAAGACGAGAACAAGAAACCAAAGTTCACATATTTGCCATTTTGCCAACTGCACTTACGCACTGCAGGTATGGAGAACACTGCAGCAACAATGCTGGTATGGGGAATACTGCAGCAACAAAGCCGTTCCATCTACCTGCAGCAACCAGATAACACAGTTACGAAGTGTAATTTACACACACTGGAATTTATGGAAAGAAATGTGCACAAGGGTATTCGACAACAAAAATTTCGACCTGGTACAACTACTATTAACCATCCAATAGGACATCACCTTCCACAAAGTTGCACAAACTATGATGCAAAAAATCTGAAATATGAACCCGCAACATCAAAGTATTGGAGAAACAATCTATTGTTGTCCCTGTACTTCTCCTTTTCTTTCTTTTAATCTGTGATTTGACACTTTTAGCAAAGCTATTGTAATATGTATTATAGTTTGTACTCCTGCTTCTGCTATAATGAAAAGGGGAGGGCACCTGCCACGATTGCTCAAAAGGAAAAAAAAAAGCAACAATGTATAAATGGTACTTTTCCAGCCATGAGCTTGCCCACCTACCCTCATTATAAGGCAAGGCAGCAACATCCTATTTATATTGTTCATTCCCCCACACTTCAGCTTATTTAACATGCTAGCATAACAATTAGGCATGAAAAAAGGGGCACAAGGGAATAGGAGGCACCGGGGAAGAAACAGTGGCTTTGCAGAAGAATTGGCTTGCGTAGTCCATGCCATGCACGCATTGGTACGAATACAGGTGTGGTTCTTACTTTGTAGACTCGTTTGCTCCTTCAATATATTTAGAGTCTCTCCTATTATGCTACTGCAGAGTAGAGTAGAATGTAGCAAACACATCTATAATATTTTGAATAAAGCATACCATCTCAACAAGATGGTTGATCCACGGATATTTTATATCAAATTGGTTCTGTAAGGAAGACACAGTTAGATGCCATGGTAAATTGTACTGGTAATTTTATCATAATATATTAGAAGGTATGCAATTTGCGCTCAAAGGCATTCGGGTTTTTGCTGAATCGAACAATAACATCTGACATGTACTGTCCAAATCTATATTGGGGCTTGCAAAGGCGACCAGTTGTCTGAATATGAATATACTCATGTAAATTACTTCTGTCGTGTCATTGATAGATTATATGTTAATACCACTACAAAATTAATATCATCCAAGGACACACAAAGCTTGATGCAACAGAGATGTTCTAGGATGCATACTTTGAAAGGAAAGTGAGTTAATATCAATGAAGCATTTGCCATGCACCTAATAAACATGTGGAGTAGCAATCTACCTGTGCAGTGAATTATGAGAATTAACACATAATTAATGCTTTACCTACCACGGTACTATTGGTGGCGCAGAAAGCTTCACCTTCCACCTTCACTACCGCTGCGTGGAACTTTATTTTACTTGATTGCCATTAGTGTAAAAACGAATCCAATAGTCATAGGCACACCTTGTCGCAACAACCCTCTGCTTTGTGTATTAAGCCGGATGCAGTCAAAGCCTATCTCATATTTTGACTACCAAAGCCGAAAGCCTAAACATGATCGCCACCCACTGTGTAAAAGTAAACCATGTTTCAATCAAATCCGTAGTAGTTCGGTGACAATTATTCGTACAAATTTAAACAAGCAACATAACCTTCTATACCGTAAAAAATATGAGGAGCCATTTTAAATGTCTAGAGAAATTGATGGCCTGCGAAAGTTTTTTACATAGGTCTTCAAGGTGCCAACATATTATCTCCATCCAAGTAATACTCATAAGTTTGCAAGCTTGAAATGGTAAGTTGCTCACCCAGAAACCACATTAAAATACTGAAAAAAGCAAAACAAAAGGAGTCACCTGGGAGTCTGCAGAGGCTAACCCTTACAGTTGATGAAAATGGACAATGATGGATCATCTAACTGTATATAGAGAGTAAACCTGTATAAAGAAAATTAGATGAGAAGGCAATTACTAAGTTATGAAATTAGAGAGTAAAATGCACCCATGGTCCTTTCACGGATTCTCATCTATGTCCACGAACTCTCAAAGTGAGGATTTGGGTCCTTGAACTTTTAAAGTGGTTCGCTCCAGCTCCATAAAGTCCTTAAACTTTTAAAGTGGTTCACTCTAGGTGCTTTATGGACATGAATTCTCAATAAGAGTGAAGCACTTAAAAAAGTTTAAGAGCCTAGAGCCCCACTTAAGAGTTTGTGGAGCTAGGTAGGTGAGAATCCTGGACAAGTTTAAAGACCCTGGGTGTACTTTACTAAAAAATAAATGTATTGAATGTCGTCAGATGGAAATATGACATGAATGGAACATATTTTGTTGTTTTCATCGGGAATGCTTACCCCAACTCCTCCCTCACAAACTGCAGCTTGTTCAGAAATAAACTGGCCAGCCCCTTTGAAGCAAATGTAACATAACATGTCCCAGAAAAAAGGTGTTGCTATGCTATTGATTTTTATACTTAGATCATTAGATATTTTGCATAAATACAAGATATATACAATAGATAGAACATTAAATCTGACAACCAGAAGTAGAAGCCAGGCAGTATTAAAGGTACCCTATGTTTGTGGAATTTAAACTCCAGCTGGCGCGAATATTTCACGAGCAGAAGAGTTCTGTGCCTACTTGCAGTTGCCAATACAATACAACTGAAGAGTTTCAATTAGCTGAATTATTGCCCTCCAAACTAGTCTTCAGGGAGGTGGACGAAACACCTGTTCTACAGTAGCCCAAACACCTTTCTTGCCACTGTAGAGAGTGGCTCTCTTACTGAAGGTTGATTATCCGAGTTCTTAAGGCCATCTCCCCAAGTTATATCAGCCTTGTTAATTGTTGTTCCCCTTGTTGGATTATCCCTCAGACAATTGCCTTGTTCTTTGGTTGGGTTAGTATTATCTGGTGCTTCCTCCACTGCCATTTTTGTTGAGCATCCAACCTCCTCGGCTTCAGATTTACTAGCCATATCTGGTAAATAGTCAAACTCTTCCTCAGTCTCAGCAGCGTTATTATCCTCATTAACTTCATGAAAATTTTCAGATGATGGCAGCAAAGGCTTTATATCTTTAGTCAAGAAGAGAGGCTCCACTCTGTCTTCTGTAGAAATTTGATCCACGTCAAACGTTTGATGCTGGTTCCCCTCTTGTTCTTCCTCGTCATAGTGATGTAGTTTGCTAAGAATCCTCCAAGTAACAGCATCCGGTGCTAGTCCATTTCTTTTCATCTCCTTAACTAACTGATATGCTAACTTATTCAATCCCTGCTTGCAGGCAGCATCTATGAGTATGTTGTAGCACACTACACTGGGAGCAACCCCACAACCCACCAACTCGTACAAGAAATCACACGCCTGTTCCAGTTTGCTCTGTTTGCAGAGACCTCTGAAGATTGCACTGTATACATAGTTATCATGTATCCCTGACGGCCAGACGACATTGTCCCAGAATTCCTTTGCCTTCTTGAGCAGCCCTGCATCGCAGAGCCCATTGATCACAACAGTATGAGTCACAGAATCAGCAGAGACCTTCTTGGCACTCATTTCCTCAAACACCTGCATTGCTGTATCAACTTGCCCAATGCCAAACAATCCCTTGAGGACACAGTTGTAAGTAACAACAGTTGGGTAGCGCCGACGCTTAGGCATCAAAGAGTGCAGCACATGAAGGGCCTCTGCATGATCGCCTGCACCCAGGTATCCAGATATGAGTGTGGTGAAGGTGACAACATCAGGAGCACAAAACTTCCCGTTGAGCATGTCGTCCATGATCCTCCTTGCCTCCTGGATCCTCCCAGACTTGCAGAAGCCATGAATGACAGTGTTCATGGTGATCACATCCGGTTTGCATCCAGCCTGCAGCATGGACACAAGCACGCCAAGCTGCTCACTCGAATCGTCCACAGCACGCAGTGCCCCAAGAAACACATTGTATATCCTTGTCCTGGTCTCCTCACCCAGTGCCCCAAGAAACATACTGTATAGCCTTGTCCTGGACTCCTCACCCGCATCTCCACTACACTGAACGGTGGGCTGCAGCATCAGCTCCAGGACATCCTTGGCCTTGGCGAGCTCATTCTCCCGGCAGAGCTCGTCCACGAGCACCTTGTACGTCACCTCCCTCGGGCGGTACCCGAAACGCGCGCCTTCCATCACCAGCTGATGCGCTCTTAGGCAGGCGCCGGGCTTGGGGCTGGTGCACAGCCCGTGAACAATGCAGTTGTAGGAGACGTCACTCGGGCGCATCCCACTCTTCCTCATGATGTAGACGACCCTGGACGCGCCGTGGTGCTGCCCGGCCCGGCACAGCGAGTCGATCATCTGCGCGTACGCGAAGTCGTCGCCCACGCCGCACCGCCGCTGCGGCATCTCCTCGGCGACCCGGAACACGACGTGGAAGAAGCCCTCGGCGCAGAGGCACTGCACGAGGTTGGCGAACGCGGCGTTGGTGACCTCCTGGTCCTCCCCGAGCCGGTCGCCGCCGCTGGGCGGCCAGAGGCCGGTGTCGACGAGCTCCATCGCGGCGCCGACGTCGCGGGCGCGGAGGAGCGCCTTGACGAGGAACGAGCGCGCGAGGGAGGTGGGCGCCAGCCCTCGGTCGGGCATTTCGTCGAGCAGGCTCCGCGCGGCGCGAGGGTCGGGCACCCGCGCGTACCCGTCGAGGAGCGCGGCGTAGGACATGGCGTCGGGAGCGGCGCCCATGCGGAGGAGGAGGCGGTGCGCGAAGAGCACGTACCCCGCGCGGCAGAGGTGCGCGAGCAGGCGGTTGCGGTTGGGGAGGGAGGGCGCTGGCGCGGTGGGGAGCAGCTGGAGGAGGCGGAGCGTGAGGAGCGGCGTGTCGGCGCGGAGGAGGAGGCGGATGAGAGCGTCGGTGGACCGCGCGTCGAGGCGGCAGGACCGGGAGAGGAGGAGCAGGGACGCGCGGCGGTGCGCCTCCGCGGAACGCCCCGACGCGCAGAGCGTGTCCACTAGGGGGAGCAGGTGGTCCGGGTCCGGGCCATGGCGTTGTAGGTCGTGCGGGGACGGCAGCGGAGGACTCACGGCGGTCATCGCCGACGCCGGCCGACCTCTGTCTTTCTCCGATCAGTCACAGTTCGTCAGTTCGTCGACGAGGGAGGAGGAGGAGGGTCGGTTGGTGGGCCATCTGTGATCAGTACCAGTTGAGAGGCCGAAATAACTGGAGGCCCAACCATGGTGCCTCCAGGGCCCAAGGTATCG
Source organism: Microstegium vimineum (assembly GCA_022036555.1). Classification (NCBI taxonomy): domain Eukaryota; kingdom Viridiplantae; phylum Streptophyta; class Magnoliopsida; order Poales; family Poaceae; genus Microstegium; species Microstegium vimineum. The sequence continues at coordinate 7,659,957 of CM039141.1, forward strand.
AAGAGGAGGCCGAAAAACATTGCGGTGACAGGGACGAGACAGGCCCGTTGGGTTGGGACGGCCTGGATTGCAGAGAAGGAACCGCAGGGGCTGGTGGGCCGAGTGAAGATCAAGGCCGAGGAACAGTAGAGGAACCAGCAGGAACAGAGTGATAGGAGGATGGAAGACTGCAGTTGCTAACATGGTGACGCCGAGTGACACTGCCGCTTGCGTACTGTACTGTAGTTGTGTTGCGTCTTCCTGCCCCTACTAACAGCACTCCAGTCTCCAGCACCAGCAGTGATGACTGTGACCACCGTTGCCAGCCCGGCTGCCCTTGCCCTTGCCGCAAGCTACATGTCATTCAGGAGCCTGCTGCGTGTCTGTCTGGCTGTCAGCTTCATCAGCTCACTTTCAGCTTTCGCAGCATCCGACGCTCGCGGGCGGTGACATGGTGGTGGTGGTGGTGGCATGGAGTAGACCGACAGACTCGACGCACAGCCATCAAGCACTCGATCCCCACTGCTGTCGGAGTTGACGCACTGCCACTCCTTCCACTCCATCGTGAGGCACACACACCACCGTCACATCACCCAATCTCCAACCAAAAACCTTTTTTTACTGCAGCCCTTCGATCTCTTGCATGGAAATGGAGAGCTCAGAGTAGCAGTAGTAACGTTTCTGAATTCTGATTTCTGAAGGCATGCAGTGCGACTTCTCTGTTGCTCGTGAACGTGAATGTAAAGCCCGTCAGATCATGGCGCCCCCGCGAATCCCGGCCTGTTTCTTCTTCTTCCTTCTTCCTTCCTTCCATGGGCAGAGATGGATCAGATGGGCCATGCATATGGCTGGCTCGTCCGATCCGTGGAAGCAAGCTATCGTCCCCCGGAAAACACGCATGGCGATCGGTGCACGCATGCAGTGGCAGTGGCAGTGCAGAGCCTGATTGATGACCTGCGAGTTGACGGCCGGCCTGACGGGAATCTGATTCGACCCCGCTGCCTTTGCGTGTGCGTTTTGCACTTGCATGCAATGCATGCATGCTTTTCATCCATCTCTTCAGCCTTCATGGCTGCAGTGCAGCCTACTGTACTCCATGGACGAGCTAGTAGACGACGACGATGGCACATGCTCCGCTGGTAGATCTCTCCTCCTCGGCCTCCTCGTTGCTCGGGAAGCTGAATGAATTGGACTGTGCGATAGTCTGCTACTCTGCTCTGCCCGACAGAGGAAAGCAGGTAGAGACGGCCATGCTCATGCAAGTACGTGCACTCCTCGCTTATTTGTTCGTTGTTCCTTTCCATGCATGCATGCATGCTTTGCGACGACGACGACGTTGCCACAGCACGGAAACGTTGCGTGCTGCATGCGCTCTATCATTTGGTGCTACCCTATACTACTCCTACTGCAGTAGTCGTCGTACGGAGTACGTGCTTGCTGTTGCATCGGTTTTGGCTGTGTTTGGTTTCATCAAGAATCCATCCAAAATTTCAAAATTTTATAAGATTCTTTATCACATCGAATTCCTATTCCTAGTCACATTAAAATACCAGCACATATATGGAGTATTAAATATAGATGAAATAAAAAAATTAATTGCACAGTTTTGTTGTACTTTGCGAGACGAATATTTTAAGCCTAATTAATCTGGACAATTATTACCAAATAAAAACAAAAATGTTACAGTATGACGCAACAAGTGCTACATGATTTTTTTACCACATTTTCATCATCTAAACACAGCCAAGGTAAAGAGAAGATAGCTCAACAGACGCATGCCAGCTCGTCCTTGTAAAGTTTCACCAAAATAATTGTACTGTACATTATTGCTTTTCTTTTGTTTCAACTGTTACGAGTATATAGCAGGTTAGAGCAACAATAATATACTCTAAAACCAGTTCATAGTGATTAAAGTATTCCAGATAGACTGACTGAAACATTGTGGAGGAAACCAATAAAATCATAGAGCAGTCCTTAGCAAAAGTCATACATAAGCCTATGGACCGCCCTTAGGAGTAAAAAAGTATTTCCTCCCTTCGTCCATCTGCTTGGGCCGCCCGTGACGCGGGAGGGTGCCGGCAAGGCATGCGCGCCGCCGTCCAGGTTGCCGCCCCGACTATCTGCACCGCCGGCAAGGCCGCATGTCCGGCCATCCACGCTGCTCAGGCCGCCGCTGCCGTAGCCATCTGTGCTGCTCGCGAAGAAGATGACTGCCTGGCCATTCATGCTGCCCATGGTCCGCCACCCATGAGGCCGTCGCGGCCATCTGCACCGCTTACGCCGCCGCCGCTGCAGCCATTCATGTTGTCCGTGAGGACACCGCCATATAGCCATCCGCGCGGCCCACCACCAGACCCACCATCTGCATGCCAAGCAAGAGAAGGAAGAAGCTTGCATCTCTGTCAGTAGTTGACCTTGAAGGAAGGAGCGGCAGTTGCAGCAACCAGCAGCGGCAGCAGAAAGGTCCGTGCGTCAAGAGGAGGGATTTTTTATTTTTATGTGGACCTCATCTTATGGGCTGTGTATTGTGGAAGAAAAAATAGCAATGGACCACTGGTACTGGGGCCCCTTCTTATAGACCACGAACCAGAGACAAATGATATGAATAAACCAACACAACAACAAAAAGAAAATGGGGAGGAAGGGGAAGAGCCCTAAACCAAAATTTGTCTTCTAAAACAGGAAATATTTAATGAATAGATTGTAAATTTTGAAACTTTGGTATTTCTTTTTCTTCTAGACAAGATAGTTGCCTTAGCGAGAGTGGGATTTCTACAACAATCGCAAACCCCTCATATAGAATCTGAGAATAAAAATAATTGTGGTAATCCAATAATCGATCTTGGTTCGGATAATTAACCGAATTAATCAAAAAATTCTGCCCATACTCTTATTGAGATTCAAGGACAACACCTCCCGAATACGGATCTTACCTTCCCTCGAGTCCGATCTCGGGAAGGCGCTTAGGCAGGGTTAACAATCCAAAGGCTCGGTCGTCTCCCCAAGGGTCAAAGCTCCCTTATCTCTAGTGCTTGCCAAACAAACTTAAACTGAGAGTAAAATAGTAATCAAATGCAATGGTTACCTACACAAAAGTCATATCCACAGGAGATCGTCGGTGGCCAAGCATCCGCCAAGGAAGTGGCAACACATGTAGGTAGCGGCAAAGCATCCACCACGAAAGTCGAACGATGACAAATAGTTAAAAGGTTTCCACAAAATTGACTCTTTGCACGCCCATGCATACCTTTTATCTGTCCCCTTTTCGGTTTCATGTTTGAATCTAAATTCTTTTGGAAATGTATATTACAAGCCACTGTAACATACTCCCTTCATCCCTTTTTAACTATCGTTCTCACTTTTCGAGAAATCAAACTTACTCAACTTTGATCAAATATATTTTAAAAAATATTAATATTTATGGTACATAATTTGTATTATTGAATATATTGTTGAATCTACTATCATAATAAATTTATTTAGAGATTAAAAATATTTTATGACCTTGTTAAACTTAAAAAAAAATTCACTGACACACATCCCATAGCAATACTTATATAAAGACAGAAAGATTACATCTTTCCTACCTCTATGCTTGGGTTATTTACGACTCCTTATTTTCATGTAACGAAGTGCATATAGGTTTTGCTTCGGTTGAAACTTAGAGGTTATAGATAGAAAGAGAGTTTTAATTTGTCTTTCACCCCCTCTTAGATCACGTCCTATTTAATTGGTATCAAAACTGGTCGCTCATTTTTTAACCTTTAGGCATTTGCTCTTTGATGATACTGTTTGTTGCGCTGAAATTTGACTTATATTGAATGCTTATGATGATCTATTGTGAGAGAAAAATATTATTTGTTCGCTGAAAAGTAGTGTTGAAGTAGTACAGCCGAATGGGCCAGATTTCTCTAACTATAGTACTAGAATGGCTTGCTACCTTGAAGAGGTAGACCTTGCCGTTTAAAAATATATGGTTAAAAAATAACTTCATTAAATTTAACTTAGGACAAGCTAATAATGTAACATGTAAAAACAGAGTAGAGGCTTTTAAAGGAGTCTTGACAAGACACCATGGACGACTTTTGTACATGTCACATGTGTGCAACTTGCAAAGGCAAAACAGTTTGAAAACTTAAGTAACTAATAATAACAATAATAAGTTGCCTTTTTGTCCTTCCACATATATAGAAGCATTCTTTCAGAGACCGGAAACAACATTTCTATTTTTTCTAACAAAAAAAATACAGAAGCATTCTCTGGCTGCTGGTGCACGTATGAGTTGTATCCATTTTGTCCCTCCACCATGCTAGTGGTCCAAACACTAAAACAAAGTCGTCACTCGAGTTCTAGCACAACACCCCTGCATAGATGTTATTCTCACTTTCCAAAAAGTCAATGTTTTTAAAATATCAGAAATTATATATTAAAATATATAAATAGTTATGCTAAGTAATTAGTATCATCGGAAAGATCTTTAAGTCTAATTTTTTAATAAATTTATTTGAAGATATAAATGTTGCACATATTTTCTACAAACATAATCAAAGTTGAGTAATGAATCCTACAACTTGCTTGGTTACAACCGAATTATTATAATCCCAATTATTATATGTAGAATTATAACACCCGAGATTATGGATTTTAGTAATCACAATGTTTGAATCACTAGATTATTCTAAAATTAGAAATGTGAAGAATCATTGCCCTAGTTGGTTTCGGTGATTAACGACAATTAGAGATTATTATGGCTAACGTGTGTTTTACAGAGGCTATGCGTAGCTTAGCCATAGTGATCGATAAGAATGGGCTCTAATGGTCATCACTTAGCCCCCAAGATGGATATCGTTTCGGTTTTCAAGGAGACATGATGAAGACCCTAGAATGATAGGCTAAGTGTCATAAGGAGATGAAGGGCACTTAGAAATAGAAAGGGCTTCTCTTTTTACCTTTGACCGTACTATTAAGAGGGGTTGAGATTAGTAGCTTGACTTAGGAAAGCTTCATGACTTAGGTGTGGTGCACACTTGACTTCCTTAGCTCTAAGCAAGCCTATGGTGACCGTAAGATAGCCTAGAACAACTTCCATATTCATCGCGACGAAAATCGAAGTTGTTAAAACTCTTTTCTGGGCGTCGGACGCTCCTGACAGGGGCGCCGGACGCTGTCCGTCGGCATCGGACAGAGGCGTCGGACGCTGGGTGGTTGAGTCCACAGCGTCCGTCGACCTTCCAGTGGAGATGTTTTCTGGCTAAGTTTTTCAGGGACCGTCGGACGTTGTCCGTCGGCCAGGCGTCGGACGCTGGTTAGAGCGTCCGTCGACCTTCCAGAGAGGGTGTTTTTTAACCCTAGCCAGAGCGTAGCGTCGGACGCTGGGGATGAGCGTCCGTCGCTCAATGACGTAGCGTCCGTCGCTGGGAACAGTGTGTTAGAACTAGCCGTTGGGCAGGGCGTCGGACCTTCCGTCGCCCAAATTATGAACAGAAACTAGCCGTTGGGGCATGCGACGGACCGTCCGTCGTCTAGTCGACAGAGCGTCCGTCGCCAACTTAAAATGCCAGCCCGAGGCAGTTTTCAGAGGGTCTATTTATAGCCCCTCCCACTTCTCTCCCACCTTGCCTTTGCTCATTTGAGTTGCTGAGTTTGTTGAGAAGGTTGGGAAGAGAGCAAGAGCCCTAGAGAGAGAGAGTGATTCGCGAATCCATCCATCATCTCTCTAGTTCATCCAAGAGTTCAAGTGTGCATCCTCTAGTTGTGAAGCTTGAGTGAGTCAAGCGAAGATCGAGGCTTGTTACTCTTGGTGATCGACATCACCTAGACGGTCTGGTGGTGCTCGGAGGAAGGTGATCGCCTGAGAATTGTCGGCGGCCCTTCTCCATCGACGTTTGTGATCGGTTGTGGGCGATTCACTGAGCCGGAGTGGCGAAGAATCAGCCCGTAGAGAGCACTCATCCCTTGCGCGGGATTGAGGGGGAGCTATACCTTGCGAGGTGCTCCAACGAGGACTAGGGGGGAGTGTCGACTCCTCAATACCTCGGCAAAACATCGCCGTGTCAAGCATCTCTTTCCCTAGCTCTTTATTACCGCATTACTTTTCGCACTTGTCTTTCAATTCATACTAGAATTGTGTAGGAAGTTTTCGCTTTCCATTGACTTGCTACCGCTTTCTAGCTAGGACACACAAGTGGTAGGCACTAGGGGTTAATTGGCTCTTTATAGGTTTAATTCTTATTTAGAAATTAAAAAGAGCCCAATTCACCCCCCTCTTGGGCATCTTGATCCTTTCAAAATGCCTATACAATCATCAAAAGGTAAGTCTCACCTGGATTATTGGATTATAGTAATTTGATGTTTGAATTATAACAATTCACCCTCTAATCTAGAATATTTCAACTGATTATTGTAATCAGATTAGATCAAATTGGGCCTTAATAGGGCCTTCATTGGGCGTCACTTGGTTGGTCTTGATTTCCAATTTCCCAAGACTTGTGCCAAAAATCCCACAACTGATATGCATCATATCACTTGATGTCCAAGGCAATGACCATTTTTTGTGTGAATTACAAAAAAAAAACAGACGCTCGACACGCACGCACACTCACCCCTATGAATACACGTACGCAAACCCTACCCCTCCCTACCCCTAGCTATGTGCACCTCCGAAGAACTGAGTCGACAGATCTCGAGCTTTATGAAGTCACCACAGGAAGGCAATAAATCAAATTTATTCGTGCCAACATCAGGGATAAATCAACCACAAACTAAAACAATTTGCCACACTTTGCCACAACAGTAAAACGTCGATCACTAATTTGCTTCTGGGCGTGTGTTGCTAGCTTGTATGCCACACTTTATTTGATTGCAACCTAGTTCCGGTCCGGAAAAAAGGTATTGATAACGAGAAGAAAAAGATAACAAAATAGAGGATCGTAATTTAATAAGCCTACGTATGGATATTTGGTAGATGGCAATATGACAATGATCGAATCCACGTGGTGCGCAAATCATTGGAAACCCAAAGTAATTGACACAACAAATCACAGAGATCCGGTAGATAATGACCGTCACTAAATGCTTGTAGCTGACGCGTCCATCATCCACCTTGCTGTTAACAATCGTCTAGTTAGTGAATAGAGTCTAGCTTTGGTGATCTGAGTCTGGTTTAGCTGGTTAGGTCCTTTATAGTGGAAAAATAGTACATCTAGGTTTAAGTTTTTGGGCTTGACATTGATGCTCATATTATTTTCTTAGACTTACTCTAGGCTTCGACATTTTTATTCTTGTATATATATTGCAGTAAAAATGGGGTGCATGCGTCATTGGCACATACTCCTGTGGTTAACTTTATGACCTTTGAAATCTTTTGGGTCAGTCTTTCAAAGGTATTTATAGGGATATATAGGACGTGTGGACATATGTTTATGTGTAGGGTATCAGAGTTTGCGTTTGGACCATATTTAAGAGAAATATAAAAAAAACAATAGTCTAGTATATTGAAGTAAATTAAGCAAAAACGACCGCATCCATTAAGCGCTGTACTCGTGTGAAATAAAAGAAAATACACACCACACCTCCTTTTTACCTAGCTGCTGACGATGAGTAGAGTGTATTTTCGTTTTTGGCGGGCGCGTGCACTTTGTGTGCGTCATCACGTAATTAATACGCGCTCGCAATTTTTTAAAAGTTAGAATTAGGATTGGAGAAGTTGGTTTCTTGGGCTGTGATAGCAACATTTTCTTACTGGTGGTTATACCAATAATGGTTTGCTAAACCATGCATCCAGGACTTGAAGGTTGAACCACAGTTAAATTAAAGAAACTAATTAACCTGACGAGTCGTTTGACAGAATCAACAAAGGACAAGGATTATATTTCAACAAGCAGCTGCGCAAGGGCCGGCCTGGATGCTAACTGGTTCAGATATTTTTTCCCGACTATCTACGCATGCATGCGTCATGCCCGTGCAATAAACAAAGTGGAAAACGGAAAAAGGGGGAAAGGGACACATCTGATTTAATTTGTAGCTGCATTATATATCGTATAACAATATGTTGTCGTGTACGTCAGACAATAAATAATGTGTGTATATGCGTTCAGCTAGAGCTAGCAAACTTAGGCGCGCGGTCTCACTATGCGTATAAGTATGTATATATATATATATATACTCCTATATAATAGCCTCCTAAATTGCTAATTAGTAATTTGCTAATTCAGGGAGGGAGGAAAGCAACACGATGAAGGAGGAGGAGGAGGGGGAGTCAAAATTTGCTAATAACAGGAATTCTTGGCAGGTATTATATACTATACACAAACATAAGCCGGCGGCCGGCCGGTGTCAAGCTCAAGCTAGCTAGCTAGCTAGATTCAATAATGAGAATTGGCAATTTTGACAAACAGCATGCATGCATCACAATTGCACTGCAGTGCGTCTTCAATTCACTGGACATAATTAAAACATTGGTCCAGCCGAGCCGAGCATGAATAATAATCAGTGCTCGCCAGTGATGATCAAAACGACGACGTACCTTTGGATCTGGGATCGTCGATCGAATGGTGGCGGCGAGGTGTAGTACGGGGCCGGTACGTATAGTAACGCAATATATATGTATGATCGATTCCGCCATGGCCATGCATGGCGACAGTGAGAAAGACCGTGATGGGGAAGGAGAACACGTGCGTGCAGACGCAGCATACTCTAGCTAGCTACCTCCTCCTCGATCCGATCCAGTCCACGGAGCTGAGATAGATGCATGGTGGAGGTGGAGGGAGAGGAGCTAGCTAGTAGTTAGCGCGCGAGAACAGGTAGTGTGCATGCACGTGCCCTGCTTCTCCAGCGTGGTCCTTCTCACAGCTGATATCTCTCGAGCTCTCATCGATCATCTCATCATCCGCCTCGCCTGCATGAACTCGGAACGGTGTGGTGGTAGCTAGCTAGCAGTACTGAACCTGAGAGCAAGCAAGGAGCGAGCTGATCGAGGAAGAAGAAGGTTCGAGGCCGGCCTCCTTTTATGCAGCTAGCACAGCAGGAAGCAAGATAGAGGAGATCGAGAGAGACGGTATGTTGTGTATGGACCGTGTGAGGGAGGGAGCTGATGAGGGTACGCGGCCGGGCGGAGGCGGGGCAGGTGGTGATGATGCGATGTGCAGGGGCCGCGCGGGGACGGAAATCATCAGATTTGTGGGAGTAGATCGATCGGGCGGGGGTGGTGGAGCGGACTGTCGGTCGATCGGACAACCAAAAACTACATAATTAACAGTTAATAATAATAATTAGCAGAATTAACCGAGCAAGCTAGCCTGCTTGCTTATTACTACTTCCCTGCAACATCTGTCGATCGGGCCACTTATGACAAGCAAAAGCTAGACTCTGTTTCAAACGTGAGAATTGATTTCTCCTGCTACGTAATTTCTCGCGTTATAAATAAGGTCTAATTAAGCTAAGGGATTCATCGATTAATTATGAAGGGAAGGATCCGATCGACACGCAAATACGTACGTGGGCAGCAGCTAGCTACGCAAGTTTCCTCACACGTACGACGTACATGTACATATACGCGCGCTGTTACGTTTTCTCTGCCAGCCAAATGGAAGTACGTAAAATAAGCTACTACTGTAGTAGACCAACCGACCCGACCGACCGTTGACAAACTTTAACCCGGCCAGCAGCAGCGGATCGTGCGGAACCGGCCGGCCGGCCTGCAGCTAGCAGCTGGTCTCTCTGGATCTTAATTCGTTCTCTGGATTGTACTCATATTATATTTTTAATAAACATTTTTTTTTAAAAAAAATAAGTAGTCATATCCTAAGTGTCAATTAATATGAGTAGTACGGGAATATATGGAAACCTAACACGTACGTACGGTGATATGTCGCCGCTGTGTGTCTCTCAGTGTGAGAGACAACCAACGATCAATCAGGACCGAGACCTGTAAAGACAAGCAAGTATCTAGGCTGCTGCTGTGCTATGATCTACAGTACATCTACTAGTACGTCCTGATTGGTTGTAATTTGTCTGCTGTTGATCCGTCGTCGTCATCCAGGTGAATGTATGTATATAAGCAAAAACTTTGCTTTAGGCGTCCGATCGGCAGCGCGCAGACGGCCGGGTTAGCAGCTAGCTATGCTTTTGGCTAGCCAATGGGGATATGCAGATGGAGATCCGCCGGATCGATCGGCGACGACCGCGCGCTGAAACCCTTGGTGCGAGGTGGTGGTCTGGTCACTGGTGGATTCCATCCATTTCACGGCACGGGACGGGTTGGGTTGCCGGTTGCGTATCCGCCGGGCGACGCATACAAACACAGCAACTGGGCGGGGAGGACGTCCCGATGGACGCGCGGAATCGACTGATGACGTCCCGATGGACGGACGGACAGCGATCGAGAGTGGGAGACGGACGGCCGGTGGCGGAGGAGGAGGAGGAAAAGCAAAGCAGTTACGCACGCGTTGGGCCTGCCTGCTGGTTGGACTTACGACGGATGGTGTGGTGAGTGGTGACCGTGACAGTCAGTGGACTGACTGCAGGCCCCAATCCCATCCAACCAAATTTATGACCGTTTACCCGACGCCATCAAAATCAAATCACATTCCTTGCGATTCTCGCCCACCACAGGCCTCCACACTACGTACGACAGCTACTACTGCCCGACCCTGACACACGTAGTACATGGCCTACCGATTTCTTTCCTTTGTCCACGGTTTTCCTTTTCCTTTTTCAACTCAACTCCAACATTAGATTGGAACAACGTGATACTTTTTTCATACTACCCATTCTAGAATATATTATGCAAATGTTGAAATTCAATTGCTTTTTGTATAGTAGCAGCCAAAATGATTTAATGGGTTTTGAGAGTTTGGAGGTAAGACGTGTACTAGTTTTAGGAAGGAAAAATACATTTCTTGCTGGCAATGGCAACTGTATTTGTCTATCTATAAACTTAAATCGTTTTGTATGGCATGCCAATTTGATCTTGCCCGGAGGACAGTGATCTCAAGAAGGGATTTCTGCATCACCGTACCTGAGAACTCGACCTGCTGCTTATATGCAGCGAGTTCATCTTCACCAAATTCTCCGCATCATCAAGCTCAATGATGGCCTTCACTACTGCATTTGACAGATCCTTGTCGTCGCTGGCTTCGAAGTAGCAACCTCGATCACGTGCACCCTTCACTATTTTCTGCCAAACTGACATGCTTTTGGACAAAGTCGTTCCGTTTCCAACTATCCATAAACAATGCCTGGCAACAAACAAGGAAAAAAAACACTAAGCTACTCCTTAGGTTGGAATGTTAAGGAGACATGAATTTTAAGGTTCAAGCTTTTGCCCAATCGAACAATCACTAGTCCAATGGTATAAAAGATGTGAGATAAAAATCATGCCGCCATGCCAAAAACAGTATATAATACAAAGCCCACATCAAGAGAACAGCAAACTACCAAAAAGATCAATCAATTAACAGGACTTGTTTTTTTTCTTATTTTGTTTGGATCATGGAATCAAGCACCAAGAAACTTACTTGGCCCTTGTCAAAGCCACATTGGTCCTCTGCAGGTTTGTAAGAAACCCAACAGAACCAGCCCCATTGCTCCTCACTGTAGATATGATAATGATATCTTCCTCCGCGCCTTGGAAACCATACACAGATTTCACTTTCACAGAGAAACCATCGTATGTATTATAGGATTTCCCCACTTTTTCATGGATAGCTCTAACTTGAGCATTATATGGGGACACAGCACCAACAGAGAGCTTGCTACCAGTAGACACTGACTCTGCAATTAAATAGAGAATGGAAACAGAAGAATATTATACATGTAGTTAGCTGAGGTAAAAGTTCCCAATGCAATGGTCCAGATTGAAATATTGAATGCCCCTAGCAGAACAACATACCACCAGTAGACACTGACTCTGCAATTAAATAGAGAATGTAAACAAAAGAATATTATACATGTAGTTAGCTGAGGTAAAAGTTCCCAATGCAATGGTCCAGATTGAAATATTGAATGCCCCTAGCAGAACAACATACCACTATTACATTCAGTAGAGTATTGCAACTAAGGAAAACAAAGTGTACTGTGACTAAAGAATTAACAGTGATGGTTACCTTTGAACAATCTCTGGACTATCCGCAAAACTGCAGCAACTTCTACTGTGTTTTTAAGGCTCTTGCCATGCTTCTCGGTTGTTTCATGTCCCCCATCTACATTAATAAAGGAATAGGGTCCAAATATTTTGCTCGCCAAAAACATCCTATCATAGCTCTCATTAGTGACATTGGGACCGTCAGATATCTTGCCATCGTAAAATGTTGTAACTGGAAACTTGCTTATTTCTGGATGCATCCTGTATTGAACATTCAGAAGGTGCTTCTCATGGCCTAGCAAGCTTAACCTTTCAAAAACACTTCGTCCAAACTTTGCGCTATCAGATATCTACAAAATAATAATACATTTGAACATGGTTCCAACCTACAAAACTGAAAGAGAAGAGGAAAATCAGAATACACAGAGCTTACTTTGCTTTTCACCAGAGCAGGTAACTGATATTCATCTCCAATGAACACGGCTTGCCCTATGCCAGGCAGCTGCAAAGGAATTAAGGTCTCACACTCTTTGAGCTGTGCAGCCTCATCCACAATCAGCATGTCCAAAAGCTTGAGTTTTTCAGGATTTTTGAGCGAACTGCAAATTTCTGTAGAAGAATTGGCCAAGGGGCCGGGAACGTTGTACAACCTTGAAAGAACTAGAAACTGTACACAGAATGCATTTTGTTCTCTGCAGCAAGTAAGTCTGAATTGATCGCTTGCTGTAATAACCAGGAAGCTCCAAATTTTTGTGAAGATATCTTAATTCTTGCACGCACAAGGATCTAGCTAGCTTGAATTTGTACTTTTTGCTAGTGTTACTCCGCACACGGGGTAGCTGCTCATACCACAAAATAGGGTTACCCTCGTCTTCTATCTTGCAATCTTGAAATTCATCTGACCATACATCATCACTTTCATAATTTATCAGTTTCTGAAGAATTTCAGTCAATTCAAGCACCTCCGGCATGCACTGAAAGCTGTGTCCTGTCGTTTCTGGATTTCGTGGATGATCATTGTACATTATCTCAATGCACTCTCTCAACTTCTTTGACGCCTTGTTGATATAATCTTTGAAATCATCTTTGAATGGCGGTATTATGACTGTACTCTCAATTGCTCCAGAACCATGGCGTCCTCCCTTATTGTCATCGTCTTCACCCTGGATAGGCTTGCACCCATCCTTTGCAGAGGGCTCTGATAGCAAAACACAAGAAGCACTCCCAATGTTGTCACCTTCACATATTTTTCCCTTATTAGCGCTCTTCTTTTTCCTTTCATCACGTGCTTTACATGTTTTTTCCTTGGCCCTCTCCTTTTTCTTCCTTTCATCTTCAAGTAATTTTTCAACGTGCAGCCTGTGACTGGTAATAGGATTCTCAAGATGATCCATTAGCGAGCGCAAACAATGCATCCAGCCTGTGCATGGCATGAAACATGGCAGCAACCGTTTAGCACGAGAGTCAAGGAATACCATTGAAAGATCATCCTCAGGACCTATCTTCATCTTTTCTTTGTTTCCAAACAGGACAATGTCATTGAGAAATAAGCAGACACCGCCATCATCTGAAGACTGCTCAACAAGCCTGACAATTCGAGATGTAATTTCCAACACAGCAGTGTTAGTAGGGGCACAGGTAAGTGTCCTTAAGCCCTTCATGAGCATTGCCCAGAGGATAGTACTGATGGTCTTTGTTTTGCATGTTCCAGGGGGTCCCCATATTAGTTTTAGGGAAGGTGACCGGTCCTCTATCGCTGATGAGACACAGTCAGCTACTGCGTTCAGCTGTGAATCATTTAGATTGAACTTCTCAAGGCCAAGGTCATCAACTGATTTACGAGTGAGGCATTCAGAGAATGACAAGGTAGCATCTTCAGCTGCCTGCATGCATGGGAAAATCTCTACTCCTAAAAAGCCAAAACCGGACCCGTTCACTAGCTTCACCACGCGCAAATGCCAAAACCGGACCCGTTCACTAGCTTTACCTTTCAGTTTTCAATGGAAAGTTCTAACTGAATATTAATCTTAAGTTCATGTGCTTCATTTCCTGTTTAATATACACCATTAATAACTTTGTTTTTTGAATTTTGCATGAAGCCTTCTCCCCTGAAAACAGATGCTCATCCAATTTACTCTTAGTTCCAAAGTCATACACTTATGAAAGTTTTTAATTCTATTTTAGGTTTTTTTTACATTTATACAAGACATGAACTGTAGTGTGGATTAATGATATTAACAACAGTGTGGGTTAATGACAGCTTAGTCCTACAGTTGCTTTCCTAGCAAAGTGATTCAAACTTTAGTCTTATGGATAACCTTACTAGAGTAGCCAAAATGTAGCTCATGTAATGAACATTTTAGTGCAATGAACATGAAAATGTTTATCAGTACCACAAGTCTTTGTTTTTTTTCTATCGTATATTTAAGTTGCCCTCTATTTGACAACAATCTTTATTTCAAGTTGCTTGACATTTTCCTGTGCTGCACATGTCCCTTTGTCTATGTGAATTTGTTAATTATTATATATCGCAGAATCCAGTACTTGAATCCAACCCAATAGCAAATGTGGTTCTCACAAATTTTCCTTGCCTACTATTTTTTTCTTTCAGATGGATTCATAGATACTGTCACTGCTCCAAGAAATTATCATTGTGATACAAACTGAATCCTTTATTGTCTTGGTAAGTTTGGATATGTTAGCTTCCATAGAGCTGCATTCTACTTTGATTGATCATGCAAAAACCATTCTCTCATAACTAACTTGCTGCAGAATTTGGTACAACAAGCAGCAGCGCGGATAACATAGCATACATATTTAGCACAACTAAATCTTGACACACAGGTTGATTTTGTATCTGTTTCTTTCCTTCTTTTTTACATTTGGTTCTCCAAACCTTATATAAAACATTTGCAAGGTTCCCGATCCATGGTTTGTGCTAGGAATTAAAGTGAGATTATTGATTTGAATCTTGTTTCCCTCATCTTATGTTAAATCACTGGGTTTCTAATAAGTCTGGACCTACTTCATTGTTAAATATAAATATTCAGTACTATGTTATAGTCATATGTGAGACCTCCAACTGCAAGGGGACCTTTTTTCATCCTTTCTTCCCTGTTCTCCGAGCTATTGAAGTGTTTGATTCCTGGTTTACTTAGAATTTCATCCCACAATGTAAGGGAAGAACATTGTATCAAAATGTGACTGTCCCAGCTGAATGTTTAAACTAAGCAACCCAAAATAATTTGATCAAATTTGTGCTCGTGGTTACATAACACTAGCTACATGTACTTATTTTTCACCAGAAGTCTTAACATTGTTGGTGCGGATTTGCTTCAATAATCATCAGTATTATTGCAATAGATGGATCCAACTGAAAACAGTGGTGCTCGCACTCCATTTGGAGATTTGTCAAACACTTCATATTCAGGGGAACAATTTGTCGATGCTAAAAAACGTAAAACGGAAATGCAAAGAGCTCGTCGCACAGCAATGTCTGAAGAAAGAAAAAACTATATAAATATGAAGCGTCAAGAGGCAAGGCACCAAAGGAAAGTGCAATCTAAGCTACCTGAGTTGTCCACAGGTGACGACGATGCAACATATACCATAGTGTCATTTGCGCCTCTATCACACAACAGATATTGCAGTGCTCGTTTGTAGGTGGTGAAGATAAATTAAACGAGGAAAATGAATATGTCGATGAAAGTGGTGATTGGCTCCATAGAAACAATTCATATCAGCCACACTGCATTGATGTTGATAGCATATCAAATGAGATATCAGGTACCCCATCATGTTGAAATTGTTTGTTGGCTAGCATAGATATAACATCGGCCAACCTAAATATTGAATCATGCAAATTTGTGCACTAGGCTTTCTATATAACCTGCGTTGTTTCGATAAGACAAAAAAATTCTAATTGATGAATGGGTTCTAAACTTTAGGTCAATGCCCTACTTCACCTACTAATGGACCACCGAATCGAAGAGAAATGAAACGCATGTATGACTCGCACCGATACAAAAATTTGACACCTGAGCAGAGACTATGCAGGCTCGAACGACAAAGGTTACATGATATCACACCCATGTGGCTCGAGTCAAAGAGAGACCATAAGAGGAAACGAAAGGAGTGCCTAAAGAACACTCTAGAACAAGATTCCATTGCAATGGAAAACCCAAACTTTTTCCGTGAGTTTCAACCGATAAATGAGGATGGATATGGATCTCGTGGGATGCATATTCCTGAGTCAAATGGATCACCTGTTTACATCCAGTCATGTTCTGAACTAGTGAAAAAGGTTGGACCCCTTGATGTGCCTTCTGATCATAGAGAATATAGGCGTCATGTGACACATGGAGAAAGACAATCATTGCTAACCCAACGAAACCAGCTATTTGAAGCAACCATTTTAAGGAAGGTAACTGCCCCACTGAAAGGTCCTAGATGGCTAGAGGGGGGGGTGAATAGCCTAATAAAAATTCTACAAATCACTAGAGCAAAAGGTTAGATAACACTTAAGAAAAGCTTTTTGCTCTAGCTCTACTTAGGGTGCAAAGCCACCTATCCAATGCAATTCTAGTTAACTAAGTGCTTGACAATCAATAGCAAGAACCTAAAGCACTTAGCACAAGCTAGCAAGAACAACTACTAAAGGAGCTAACAAGCAAGCTAACTAGACAAGATATGAAAGAGTAGATACAAGAGAGGAGGTGATTGTTATACCGATGCCTTGTGATGTATGGATGTCAATAGGATGAACCAATCACAATATGAACACCAAAGAGTAGCCGGGAGACAAGATGACAATTGATTTTTCTCCCGAGGTTCACTTGGTTACCACCAAGCTAGTCCCCGTTGTGTCGACTACTCAAGTGGTGATTCGGTGGCTAATAGGCAATGACAAGCCTAACCCACTAACTCGGGCGCCACAAGAATCCACCCAAATGAGAGTAACTCAATGACACGAACAATCCACTAGAGTTACCCTTTGGCTCTCCGCCGAGGTGGGTACAAGCCCTCTCACAATCACCGAAGTCGGCCGCAAACAATCACCAATTGCGCCGAAGCTTCTCCACAATCGTCAAGCCGTCTAGGTGTTGGCAAACACCAAGAATAACAAGAAACCACGCGGCGATGACGATGACCAAGTGCCACTAAGATGCAATGCAAAGATCAATGCACTTGGTTCACTCAAACTCTCACAAATATGCAACAAGAGTGAAGAGAGTGAGTTGGGGGCTATCTCAAGCAAGCACAAGTGTATCAAAATGAATGGGAGGTGCAAGAGAGCTGCCCAAGGGCCGACCAAAACATATTTATAGCCTTCCACAAAAGACTAGCCGTTTTCCCCTTCTTCCTGGCTTTCCTACGTGCAACCGGACGCACTTTGCATGGGGACCCTCCTTCAGTTTGAATTCGCCCGTTGGCGCCCTTCTCTGTGCCTGCTGCGTGACTCCGGACGCAGGGAACAGTAGAGTTCGGACCCGCATTTTCTTGCGTCCGGATCCAACTCAGAGAGGTTCCAGAGAGCTCCTTGGCTCCGGTCCTGCGTCTGGTCTCTTGCGTCCGGACACACTTCAGCGTCCGGATAAATACATCCAGAGGAGTCCAGAGAGCGCCGAGCTCCGGACCCGAGACCGGAGTCAGCGTCCATACTCTCTTTATCGTCCGGACCTCCTGTCTAGAGAGGCCGAGGCCTAGGGTATGCCTCCGGTCGCATGACCAATGGTCCGGACGGCCTTTTGCCTGCGTTCGGAGCCCTTTTTAGTGCCAAACCAAGCCTTCTCTTCTTCTCCAAGTCTTCAAGTGCTAACACCTTATGATCCAAACCTTGTTCACCTGTGTTAGCCTTTGTAACATATATTTCTTGGATTATATTTAGTTCTTTGTGTCACTTAGGTTCATTTTAGATATGCAATGCAAATGACCTAGTGGCACATGATAACCGTAATCGAAACGAGTTTTTCCTTCTTAATAGTACGGCTATCTATCCTAAAGGTGATCACACTCTCTATAGTGTCTTGATCACTAAACCAAAAATGGCCCTATGGATATACCTTTGCCTTGGGTCCATTTTGTTTTTATCTTTCTTCTTTTCCTTAGTCCATGGAGCACTTGATTCACCATGATCATCCATCTAGCTCCATGTTCCAAGGTGGACCACCCTATCTTGATCATACACTTAGTTCAAGGGTTAGTCCATAGGTTTCATCAATTAACCAAAACCAAGCAAGGTCTTTCACCCACCTGAGGACAGTGATTGCATGAGTGAAGATATGGGCAACGGAGAACGACAAACTCAATCATGTGTCATTAATTGGAGTGAAAAAAATTGATAACTTGTTAACTTGTAGAACCCCCCAAGCTCCAGTAGAAGCACAACCACAACCACCTTGCAATAGTGGTAATTGAGAATTATTAAATATCCTTTGAATAATCATTCTCATTTATTAGTAGTCTATAAAATCCCTTGTGATGGGTACAGAGGAGGATGAGGGTGATATATTTGAAGAGGACATAGAAGAGGATGAGGGATACCTGTTCGTTGGGCAAGGTACTTGTTACATCTTTCAAATCACGTTCAAATGTTGCACAAGTGTGTCTAAATTATTATCATTTAAATATCCCTGCAGAAGAAGAAGAAGAGGAGGGTGTCGAGATCAATGACTCAGATGAAGATACATCTTCTATCCCTGACATACCCGATCCGTATGAAAAGGTGTATAGTAACATGCCGACAGATACACATATTCTCAAACCTGCCAAAGATTGTAAGCATTGTGGAGCGAAGAGGTTTGAGTCTAAGCCGCCTGGGTTCTGTTGTCGTGGTGGAAAGGTACATCTAAATGCACCAAGCACTCCTGATGAACTTATGAGGCTTTGGTCAAGTTCAGATGCTGATTCTAGGCACTTACGTGACAACATTAGGTTCTTTAATGGTCATTTCTCATTCACTTCTCTATATTGCCACCTCGATAGTGCTACGACTAATAGAAAAAACAGTGGCATTTACACCTTTCATGCACATGGTCAAATCTATCACAACATAAGGTCATTTGGTACCGAGGATGGTAAGGAGCCTAGGCATCTAGAGCTTTACTTCTATGATGATGATCCGAGTCTTGAGCACCAGTACCAAAAGTGTCATGAAGAGCAATGCCAAAAAGATAGAGAAGTGATTCAAAGGTTGGTGGCTATCCTTCGTGACAACTCATACTCACAACATCTCAGGAGTATGGGGCAGACTGATCACCTTGAGGACTACTGTGTCACACTGAACCTTGACCAACAACTTGACCAAAGAACATACAACGTACCATTGACTTCAGAGGTGGCTGCTGTTTGTATCGAGGGGAGCGAACGCTTTGGTCAGTTCAAGAACAGTGTAGTACTTCATGGGAAGGATAGAGGCATACATGGCATACGATCGTATCATGGATGCTATGATGCCCTTTCATACCCTTTATTATTTCCTAAGGGAGAGATTGGATGGCATATGGATATTCCAAAAAAAGATGTTAGCATGGAGAAAGTCAATACGGTGCGTGCCCTTCGTAAAGCTCGTAGTGATGGTACAGAAGAAGAATCAGGTTCATTTTGTTTTTCTACTTTTCGCATATACTGCTACATTTGTGCTATAAGCAACTCTAATCCATGGTACTTATATGTGTAGTATCTCCTGGTAACCTATGTGTGTCTGTCCGTGACTACTACTGTTATAAGTTCCAGATGCGGCGAGGAATTTTCAACCCAATACTTTTTGGAGGGCATCTTTTCCAACAATTTGTTGTTGACACATACATCAAGATTGAGAGCTCTCGACTGGATTATATACGTAGCCATCAGAAGGATATTAGGGCTAACCTATACCAAGGATTGGTGGATAGCCTGCATGCGGGTGAGGGCAGAGCTGAAGCTATTGGAAATAGGATAGTGATGCCTTCATCGTTTATCGGAGGTCCACGAGACATGAGACGCCGATATATGGATGCCATGGCTCTGGTGCGCAAGTTTGGGAAACCGAACATCTTCCTGACTATGACCTGTAATCCAAACTAGGATGAGATTAAGAGTGAACTCTACCCTGGCCAAACACCACAGGATCGACCAGATCTCGTTGTGCGGGTCTTTAAGGCAAAGCTTGAAGAGGAGGTTGTTGAAAAAGGATATTCTTGGGAAGGTTCGGGCCCATGTGTATGTTGTGGAGTTCCAAAAGAGGGGTCTACCGCATGCACATTTTTTACTGATCATGCACGGGAAGTACAAGATCACGTGTCCGGAGTAGTATGACCTTCTTATCTCGGCTGAGCTTCCAAACAAGAAGAAATACCCAGAACTATACAAGATGGTCACCAAGCATATGATGCACGGGCCTTGTGGAATGCTTAATCGCAATTGCCCATGCACAAAGGGTCGTGATTCATGTAAGAATCGATACCTGCGACCCTTCAGCGAGGTCACCATACAGGGTAAGGATTCATACCCAGTTTATAGGAGACGTGAAGATGGGAGTAAAGAAAAAATTCGCAATCATGAACTAGATAATAGATGGGTTGTGCCTTACAACCCTTACCTCTTGCGGTTGTTCAACTGCCACATCAATGTTGAGGCATGTGGGAGCATCAAGGCTGTGAAGTATCTGTTTAAGTACATTTACAAGGGTCATGATCGAGCATCTGTGGCTTTGAGAGAGGCAGACAATGGTGACAATGAAGGAAACATTGATGAGATCAAACAATATAGAGATGCTAGGTGGGTGACCCCTCCAGAAGCCTTGTGGAGGATATATGGTTTTGATTTGAGCGAAAGGTCCCCTTCTGTGTTGTCCTTACAACTCCATCTTCCAGACATGCACACAGTATCATTTCACCAACGCGAGGGTGTTCGAGGAGTGCTCAACCGTCCAGGTATTGAAAGGTCAATGCTTATTGCGTATTTTGAAAAGAATATGACAGATGAGAAAGCTCGTGGTATCTTGTACCGGGACTTTCCGGAGTTCTATAGATGGGTTGCAATGGGCAAAGAATGGAATGAGAGGACAAAAAATAGGGAAGGACAGGTTGGAAGAATCGTCGCTGCCAATCCAGCCGAGGGGGAGCGCTATTATCTTAGGGTTCTTCTAAACCACGTGGTTGGCGCTACATCCTTTGAGGATCTAAGGACCGTTGATGGAGTGACTCTTCCAACCTTCCGTGAAGCAGCAGAAAGAAGGGGCCTGATCGAATCAGATAACACACTGGATGAAAGCCTTGCTGAAGCTACTCAGTGGATGATGCCATATGCATTGCGACGACTATTTGCTACAATATTGGTATTCTGTGAACCGAGCAATGTGTTCGGACTTTGGGAAAAGCACAAGGAATCAATGTCAGAGGACTATCGACGCAATAATCAATCCAACTTTGCAGTGGAGCAGATGATCCTTATAGATATTAGACAAATATTATAATCAATGCAAAAGGACATAAATACATTCCCACTTCCTACTATCGATGACACATATGACACCTGCAATGATATTCCTAGGGAGATTTCTGAGGAGGCAAGCATTGAGGCCAGTTCTGATGACGTCGCTCTTTCGGACACCCTTAATAAGGAGCAGCGGGCTGCCTTTGATGAGATTATGTCTACTATTAATACCAACCATGGGAGGTTTTTCTTTGTTGATGGACCTGGTGGCACAGGTAAAACTTATTTGTACAAGGCTCTTCTTGCAACTATACGCAGTTAGAACAAGATTGCTGTGGCAACAACCACATCTGGTGTTGCAGCATCCATAATGCCCGGTGGTAGAACCGCACACTCACGCTTCAAGATTCCACTTACCATTGATGATGGAGCTTATTGCAGTTTCACTAAACAAAGTGGCACTGCCAAGCTTCTACAGACTGCATCTCTTATTATTTGGGATGAGGCTTCCATGACAAAGAGGCAGGCTATCGAGGCGTTAGACAATAGTCTCCGTGATATTATGGACCAACCCAACCTACCATTTGGGGGGAAGATAGTGGTGTTTGGTGGAGATTTCAGGCAAGTCCTCCCTGTTGTTCGAAGGGGGTCAAGGGCTCAGATTGTTGGTGCTTCATTGCGGATGTCATACCTTTGGAAATCCATGCGACACCTCAAACTGGTGCACAATATGAGGGCACAAAGTGACCCATGGTTTGCGGAATACCTTTTATGTGTCAGAGATGGAATTGAGGAGTCCAATGGTGATGGTGATGGTGATGGTGACATTCGTCTTCCTGAAGAGATTTGTGTGCCACATACTGGGGAGGATGGTGATCTCGATATTCTAATAGATTGCATTTTCCCATGGCTCAATGAGAACATGACAAAGATAAATTACATCACTTCGCGGGCAATATTGTCTACACGAAATGACTGTGTGTATATGATTAACATGAGGATGATAAGTCATTTTCAAGGGGAGGAGATGGTATACCATAGCTTTGACTCTGCGGTAGACGATCCAAACAACTACTACCCTCCAGAGTTCCTTAACACTTTGACCCCAAACGGTCTACCTCCACATGTGTTAAAGCTGAAGATTGGTTGCCCAGTCATATTGCTTAGAAACATCGACCCTGCAAATGGACTTTGCAATTGTACGAGGTTGATCGTATGTGGGTTCCAAAAGAATACAATCGACGCGGAAATTGTTTTGGGGCAACATGCTGGAAAGCGTGTTTTCTTGCCTCGCATACCTTTATGTCCGTCTAATGACGAGATGTTCCCTTTTCATTTTAAGAGAAAGCAGTTTCCCATTCGGCTTACCTTTGCCATGACTGTCAACAAAGCACAGGGGCAAACTATCCCGAATATCGGACTATACTTGCCTGAACCAGTATTCTCACATGGTCAGTTGTATGTAGCGCTATCTAGAGCCACAGCTAGATCGAATATCAAAGTCTTGGCTATTCCAGTAGTTGAGAAGGATGCAAAGATTGGAAAGAAAAAGATCATCATGTTAAATGGTACATACACGAAAAATATCGTCTACAAAGAGATGTTAACACCTTAACTAAGGTAATTTTCATATTTATTACATTTATTTATTATTTTTGCTTTCTAAATGTCAACTCTAAGAGAAAATGGTGGTGGCAGGACATCAGGGCGAGTCAAGGCGGAAGGGCATCGGAGGCATGCCAGTTGAGAGAGAGAAAAAAAAGAACGTGCAGAGCTTTTGGTTGTCAAAGATGTGTATTAACGATTCTATTAGAACTCTTGTAGTAGTAAAAAAATTGTAGTCATATTATCTACACTTAGTATGCATTTTCCGATTATGTTAGAGCCACATTTAAAGAAGTGTCTATCTTCCACTAAAAACCCTAAAGACACCGTAACACCATTAAATTAAAGATCAAAATTTAAATTTGATGAAACTATATAACACACCACCAAAAGTTAATAGACATATGGTGCATTTAAGTCAAAAAATTAAGATCTTGTAGCAACGCACGGGCATACATACGTGGGTTCCAATAACCATGATTACATTTTGAGAAAGAGAGTGGTAGAAGTGTGTAGACTGCATGGCCCTTAAATTTATTATCTAATCGTAACATAACTTGTTGTAAGACTTGTCTTTTGATGTGCTTGACTAACCTAGCCCACTTGGATTTGCCACAAACAAAAAGTCCATCTCTGCTGGGTTTGATTCAGATGAAGCTTTCTGAGGCAAAATCTGCTAGGAAACAATTTGATGTGAACAATAAAGACCTTAGCGTCAATATCTATGTCTTTATAATGAATGACTCAGACATATCTTATTAGTTTCTTGTGTTTATAGTATAAATGATTTTCTCCTTCAATTCGTGGTAACGGTCTTTAACGCTATCGAACTGATTTCCATGAAATAGAGGTATGCTCTAAGTATATGTTACTCATATATGTTGCAGTCATCCAGTGTGATCAATGGTTTTATTCACTGATACAATGCCTTTTTTAATTCCCAGAAAATTGGTTCTGGCAACTTTGTGTTTGTTCCATCCATCCATGGGTCCCTGCATATAGCTAGAGAAGATACAATCTGCTTGGGAGTGAAAGGGGCGATAGAGCAATATGGTGGATAGTTTTCAGTATTACTGACAAATACTGAGGAAGTTGATTTAGTAAATTGAGATGGCCGTATAAGCCCCTTTCATTATATTGTCTTTTCTTTTATGGGCCGATGTTGTCACTCTTTCTTTACATGACCTTTTCTTTTATTATTCCATGAGCTCTTTGGTTTTTGCTTTGTAGAGTTTTCCCAGTACAACACTACATACCTCATGTGACCTTAACTGATATTGATGCAAGCATTTTTTTTTCTGGACCGAACAAACTATTATATCATCTCTGCTAAATTTTATATAGCTAAATATTACCAAAATAACTGTGTTTTTATTTCAGCTAACCTTTGTTTCTGAATCTTGATTGAGTACTTCACTACTTTGTCCCGTTAGATAATTTACTCCTCTTAAGGTAAACCCAAGCTGATTAGTAATGTTAGTGACCTGCTTGGATTATTCAAGGATGATTTCTTGGATCCTATTTGGACTTTGAAAAACAACTGTAAGCAGAAAAGACACTATCAATGGCAGGCCCAGCCATGTTAGATTTCCTTAATGTGGCATGTGCCAGCCTTAGTGTCAAAACAACTAATAATAACGCTACACTTTCTCTACTAACTGAATTGAAATTTCCCAAAAGCAATCCTTCTGTTAAGCTTGGTTAGACTGATAGCAGTTTAACCTTTGCCATCAGTACTCACATTGAGTTGTCAGGAAATGAATAGCTCATCACTGTATTTTTTTCAAAAAGAGGTGCTGATATATGCATGCATATATCTCTAGAAATATTGGTCCACACTAACTACAATAGAATGTCTGAAGTGTGCTTTTTAGAGAATGCTAAATTATCAGGAAACAATCTTTTTTTCCTCAAGGAGAAACATCACTCTTCAAGTATGTCAAGCCTGGCTGGATGCATGATCAATGACACCTTTCTAAATCATGTTTAGTTTCCCCCCTAGATCTGTGCTATTGTATGGATGGGTTGTTGAATGTTGATGAATGGTAAGCAGAAGCTGCACGAGTACTGGCCATAGTCTTACACTAACATAACTACAAAAGTTTCATTTGTGCTATGTGCATTGGAATCGAGCCATGTGGATTCAGCTATAATAATTTTGTTGTGCATATAGCCGGCTAATGTGTTCTGACGAAGGCTTGATTTGCACTTGTGAATTAGGGTGGTATAGCTGGTTGCAAAATTAATTATCTATGAAATATGATGCCTCATGTTACAGATTTTGCAAGGATGCTTATCTATGATTATTGCTTGCCCCTTTTGATATTCTAATTGTGGTTATTTAACACTTGTATTGATAATGATACTAAAATAAATGTTTATTTATCTTAACGTGGCTTATAATAGTATGTTGAACCAATTTTTTTTTCTTATCGCGTGGAAATTTTTGAGGCTCTCAAACTAATTTTAGTGTGTTGAAAAATTTAAGTCTCCCGTAGTAACGCACGGGCATGTGCTAGTAAACAAATAAGTCAAACTCTGAGGAGTTACTCTCTCCATATCTAATTTAGAAGTCGTTATGAACAAACTTTAGGTCAAACATTAGGAATATAAATAATCAATAACTTTTAAGCTGTTGAGATTGCAAATATCAAAATTATATGAATAGATTTGTCTTGAAAAACACTTTCATAAAAGTACACATATATCATTAGCATCTTCAGCTGCCTGCATGCATGGGAAAATAAACAAATAAGTCAAACTCTGAGGAGTTACTCCCTCCATATCTAATTTAGAAATCATTTTGAATAAGCTTTAGGTCAAACTTTGGGAATATAAATAATCAATAACTTTTAAGCTGTTGAGATTACAAATATCAAAATTATATGAATAGATTTGTCTTGAAAAACACTTTCATAAAAGTACACATATATCATTATTCTATAAATATTTTTATAAAACAAGAGGTCAAGGTTGTGTTTGGAAGACCGTATCGCTGTCCTAAACGACTTCTAAATCAGATACGGAGAGAGTATCTCAATTTCTCAATCCACATGCAGTAAGAGATATGACTAATAATCCTACTCACAAATCGATATACTGGAAACATTAGCAAAAGTGCTGTAAATGTAGATGCAAATATAAGTGCTGATATGGTGATGAGATGTTAGAAAGGACATGGCATCCTCGTCGCTTGTACTGCCACAGCAGATTGACAATAGCTGTATTAGCCCCTCTGCCCTCAAGTGCTGCAAATTTATCATCATTTGCTGCCAAGTGAAGGCACTTCCATATGTGATCGTATGTCTTGGTATTTATAAGAAAGACAGCAAAACATGGCCCTGTAGGCATGCTTGTTTCAGGATCTACTTCCACATGAATATCTGATAGAAACTGAACAATACAGCAATTTGGTGGCAAATCACTGTCTTCTTCATCTCCAGATATTAGAACCGAACCTAAATTGTATAATGCCCTATTCTTTGTCAGATCGGACACATGCTTTGGTTTCTGCAAGGACACAACTATTATATCCCCTTGTTTGGGGACATAAATCTCCCTTGACCTCTCGTCCTGCTTGGATGGCATGGAACCTCGAAACAGAATATTGATTTCTCATCATCACTAAGCTTCTCCAGTCGGATTATCTCTATAAAGTTTGCATGAGCATAACCGTTCAATGACGAAAAGACATCATAATGTACTTCTTCAATCAGAGGGTCCTCAAATGAGTCCAAGTAATCTCGCGAGGACATGAAGGTATCAGGAATCCTGTGGACCTGTAATACACCCAAATTAATAATATAAAAATATTGTTAGCTCTCATCTTTAAGCACAATCAATAATCAGTGTCAGAACAAGTGGGGAACAATGCCATGCACAATCAAGACCAAGCCACAAAAGATAGATGATGATAGTTGGCAATTAAATCAAGGGCTTCTGTGTCCACACCCCTATTTTGAATTTTTTTGGAAGGCTCGGCAAAAGTTTTGCTGAAATATATTAGTAGAAAAAAGATAACAAAAGGGTATATACAGAGAGAAAGCAAGCCTCTATAGGAATCTAAAACCTGAAAACACAAGAGGGGATAGAGGAAACCAGGGAAAAAAACAAACATAAAAAGATCATTTTGCCCGTTTTCAACTTTGCTTTTGAACTGAAGACTGAATTTGATTCTATTCTGTTTGGGGCGCTTAACAGTGTCAATTCAGCTATAAAAAAACCAGAATGCTGATACAGCTGATTTGCCCCTATTTTCAAAGTACTATTTGATTTTACCCCTGCTTAATTGATGCCAAACTAATTTTGACAATACTTCAAAGGCTTTTGCTACGGTACTCCGGAATGAATATGGATCGTCCATTTATTCCGATCCAACGGTCACGATCATCTATTATCTTGGTAATAGTATTTATTGAATTTTTATTTTATAAAAATAGGTTGCCGCCGTCGGCGAAGGAGCAGCCTTTCAACGACGTTAGCGGGACAGTTCGTGGCGGCGGAGCCTCCCTCGGGCTGCGTCGTCCAGGCGGCAGCGCGTACGGAGCGTCGAGTGACGGCGTCAAGGCGACGTACGACGCGTCCGGCGGCGGAGCCTACGGATGGCTGCGGCGGCATCGCCGTGGTCCGGCGATGCTGAACGAGGCAGTTCGTGGCGGTGGAGCCTCCCTCGGGCTGCGTCGTCCAGGCGGCAGCGCGTATGGAGCGTCGAGTGGCAGCGTCAAGACGACCAGCAGCAGGGGCGTCCGGCGGCGGAGCCTCCGGATGGCTGCGGCGGCGTCGCCGTGGTCCGGCGGTGCCTCCCTCGGGCTGCGTCGTCCTGGCGGCAGCGCGGAGCGTCGAGTGGCGGCGTCAAAGCGACGTACGACGCGTCCAGCAGCGGAGGCGTCCGGCGGCGGTGCCTCCCTCAGGCTGCGTCGTTCAGGCGGCAGCGCGTACAGAGCGTTGAGTGGCGGCGTCAAAGCGACGTACGACGCGTCCACCAGCGGGGGCGTCCGGCGGCGGAGCCTCCGGATGGCTGCGGCGGCGTCATTACCGGCCACATGGTGTTTTATTTTTTGGTTTTTTATTCATTAATTTATTTAGGAAATTATTAAGTTTAGAAAAATCAACGGTCCAGATTTGATTTAAGATATTACCTCCTGGGTGGTAACCGGAGTACCTGAGCATTGACCTACTTAAAAATAATTAACAACAAAACTTGAAATAATTTGCATATATTTCAGATCTAAGTGAATTTCTGACTATTTTAACAACATCATGACATGACTTGGATATTACACAATAGTTTTGACAAGTTGGATTTCATTCTCACGTTTTGAAGTCTGGCTTACCAAAATTCAGAGATATGTAGTGTCAGAAGACTCAGCGATCATGAGATGCTTACGGCAAGGCCAATCAAATAGATTCGAAAGTGTACGAACAATCTCAACGTTGGCCAATATATACTAAAAATATTATTTTTTCACCGTGCCATATAAGCATCATTAGATTAATCACCATATATTTCCGTTGTATAAAGTACACAAAATCCCCATTTGGAGCCTTCATTTCAATCTAAAATTTAGGTCAAAATCACAAAGGTGAAAGGAAGAGTAAAATTACCATTAGATTTCAACATAGGGGCCGGGTAACAATATACTCACTAAAAAATTAAAATACAAGTCGATAGATACTAGTAGAACAATGCAATGCAAGCAGAATAAGATGCATGCGGTGGAGTGGACTGGAACTGGAGTGGATTTACTCACCTGCTGCTTAAGGAGGTCCTTGTTGAAGACGTCTTGGATGGACCAGGACAATATTTTGTTCTCCAAGAAGCCGACAACGAACTTGGTCCCCTACCCCCAATAGATGAGCACGGCCTTCATCTTCGCCAGTGGATCGTGCTCAGGCTCAGCTTCCATTTCTTCGTCCGCAGCGCTCATGGTGCCGTCGTCGTCTCTCAGGCCCATGGAGTCACGTTGCGTCGTTGCTACTAGCTCGTGGCTCCTCCTCAAGTGATCTCTTTAGTAGCAGTACTACTCCCGGCTGTTGGAGTTCCCGATAGATTGAAGTAAATGCAGACGTGCGCTGGCAAATAAGGAATTTTCTCTAAAACCGTTCGGCTTCCCAATGACTGCACTCCTTAACTCCTTGTAGTACTACGGCCACTCCTTCAGCATTTCAGCATGGTTCTATCCCTACACACGTGGGTACTCCTCTGTATCTAAATAAATATTTTTCTAGAGTTATCTTAAGCTAAAATTTTAAAACTTTAATCAAATTTATAAAAAACAGTCAAATTAATATCATTATATATATTATAGAATATATCAAATTAATAGTGTCTTTTATCAAATTTCACTATTTTGCAGTGTTGCGCAAGGGCAACTATACCTGGGCATGCAGCCCGAGCCCGCGAGCCCGGCACGAGGCCCGCTCTTTTGGCACGGCACGAGCCCGGTGCTGTGCGGGCTCGGGCTGGCCCGGCCCGGTGTGCGGGCAGTGCTTGGGCCGCACCCCAGACCCGTGGGCTGGCAAGGCACGGCCCGCTAAAAGCTATAGGTCCGATAATATATGAAATTTTAATATATAATAGTTCTAAATCCAAAGATACATCTACCTCACATTGCAGTCCAACATTTAAATAAGCCAAATTCACAAAAAAAGCATCAAAATGAGCCAAATTTGCACAAAGAAAATAGAAAAATAGACCAAATAAGCTATGGGCCGACACGGCCCGCAGGGCACATGGGCCGGCCCGATGGCCCACGGGCCCGTGCCTGGGCCGAAGGCCAGGCCCGCAGGCCAGTGAAGCACGGCCCGTAGGGCACGCGGGCCTCCTTGGCCTGATGGCTATCAAGCCGGGTCGGCCCGTTGCCCACCTATAAGGGCAACTAAGGTCATTTGCCACAGTGGACCCCACTCGTCAGGACAACCAAATGGCGCAAATCAAATAAAAGGAGGACGAAATGGCGTGAGTGATTTTTTAAACTTGGACACTGACGATAAATCGAACTTTTTAGGGACACTGACGATTAGACCATCTTTTTAATGGCATACAAGTAAAAGGCTCTTCTTTTTTCATACTACCCATTCTATATATTATGCAAATTAAATGTTGAAATTCAATTGCCTTTTGTAGCAGCCAAAATGATTTAAATGGTTTTGAGAGTTTGGAGGTAAGACGTGTAGTTTTTAGATTCGAGTTCAGGGAGAGAGAGAGAGAGAGAGAGAGAGAGAGAGAGAGAGAGAGAGAGAGAGAGAGAGAAATTGACCACAAAGCACACATGGCCTCATTCCTAATATTGTTGGCAAGTGTAAGCCCGCGGCCCAACTTCAACTTAGCGCGTTCATTCGGCCTTTCTTCACAATAAAGCCCACAGACTTGGCGTTCCCTCGCAACGACAACTTGCAGGCAGGCTAGCGCTAAAGAGCATGAGCCAATCAATGATCGAGGCATAAGCAAAATGGCTAGACAATCTTTAGTGTGATCATTTATATTGAACTTTTATGATAATAGAAGGCTGGGGCTTCATGCCCTCGAACTCTAAATTTTGTAGTGTGATCATTTCCGTGTCACGAGATTCAACCTTATGAAGTTATGAACAGTAACCAGGGGTTCTCCGGAACAATATTATTAGCATATAATAACATTATTATACTGTTTCCATAACTAGGAATAGTAAATTGTTCGACAAACTAGCTAGAAGGTTAGGAAACCAAGATTGCCTACTGAGCACACAAGCATGTCACAACATCACCCGCGTCATACTACAACTTCGGTTTCCAAATCCACCCCCCCCCCCCCCCCCCCCCCCTAAAAAAAAAGACCATCTTATGCCACTTCGACTTGAGAGCTTCAGACCTCTCATCAAAGGTACTTAATTAGGCGAAAGCAGTTTTTTGGTGTGTGTGTGCATGTTAGGCATGCATTATCCTCACCGTCCATCAACATATCAAGATATGTGATATTCAAACTAGTTATACAAAGTATCTGGAATAGTGTAATAGCACGGATTTCAAAGCATATAGCACAAATCTCAAAGCATATTTAGAAGGAGCAATCATACAGATAGCACGTGCTGAGCATATACATAATAGTGTAATAGCACGTATTTCAAAGCATATAGCACAAATCTCAAAGCATATTTAGAAGGAGCAATCATGTAGATAACACGTGTTGAGCATGTACATGCTGCATTGTGTTTTTGTTATTAGTCGACTATGATTCTGCATATAATAAAACAACGACAAGAAAAAAAACACATTACCTGTTGTCAACTGTATTATTAATTATTAATCTACTCTAATCCTTTTGTATGGCAGGCATGTCACAACGACTTATAAATTGGAATGATATACTACCAATAATGGATGACTTTGAACAATCTATGCATTATCCGCAAAACTTCAACAACTTCTGCTATGTTTTTAAGGCACCGACCATGCTTCTCAGTTGTTTCATGTTCCCCATCTACATTAGCAAACGAATATTATCCAAATATTTTGCTCTTGAAAAATTCCTGTCATAGCACTTATTAGTGACATTAGCACCATCAGATACGTTAATATGAAAAATTGTTAGGCCATGTTTGGAACGCTGGAATTTTTTCCTGTTCCTGTATTTTTCGTGTAAAAATGAACTGGTTCCTTTGAAATTCCTATGGAATTCTTACGTTCCAAATAGGCCATAAAGGTTTTTTAAACAACAAAAATTATCTCTAAATTTAAAAATTTCAAGAAAAATCAAAGAGACATATTTGGATACGAGAGACCCCAATAGTTAGAGCTCGTGAAAATATATGTCTAGAAGGTTTCCATTATTAGATTCAGATGTAGAGAAAAGTATGACGGATTGAAAAACTTCTCAAAACATTCTAATAGTTGTTTGCTTTTGTTGACACAAAAAGCGTCTGATCTGCGAACACCTCGGGCTTATACCCGAACTCGATATCCAAAGGTGTGTCAGTCGATTTGACCAGTTAATCGACAAGGACGATAACTAGAACAACGATGAACGAGACAACAGCGATGCGTCCGGATGTCAAAGCTCAAATTGTTCAAAAAGCAGAACTCGCGAGGTAGACGGAGATCTTATAGATACAGCCCGTCGATATCGTAAGAACTCGTAGATAAACTATAATTAATACGAAAAAGTAGATGCTGAAAAAGTAGATAAAAAGTAATAGATGTATTTGATTGATTGTCTATCTATCATACGGGCCCTAGGTATATATTTATACTTCGGTAGGAGGAGTTGTACATAGACACGACTCATACCTAAACAAAACTCCTATTTTTAAGGAAATAAATGACTCGTGCAAGAGTCGGACTCAAACTGATATAATAATATCGGTATAAAATCACCAGTTTCCTTATCTATTCTCTTCGCGATGACACTTTCCATCGGCAGATTTCTTTCCATCGGCAACCTTCTTCCATTACCATTGGCATCTTTCCACTGACGTTAGCTATTTTCTGCATCCATCGGCAACATTCCCGATCGGCAACGTTTTCCTGTTTCCATCGGCAATCTCTCCTTATCGGCAAACACATATTTCACCCTTAATGCGTCCCCAATCAAATTCATTACCAACGACTTCTGTCTCCATCGGTAACCTGAATAGTAGCATCTCGATGCCGATGAGGAACAACGTTTACCTTCTTGCCGATCAGCGCACTCGGTTCAATATTGACCCGTACGAAAAACAGTGTCAACACATGCCCCCCAATTTCGGAGTATAAAATATCTTATGCGCCGAAATTTGCTCTGTTGTAATCTTTCCCTCCAAAAACGCTTACGTCATCATCTTGATTACCGCGCACCATCTCCACAAATTACCAACAACTCCTATAACTGAAGCGCCAACAGTTACAAATCTCTCGATCTCCGCACAAATCCATCGCGATATCTTTCCATACCTCTGCCCAGTAAAAAGAAAATTCGAAAATGCCCATTGACTAGGCATATAAAGATTACCATATGCTTTCTTTTTTACCCTAAGCTCACATCTTTATCTGCATTCCAAAGGCGACCCCGAAGAACACTCCGGCAATCTACCGGCGGTTTCCCTCATCAAGAAGCACGATCCCTCGCAAGAACCCCTCCAATGGCGATCAAATTCACTGCTTCCGCGGTAATCTTCTCTATTCCCTTGTTGAATACACCGCAGTTTCATCTTTCTGCATCGATTTACAATCCCCCTTCTGTTTTTCTCTTTTCCGCCTTTTTGGATCTCTAGGAGATGCGCAACAAGATAGTGATTCCTACCGATCAGGAGCACCTCTATTGTTTAGGCCCAATGGGGAATGTCGATCCAACCAATCTGATTAATGCAGAAACCAACCGCATCCCTTTTAGATCTGAGCATTTCGACCTAGGGTTATGGGCAGACACATTCCGTTCTTGGCCTAAACCTACCAAAGGGTGGAAGAACTGGTACCTCAGGATAGCTAGATCACAACAACTATATTGATCAGAACGCAACGTCGAGCAATGCATTAGGATGTCCATTGCCGATATGGCCAAGAACGAGAATATGATGATAGCTGCTTCTTACTTCTGGTCCGATACAATGAACGCATTTCTATTCAGACATGGACCAGCCACCCCCACACTTGACGATGTACACATGCTCACCGGCCTCGACATCTCCTCTGTCGATCCTGCTACTCTCTTCCGTAGGAAGTCCGAGCATCGGGTAAGCACCCGCAACATCGGCAGTTAGACCGGATACATCCAAGAAAACCAGAAGACCGGATCGGTAAACCAAAGGGAGCATGCCACCTTCCTCAACATGTGGTTGGAAAAGTTCGTCTTCTGTGGCAGAACAGTCGGACCCACCAACATGTATCTCCCAGCAGCAGAGCTCCTGACAAGTGGAGGATTCCCCCTTGGCCGATACCTCCTCGGCTCAGTTTACCTCTCTTCTACACCAAGTATCGGAGAAGCTACTATTAGGCGAACCCATCGATAATCTTGGAGGCCCTTGGTGGTTCATCAACCTGTGGCTAAACGCACATATGTACAAATGTCTCCAATTTGACCTGTTCAGCCAACAGTTCCCAAGGGATATATCCGAAGACTATGGCTTTGATGATGACGAATCGGCAACTCGCTCCCCACTCAACTTTGGGGAAGCTATAATAGTGCTACTAGGAACCGATGCCAATGTTGATCAATTTGACATGTTCTTTCAAAGGCTCTACTGCGAAATCCCTGCTGCAGAACGAGTTTGGTGGCCTTATGTTGATGAAGATAACCGATTCCCCATCTCCTTCAACCTTACCAACGGGAATATACCTCAAAACAAGGTAATCATGAAGGCTACCCTCATTCCCCGGGCCATCCCAGTCAATGTCGTTGGGACCGGGAAGAATTCTCACCCATCATACGAGTTCTACTATCCATCGGCAGCAGCAAGACAGCTAGCATTCGGTCAACTGCCGATCAAGCTCAGCTATGCCAATGTGATAAAACCAAGAGAGATCATCTCCAATGTAATGGACTGGAATAAAATTACCACTTTCTCTCCCCATGCCGATATGGCCAACATCAACTTGTCTTCTTGGGCGCCGACATCTTTCATAACCGAGTCATACAAGTCCTGGTGGCAAGAATGGAAGGACAGGCTATTCGCTCCATCATCGCACTACTATCGGCACTTGATTGATGTCGATCATGTCATCCCCGATGACGCGGTAAGTTTATTCCCGATACCACTACTTCATTGACTTTCAAAGATATTGGTAACTAACCCTCTGTCAGCAGGTCAATGATCCAATTCCCAACAATAGTAAAAGCGGCAAGTATTTCAATTTGCGACCGATGACCCCAATATCAACAATCGGCAGCAAGACCCCTCCATTGGCTGCTCTTACGCATCGCAGGGCAATCCCTAAGGTTACCATCAGGTCTAGACCACTGCCAACCGATGATGCTGCCACTGCTACCACTACCTTGGCGCAGGCCTTCATGGTAATACTTTACTTGCTTATACCGATTGTAAATTTTCATCGGTAATTTTACTCTGTTTTTCATTTTATACCAACCATCTTTCTCTGTAGCCAACAAGCTCTTCGGCAACCATCCCAAGTGTACAATCCACTCGACCTGCCGATGCCCCCCAAGCACAAGGATCAAAGCGCCAAGGCCATTCAAGTGATGTTCCCAAACCAAAACGTAAGAAACTATCAACTCCTACTGCACCTACTCAAGCTCCTGCCGATATGCCAGCACCAGAACCAGTATCGGCAGCTATCCCCGAACAGCCACAAACCGAGCTTCCTGACCAAGGGACGGCACCGTTGCCGCAAGAGATGGCCGCAACAACAGAAACAATACCGGCATCGGCATCAGCATCAGTACCAAACGAAATTCCTGACCAGGGAACAACAGTGTCGCCACAGAGGTCGGCAACAGCGGAAGCAGCACCGACACCAACACCAGCGCCAATCGTATCTCCTGCCGAGGCAAGTTCATCGGCAACATTTGCTGATCTTCAAGATACGGTTATGTCAGCTGTTCTGCCGAGTCCAAGGCGAGAGATCCGCCTAAAAATGGTAAACTGACCGTCATAAACTTGCAAAACTTGTAATCGGCATACTCTAATCCTCTTCTTTTCAGGCCCAAGATTCTCCAAACAGTCTATTTTCCTTTGGTATCAATCTCCCAGATGAGGACGAAGAGGAAAAAAGCTCTGTTCCGCCATCAGGTACTATATCGGCAGAAGTGAAGTCCAAACTCGAAGCACTGCTATCCTTACTGCAGCAAAACACTTCCAAACTAGTCCAAGACTCCCACGCAGTAAGGATAGCCTTCAGAGAAGTTCGAAACCAACTGTCTGCCGATGTTGAAGAACTACTCTTCCAAGCGGCATTCCTCGAGAGTCGGCAGCTACAATATCAAAGAGCCTCGCGGCGCATCGCCGATAGAGCTACTCAAGCAAAATCTGCGGAGGAGATACTCAAATTCAAGCAAGTTGCGGACGAAAGACATAAAGATATCGGCCGCCTAGAAGCTTCTGGTAGCACGCTTGAACAAGAGATCACACATCTATCGGCGCGAAAAGAAGAACTGCTAGCTGAGTTGAAGAAGATTGATGAAGCTCTAAGCGCAACCAGCCAAAAGAAAGCTCAACTCCCCGCTGCCATCAAAGTTTTACAACAAGAGAGAGACGCCAACGCCCGCGAAGCCCTTCTGTTGAAGAGAAAGCTCAAGCCAATCGAGGGCTCTGTCGATGATGACGCCAAGGAAATAGAAGAAGCAAATCAAATTCGCCTGCGTGCGATATCATCAATTCAATCCTTGTTGTAATTTGCTGTGTCGACAAACTGTAAACTTGACAACTGTTCTTGCCTGTAATATAACGTTAATACGATTTCTGCCGATGTTCGATATGATACTCCTCCCATCGGCATCTATACTTGTATTGCCTCACGCATCTACCCAGATACTAGGATAATATTTCTTTAAATATTTACCATTGATTGCTCTGGGAAACGCAACCCCTTCGAGGGTCTCCAAAATATAGGCATTACCAAGAGCAGATTGCTTTATCCGAAAAGGACCTTCCCAATTAGGAGACCACTTCCCAAACTTTGAACTCTTAGTCCCAATCGGTAAAATCAATTTCCACACCAGATCGTCATCGACAAACTCTTTCGTTTTCACCTTCTTGTTATACCACCTGGCAACCCTCTTCTTATTCTCCTCAATACTGATTAGGGCTCTCAACCGATGACCCGCTAGATCTTCTAACTCATCCTTCATAAGGGTATCATACTCATTGGCTGTTAACTGATCCTGAGAAAATAACCATCTAGAACTAGTTTTAATCTCCTAAGGCAGGACAGCATCGTGTCCATACACCAACTGATATGGTGAAACTTTAGTAGCACCATGACACGCCATCCGATATGACCACAAAGCCTCATTCAACACCGTATGCCACTTTCTAGGGTTTTCTTCAATCTTACGTTTAATAAGCTTGATCACTCCCTTATTAGTTGCTTCGGCCTGACCATTAGCTTGAGCATAATAAGGAGAAGAGTTCAATACCTTAAACCCCATACCGGCAGCGAACTCATCAAACTCTCCCGATGTGAACATGGTTCCCTGATCAGTCGTAATAGTTTGAGGAATACCAAATCGATAAACAATATGCTCTTTCACAAAATTTATCATGTTTGCCGATGTCACATTTTTCAAAGGAATGGCTTCAACCCATTTCGTGAAGTAATCTGTGGCAACAAGTATAAATTTATGCCCTTTACTCGATGGTGGGTAAATTTGGCCAATGAGATCAATAGCTCATCCTCTGAACGGCCACGGTTTAATGATAGGATTCATTGCCGATGCGGGTGCTCTCTGAACATTACCAAACCTCTGACAATCTTGACATCCCTTGAAATATTTAAAACAATCCTCAAGAATTGTCGGCCAATAATATCCATTCCGCCTAATTATCCATTTCATCTTGAATGCCAATTGATGTGCTCCACATACTCCCTCGTGAATTTCACCCAGCAACCTCTTTGACTCTTCTCCACTAAGGCATCTGAGCAAAACCCCATCAATTGTTCGATAATACAATTCATCATCAAGGAGCACATACTTGGTAGCTTGAAACCTTAACCGTCTTTTAACTTTCTTAGACGGATTTCTTAAGTAATCGACAATCTCTTTTCTCCAGTCATCGGCGACCGTTACCGATGTCATCACCTCTTGAATCGGCTGATACCCGAAGCATGTTGCGCCAATCGGTTGGCTTCTTTGTTGTGTAACCTGGGAATGTGCTCAAGACGATACTCTTTGAATTCCTTCAACAATTGTGAACACTTTCCATGATACTCAATTAAAATATTACTTCGACATTCATATGTTCCAATTAACTGATTGATCACTAACATAGAATCGCCAAAGACCTCAACGGCATAGGCACGTACATCCTTGAGCAATTCCAACCCCTTCAACAATGCTTGATATTCAGCCTGATTATTTGTCGAAGTAGCAACAATCGGCAATGAGATTTCATACTTTTTTTTCCTCGGGGTGAGACCAACACGACGCCGATACCCGCTCCTTCCTTACATGTAGAACCATCAAAGAATAGAGTCCAAGGAGAAATTTCCACGGAATCTAGTGCACCACAATGCTGAGTAACAAAATCAGCCATCACCTGTCCTTTAATTGCCTTAGCTGATTCATACCTTAGATCAAACTCTGACAGCGCCAAAATCCATTTGCCGATCCTCCCACTCAAAATCGGTATTGATAGCATATATTTAACCACATCATCCTTACATATGACGGTGCATTCGGCCGATAGCAAATAATGTCTTAATTTGGTACAAGAGAAGTACAAACATAAACACAATTTCTCAACGGCTGAATACCTGGTTTCAACGTCCACCAGCCTCCTACTCAAATAATAAATCACACGCTCTTTCCCCTCAAATTCTTGAATCAAGGTTGGTCCGATAACACCGTCATCGGCAGACAAATATAATCTGAAGGGTTTCCCATGTTGAGGCGGAATTAACACCGGAGGATTCACCAGATTCTTCTTAATTTCTTCTAAAGGCAATTGTTGCTCTTCTCTCCACATAAATTCTTGACCGGCTTTCAGCTTCAACAATGGGCTAAAAGATTTAATCTTTCCGGACAAATTAGATATAAATCTTCTGATAAAATTAATCTTACCGATCAGAGACTGCAACTCAGTCTTGTTCGTAGGAGCGACCACCTTGTTAATCACATCAATGGACTTTCTGCCAATCTCTATACCCTTTTGATGCACCATGAACCCTAGGAATTGACCTACCGATACACCAAATGCACACTTATTCAGATTCATCTTAAGTCCATGCTCCCTTGTGCATTCCAAATTTTTTCGTAGATCGGCAAGATGCTTTTGAAAGTCTTTGGATTTCACCACCACATCATCAATATAGATCTCGACCAATGTGCCGATATACTTATGAAAGATGAAATTCATTGCTCTCTGATAAGTAGCACCAACATTTTTCAAGCCAAAAGTCATCACGATCCACTCAAACAAACCGACGTGGCCTGGATATCTAAAAGCAGTTTTGGATATATCTTCTTCAGCCATAAATATTTGATTATATCCAGCATTACCATCCATACAACTGATAATCTTATGTCCAGCAGAAGCATCAACTAGTAGATCGGCAACAGGCATTGGGTAGCCGTCCATACGCATAGCTTTATTGAGATTCCTGAAATCAATACAAACACGAAGTTTTCCATTCTTTTTATATACAGGAACCACATTAGAAATCCATTCGGCATATCGGCATTGCCGAATAAATCCAGCTTCGATTAATTTTGTAATTTCAGCTTTGATATCAGGCAACACATTAGGATTGCATCGGCATGCTGGCTGCCGATGTGGTTGGAAACCTGACTTAATAGGTAACCGATGTTCAACTATTGATCGGTCCAAACCATACATCTTTGTATAGTCCCAAGCAAAACAATCTTTATATTCCTTTAACAAATCAGTTAAACTGTTGCTTACATTGGGAATCTAACTTGGCACTAATAAAGTTGGCCTATGCTTACTACCATCGCCGATGTCTATTTCCAGCAAGTCATCGGCTGACGTGAACCCTTGTCCAAGTTTTCCATCATCGGCGAACTGATCCATTAAACTTCTTCTTCAGAACCGACTGCTTGGATCGGTGTAATCTGGTAATCGGCCACCCTGAGAAATTCTGTATCCCAAGCTTCACCAAATGTGCACTTGGTCTGCTCATAGGTTTCCGATTCTACCGATGCAACAATTGACGAGGCTTCACTTCCGACGACTTCAATTCTGTCTCCAACCCACTGCACAAGGCTTTGGTGCATTGTAGAAGGGATGCAGCAGTTGGCGTGAATCCAATATTTTCCCAGAAGCAAATTGTAGGTCCCCTTGCCACTGATCACAAAAAACGTTGTTGGCAAAGTTTTACCGCCGATAGTCAACTCAACACATACGGCCCCCATAGCTGGTGACACATTGTCTTCAAAATCTTTCAGCTTCATGTCTGTCTTGACTAAGTCTTGGTCGCCCTTCCCAAGCTTCCTGAACATGACATACGACATTATATTAATCGACGCTCCACCATCGACCAACATCTTTGACACCGGTTGTCCGTCGACTTTGCCTTTGACGAACAAAGCTTTCAAATGCTGCCTTTCATCATCTGCAGGTTTCTCAAAGACAGCCGTCATCGGATCTAGCACTAACTGAGCCATATTAGCAGTTTCCTCTTCAGCATCAGGTGCCATAAACTCCATCGGCAACATAACAACCATGTTGACATCTGTCGATGGACTCCCCATCTGGTGTTTTGGCCTCCACTCCAAAACTAGAGCCTCTTTCTTTGAAGGACTTCCACCATGATTCAGATCGTTTCGGCGTTCACGTTGGATCCTTCTTTTCTGAGTCTTGGTTAGGCCTTCAGGGCACCATTGAGGAAGCTTAGTCTTCCAAACTGGCTAGTACTGCCTCTCGTCGTGCCGGCCTGCGTCACCCCTAATGTTTGGATCTCTAGAGAATATTTCTTCATCAGGCACCCTTGCATTAGCCTTCTCTTCGAGGTCCTCTCGACGGACACGCTTGCCAAGCCTATCGTGCACACTGAGCTTACCCCCCAACCGATCATGTACCGATTCCTTTCCCCTGACCGGCCGAGCATAATTCGGTTTGTAGCCTTCGAAGTGGGACCTTTTTTCTGACCGATCAGCGGGATAGTATCCATTACATTCAAGACAATTATCGGCAGTAGGCAGCTTGATGCCTTCTTCCCAACAATGGATGAAGAAAGGGCAATTCCAATGATCCTTATGTCGCCGCCATTCCTGGTTCCTTTCTTCCTCCTGTTGCCGATATTGCTCCTCTTGAGAGCACCGATACTGAAGAATCATGGCCCTAGTTGGTTTCGGTGATTAACGACAATTAGAGATTATTATGGCTAACGTGTGTTTTGCAGAGGCTATGCGTAGCCTAGCCATAGTGATCAAGGAGAATGGGCTCTAAAGGTCATCACTTAGCCCCCAAGATGGATATCGTTTCGGTTGATAAGGAGACATGATGAAGACCCTAGAATGATAGGCTAAGTGCCATAAGGAGATGAAGGGCACCTAGAATTAGATAGGGCTTCTCTTTTTACCTTTGACTGTACTATTAAGAGGGGTTGAGACTAGTAGCTTGACTTAGGAAAGCTTCATGTTTAGGTGTGGTGCACACTTGACTTCCTTAGCTCTAAGCAAGCCTATGGTGACCGTAAGATAGCCTAGAACAACTTCTATTTTCATCGCGACGAAAAACGGAGTCGTCAAAATCATTTTCTGGGCGTCGGACGCTCCTGGCAGGGGCGTCGGACGCTGTCCGTTGCGTCGGACAAAGGCGCCGGACGCTGGGTGGTTGAGTCCACAGCGTTCGTCGGCCTTCCAGAGAGGTTGTTTTCTGGTTAAGTTTTTCAGGGTGCGACGGACGCTGTCCGTCGGCCAGGCATCGGACGCTGCGAAGAGCGTCCGTCGACCTTCCAGAGAGGGTGTTTTTCAACCCTAGCCAGATTTCAGCGTCGGACGTTGTGGTTGAGCGTCCGTCGCCCAGTGACGTAGCGTCCGTCGCTGGGAACAGTGTGTCAGAACTAGCCATTAGACAGAGGCGTCGGACCGTCCGTCGCCTAGGCGCCAGAGCGTCCGTCGCCTCAATTATGAACAGAAACTAGCCGTTGGGCATGCGACGGAGCGTCCGTCGCCTAGTCGACGGAGCGTCCGTCGCCAACTTAATTTGTCAGCCCGAGGCAGTTTTCAGAGGGTCTATTTATAGCCCCTCCCACTTCTCTCCACAAGGCCTTTGCTCATTTGAGTTGCTGAGTTTGTTGAGAAGGTTGGGAAGAGAGCAAGAGCCCTAGAGAGAGAGAGTGATTCGCGAATCCATCCATCCTCTCTCTAGTCCATCCAAGAGTTCAAGTGTGCATCCTCTAGTTGTGAAGCTTGAGTGAGTCAAGCGAAGATCGAGGCTTGTTACTCTTGGTGATCGACATCACCTAGACGGTCCGGTGGTGCTCGGAGGAAGGTGATCGCCGAAAGATTGTCGGCGGCCCTTCTCCATCGACGTTGTGATCGGTTGTGGGCGATTCACCGAGCCGGAGTGGCGAAGAATCAGCCCGTAGAGAGCACTCATCCCTTGCGCGAGATTGAGGGGGAGCTATACCTTGCGAGGTGCTTCAACGAGGACTAGGGGGGAGTGTCGACTCCTCGATACCTCGGCAAAACATCGCCGTGTCAAGCATCTCTTTCCCTAGCTCTTTATTACCGCATTACTTTCCGCACTTGTCTTTTATTTCATACTAGAATTGTGTAGGAAGTTTTCGCTTTCCATTGCCTTGTTAGCGCTTTCTAGCTAGGACACACAAGCGGTAGGGGGTTAATTGGCTCTTTATAGGTTTAATTCTTGTTTAGAAATTAAAAAGAGCCCAATTCACCCCCCCCCTCTTGGGCATCTTGATCCTTTTAGATACTCCCATCGTGGTTGCATGTGCGTGATCACGACGTTGTATCCCCGAGATCTCCCGATGCCGTTACTCTCGTCAGCCACCCGCTTAGCTCGTTCATCACTGGCACGCTTCTTTCCCTCCACATCACGCACATTTATCTGATGTTTGGGGTCTACCGATGTATTCTTCTTGGCGGCTTTTGACGTCAGGACTTTAACCTTTCTGCTAGCTTCTACCATATTGTTCGGGAACGGGTGCTGGTCGATCTTCATCGGCCTCTGGGTTTTAGAATTATCAAATTTGATTCGTCCAGCCCCGAGTTCTGACTGCAACTGTTGTCTAAAGACCTTGCAGTCATTGGTGGCGTGTGAGGTCGCATCATGCCACTTGCAATACCTCATCCTTCTGAGCTCTTCAGCCGATGGAATTACTTGATTAGGCGCCAACTTAATTCGCCCTTCTTGAAGCAGGAGATCAAATATCCTATCGGCTTTGGTAATATCAAAATTGAACCTCTCAGCATCCTTCTGACCGAACGGACAAGATATCGGCTTCTTATCCTTTACCCACTCAGTGACGTCGATATCGATTCCTTCGTCTGATTCAGAATCTTCTTCTTCTTCAACGAAGGACACTTTCTTGTTCCAGGTCTTCCTAGGTTCGAAAGCTTTGACTTCTTGATCAGCAACCCTCTGCACAAGATGACTCAGGCTCTCGAATTCTTGAGACGCATACCTGTCCCTGATGTGTGGCAGTAATCCTTGGAAAGCCAAATCTGCCAACTGCCGATCATCGAGCACCAGGCTGTAGCACTTGTTCTTCACGTCCCGAAGCCTTTGCACGAAGCCCTCCACCGATTCGTCATTGCCCTGCTTTAGCTTGACTAAATCGGTAATTCTCTTCTCGTGCACGCCAGAAAAGAAGTATCTGTGAAACTGCTTCTCTAGATCAGCCCAAGTAACTAGAGAGTTTGGAGGAAGCGAGATAAACCATGTGAATGCCGATTCAGACAAGGATGACGAAAACAGTCTCACCCTTAGTTCATCTCTGGTAGCTGCTTCTCCACATTGGATGATGAAGCGGTTGATATGCTCCATCGTCGACGTGTCATCTTGGCCAGAAAATTTCGTGAAATCTGGCACCTTGTACCAATTCGGAAGAGGAATCAAGTCGTACGCTGGAGGATATGACGTCCAATAAGAATACGTATTAACTTTAGGCTTGATGCCGAACTGTTCTTTCATCACTTCGGCGATCTTATCGGCGAGTACGCGTCTTGATCCTGCCGATGCGCAGGCTGAACATTCATCGGCTGGACCGGTTGATACATCCCCTCTTGCCTCTGTAGTGGGTATGCTGGCCTAGTTGGTGTAGGCGTAACCCCGCCTTGCTGAATATTATGCATCGGCTGACTTGCCGATGTGTACCCTTGGACACCAACTGGGGTGTATTGGGACACCGTTGGCCGATACACCGATGTCTCATTCTGAACAATGGTCGGGTAAAGGTATTGCTGCGCCCCCGTTATCTGGTGCCCAGATTGCACCACCTGATGTTGAATTGGACCGGCCCACGTAGGGTTGTGAGTTACCGGCATGTGACCTGCTGATAGCTGGTAATTGCCCGGCGCCTGCTGTTCCTGTAATCTAGAATAGTCAATGAATGGGCCCCCTTGTTGTACTCACACCCCCGTCGGAGGGTTCGCCATCATCATAGGATAGTTTATAACTGTCCTATCCTGTTGCATCGGCAACACATTTGCTGATGGTTGCCCGCAAGACATCGTGGGCGTGCTCTGAAGATTCCCCGATGGCAACTGCATATTTGGAGCAGACGCAGCATGATGCATCACCGGGCTCATCGGTTGTGCCGATGTCGCCAATTCCACAGGAGCTTTCCCCACCGCATGATTTTGGATCAACTTGGCATCGGCAGACGAGTCTGGAGGCATGCCGTACCCCCACCAGTTAGCGGGAACTGACTGGTTCGGGACCACCTGTCCTGATGCCGCCGACACCGCTGGATCGGTGCTTAGTCGAACGACGCTTGCAGGGCTTGATCTTGT
Source organism: Microstegium vimineum (assembly GCA_022036555.1). Lineage (NCBI taxonomy): Eukaryota > Viridiplantae > Streptophyta > Magnoliopsida > Poales > Poaceae > Microstegium > Microstegium vimineum. The sequence continues at coordinate 7,704,605 of CM039141.1, forward strand.
TGGTGTAACTTCATCGGCAGAAGGATTTACAGGCTGGAACGCTGGAATCGCCGATGAAATTGTAGCAGATGCCGACCCAAGTTGATGATACGCTAGACCGACATATTTAGGTGGTTGCCCTTCTTTGAAAGATTGCATGACGGCATTATACACAGTATTGGACAACACCGTAGAGTGGTTAATCAACGCCTGATTTAGCGCGGTATTAACCATATCTTGTAACTTACCAGGATTGGCATCGAAAGTGACCTGCCGCGGCAACGGCGGATCTTGCTTCTGTACTGCATCGCCACTCCTGTTTAGGCTAAAGGATTTCAGATACAACTGCTTGTACTCCTCCATAGCCTGCTCCATAGCCTACTTCTGATCATCTTTCAGATCTGCTTTGAAGACTTCAATGACGTTCCTCGGATCAACGTCAGTAGAACCACCCATGATCTTGATCAAGAAATGTATCTAGTGTCCATCGGGTGTGCCAAAAGAGGTGTTGACACAAAAAGCGTCTGATCTGCGAACACCTCGGGCTTATACCCAAACTCGATATCCAAAGGTGTGCCAGTCGATTTGACCAGTTAATCGACAAGGACGATAACTAGAACAACGATGAACGATTCAAAAAGCGGAACTTGCGAGGTAGACGAAGATCTTGTAGATACAGCCCGTCGATATCGTAAGAACTCGTAGATAAACTATAACTAATACGAAAAAGTAGATGCTGGAAAAGTAGATAAAAAGTAATAGATGTATTTGATTGATTGTCTATCTATCATACAGGCCCTAGGTACATATTTATACTCCAGTAGGAGGAGTTGTACATAGACAACAAAACTCCTATTTTTAAGGAAATAAATGACTCGTGCAAGAGTCGGACTCAAACTGATATAATAATATCGGTATAAAATCACCAGTTTCCTTATCTATTCTCTTCGCGATGACACTTTCCATCGGCAGATTTCTTTCCATCCGCAACCTTCTTCCATTACCATTGGCATCTTTCCACTGACGTCAGCTATTTTCTGCATCCATCGGCAACATTCCCGATCGGCAACGTTTTCCTGTTTCCATCGGCAATCTCTCCTTATCGGCAAACACATATTTCACCCTTAATGCGTCCCCAATCAAATTCACTACCAACGACTTCTGTCTCCATCGGTAACCTGAATAGTGGCATCTCGATGCCGATGAGGAACAACGTTTACCTTCTTGCCGATCAGCGCACTCGGTTCAATATTGACCCGTACGAAAAATGGTGTCAACAGCTTTCAACAACAAAATACGAGGTACAACCAACATGAATACAAGAGAAGTTTTTAGATCTTTCATACTATATTTTATTTCTCATTCCCTGATATATCTTTAGTTTTTTGTTAAAAAATTTAAGAAGCTCTATCATATTTTCTGTGATATAAAAGTCGTAAATTGGAAAATGATGGAAGGGAAAGATGATACTTGAAATGGTATTAAGAGTTCGTGGAGAGATTGATTTTCCAGTTCTAAGTTGAAAGGAGAGAAACTAAACCTAGACTCCCGTAATAATTTAGGAGACAAAAAGACTATTATTCTATGGAAAAAGTCTACATACCCCCCTCAACTATGAGGGGTGGACTACTTAACCCGCTAAACTAAAAAAACGGTTATTCTACCCCTGAACTATCAAAATCGGCCAAATAACCCCCTCTAGGCGGTTTTGAGGGTGGTTTTGCTTTTTTTAATTTCGGTTGAATATTTGAAAAATCATAATAAATCATAGAAAAATCATAAAATATAAAATCTAATTTTGTTGGACTCCACATGAGTAGATCTACACATCGAACATATAATATGGTATGCTTTAGTAAAAAGTTTTTGTTATAGATTTAGATCTATGTTTTTCTATAATTAATTAGAAAAACATCATAACTACAATTCCCATGGTCTAATTGTTGTGAAAATTTTATGGTAGGCTAATTATTATATGCTTCAACTGTAGTAAAAATTTCATACCCATTGGATCATGTATAACTTAGTTATAAGTTTATTTAAATTTAACTAAGGTATAAACATATATAAATCTATAACTAAGTTATACGTGATCCAATGAGTATGGAATTTTTACTAGATTTTAAACATACAATAATTGACATACCATAAAATTTTCACCGCAATTGGACCACATTAAATTGCAGTTATGAATTTTTATAATTAATTATAGAAAAACATAGATCTAAATCTACAACAAAAACTTTTTACTAAAGCATATCATATTATATGTTCGATGTGTATATCTACTCATGTGGAGTCCAACAAAATTGAATTTTATATTTTACGATTTTTCTATGATTTATTTTTTTTCAAAGGTTCAACCGAAATAAAAAAAAAAAGAGAAAACCACCCTCAAAACCGCTTAGAGGGGGTTATTTGGCCGGTTTTGATAGTTCAGGGGTAGAATAACCGGTTATATAGTTCAGGGGGTTAAGTAATCTACCGCAATAGTTGAGGGGGTTATATAGACTTTTTCCATTATGTTTTATTTGCTTCCGACCTCACATGGGCCAACAACAACCAGAAGAACAGTAAGAGCGGCCCAGCAGAAAGAAAATGAACAGAATGGAACGCGAAACCTGCGGCGACGGCTAGAGTTGCGGTCAGAAAGCCCAACTGAAAAGTTTTTTTTTAAAAAAAAGGAAGAGAAAGCCCACTTGCAAGGAGTCGCAGGCAGTTGGCAATGGTCAATGTTTCTCAAAAAAAAAAGAAGAAGAAAAGGCAATGGTCAATGGATGCCCACTGCGGCGCCACTGAAGAATGCAGCAATGCAATGCAAGGATGGTGGTGTAGTAATGACCCTGAATCTGGATGAACTGATCGATGAAGGCCTGAACCTCAATCCTCAAATGATGGCGCTGCCAAAGCACCGCACGCGTACGCGCGCAGCAGGCACGCCTGAAAGTGAAAAGCTCGCGTCGCGTGCATCCACGAACGAATCCGATGCCCCGGCCCGGCCGTAAGGGTCGGGGAAGAAGAAAGAAACCAATCCTGTTCCTGCTGCAGCTGCACAGGAACTCCATTGACGACGAGCGAGTCACGAGCTGGCATCAGCGCACAAAGCGCCAGTGGAGAGTACACTACCCACAGCCGGCCGGTGGCGCACTCACTCGTCTCTGCTCTGATCCGTGACGGCTTGGCTTGACTCGCCTTGACTTGGATGCATGCCATGGCCACTGCCCCAGTGGCAACTGGCAACGAACATGGCCATTGGCAGCATCAGTTCAGCCTCATCCACCAACTGTTTTCTTATACTACAATACTACTACAGTAGCAGCTAGCCTAGCAGGCAGCATATCTCATCCCCTAGATCAGCCAGCTTATATTAGTTGTGATGGATTGTGATGATGTTCTCTTTGCTTGCTGTTGCTGGTGCTGCTGCTTGGATGGAGTAAACAAGTGCCGACATGGCGCACCTTCTCTGTTTAAAATTAGTTTCTTCACGAGCACTGAACCGTGAATTCGCCGGGCCCTAGCTAGCTAACCCACCAACAACTACTGTCAGGCAGGCACAGACACAGAGCACCTTCGAAAAAGCACAAAGAAATTAAAGGGTTCTTCAGCAATCATCATCAACGCATTATTTCCGCTTTCTTACCTTTTCTTTTTTCTGAACGATGACTCGATGCGTATATTTTGTGCCACAGTTCATCTTCAAGACTTGAACAATACATACAGCTAGCGAGGTCAAAACGAGAGGACGTTCGTACGCAAGAATATATAACAGCAGCTGCTAACACCATTTATTTGATGGTAAGGTAATAATGACAATGCAGCCGGGTAGCTTTCCCGGGTCTATAAATAAATAAATGGAGATGCCTTCCGGCCTTAGTAGATTAGCAAGGAGGAGCCAACAGCAACCGGCTAGCCACATCGAAGCTCCGCGGCCGGCGGGCGAATGGCGTCGTCCAAGGCGCTTCTCCTCTTGTCGGCCGCCGTGGTCGCCGCGGCGTGCGTGGTCGGCACCGCGGACGCCAAGTTCGGCCGGCTCGTCGTGACCGGCGCCGTGCCCTGCAACACCGGCAGCCTCATCGACATCGCCACCTCCCCGGCCTTCCCGAGTACGTGCACCAACCTAGCTCACCTAGCTGTACTATAGTGTATACCCGCGCGCACTGACATGCTTGCGTCGCCGGGCATGCACACGATCGACACGACACGCAGACGCGGACGTGGAGCTGCGGTGCGCGGGCAAGGTGGTGGCGGGCGCGACGACCAACACCAACGGCACCTTCTCCATGGAGCTGGACATGAGCAACGCGCTGGCGGCCTTCATCGGCGGGTGCACGCTGGTGGTGGACACGCCGCTGATCAAGTGCAACGCCGACCTCACCGACGTCGGCAGCCTCGTGTCCTACCTGCAGGGACCGCTCACGCGACTGCTCGGCGGCATCTTCCACCTCTTCCCCGCCGGATTCTCCTTCCACGCCCGACGAGCCTAGCTGAGCGATCAATATATATGTGTGGCTGCTGGCCGGCCGGTGCCGGATCCACCATATACCATATCGCTCCATCGATGCATACGTACGTATGTGTATGTACTGTACAACATAATGAAAATGCATCAAGTCTCTCCAGTCTCCACTGCTATCATCAATTTGTCTGCTGAATCGATCTGTCTAAAATGGGAGACGATATATACCTACCAAGTTACCAACAGGCAAACAGCAAACTGAAACCAAGTTGAACCAAACAATAATGAACCGATCTTATTACGTGTCTATTTGGTACGGAGAACTACAACAAATTAAATTTAACTTGCCATAGTTAAGTTAAGTTATTTATTCTTTGATTGCTGCCCAAAACATCATCGCGATCCAACTACGAGTGTGCTACATATATGCTTGTAATAATTAAATAAAGGATCAACTAGCACATTATTTTCAATCAAACTTACCATTACCTACCTCCTCCCCACCATTTTTTTTAATTTTATTTCTCGATCTCAACATAAGAAATAGTCCTCAATAATTCACATTTTTATATTTTCTTATGTAATCCTAAACTTTGGACCTTTCTTATCTTATCCTTATTAGTAAAGAAGAAATTTGGACTTCTTATGCTTTGCTTGCTAAAGAGAATCTTTTCTTATGCTTTGCTTGATAAAGAGAATCTGGTGAAATACTTCTCAAAGAGCGGCTTCTCAAAGAGAATCACTACACGGCTATCAAATGGTTTTTAGTGAAGTGATTTTCTGTTGATTCCATAAAATTATTCTCTGAAATGAACTAAGAGACTGAGAGTTGAAAAAGTAGTTTCCCCTAATTCTGTAAAGTAATTCTCCATAGTGATTTTAAAAGTTTAGGTTAAAGGATCAAATAGAATTATTTTCAGTCTCAGAATCACTCCACTTGAGAATTAAGGAGCGCAACTCTACTAAACGGACCCTGAGTGGCACTCCGTCACTAGTGGTTTAAACATCAAGACAGTGAGCCAGCATTTAGCTGACACTAGGATTTTTTTTATATTCTTGAACGACTCATGAGGTGAACTAGAAACAAATTAAAGCTGACTCTTCCATGCTTTTTTAAAGAAAGACACTAAAGAGGACATAAATAAAGGCAAAAGGAAGACGAGGAAAGAAATAGCACTCCCAAATGTTGAGTGGCAGCGCCGGTGCCCCATATATACAGGGTTTGTTTGGATTACCTAGATTAGTTATTAAGTCTAATTAAAATTTAGGGAATTGAAGTTTAGCTGAGTGTACTGTTTGAGTATATGGACTGCAGAAAAGTTTAGACTAAAAGTTCTCCTAGCGAAAAAATAAAGCCTCACACACCAGCACCCTATAAGATTCGAACCCAAGAACTAATGTTTTGTCATGCATTTAACAATGGATGAGACAATTTTATTTTGAAGCAACCCATAAAAGGACCATTCACTACTAAAGAACAGATCTTTGGTCGATGTCCAAAATGAGCTTTAGTATCGATTTTTTTTTTTGCATCCGGGAGTAATAAACTTTAGTCCCGGTTGGAAATATCAACCGGGACTAAAGATTGACCTTTTAGTCCCGGTTGGTGTTATAAACCGGGACTAAATGTCCTTCAATGGGTGGTTCAAAAGGGAAGAGTCTGCTTTATTGACAGATGTGTTTACTATGTGGGGTGGTTCGTGCGCGTGAGGTAGTGCGGGAGGTCCAAGATTCGAATCTCATGGGGCGTGAGTTGGTGGGAGACTTTTCCTTACGGGAAGAGACCTACCGGGACTAGTCCTGAATTCCTAGTCCCGGTTGGTGGAACCGAGACTATACAGGAAGAGACCTACTGGGACTAGTCCTGAATTCCTAGTCCCAGTTGGTGGAACCGGGACTAAATGTCCTTACCAACCGGGGCAAAAAGCCGACTAAAGGAAGGGACCTTTAGGGCGTGTTTGTTGTCTTGCATCTGGCTGGCCTGGGCGGCTGGCCTGGCTATGGCCAGCTAGAGCCTGGTCTAAATGAAACATGTGACCGTGTTTGGTGCACGTAGAAGCAGAGACGAGCCAAGTTGAGAACGTGTTTGGTTCACTGCATGCCAGCATCGCTTGTCTCACTGACATGTCTAGCCCACCTGCTTCCTGCGCTCGCATGAGCCAGGCTGAGAAAAAACGGTGGGATGAAGCTTCACTCGGGAGCCAGGCTGGGAGGGAAAAAAAGCATGAGGAGAGCCAGGGCGACTGCTGGGCCAAGCAAACCAAACACGAGCTTCTGCACCTGCAGGGCTCGGGCCACTCTCCGGCCTCCCAGCAAACACACCCTTAGTCCCGAATTTCTAGTCCCGGTGGGGTGGTTCGTGCGCGTGAGGTAGTGCGGAGGTCCAAGGTTCGAATCTCATGGGACGCGAGTTGGTGGGAGACTTTATTTTTTTTATGGGAAGGGACCTACCGGGACTAAAGGAAGGGACCTTTAGTTCCGAATTCCTAGTCCCGGTTGGTGGAACCGGGACTAAAGACCCTTACCAACCGGGGCAAAAAGCCGACTAAAAGAAGGGACCTTTAGTCCCGAATTCCTAGTTTCGGTTGGTGGAACCGGGACTAAAGGGACCTTTAGGGTAGGTACATTGCAACACGTCAGCGGTCTCGTACACCGTCTCATGCAATGTCACGTAGGATTTTTGCTTATGTGGATGAAAGAGAAATGTGAGAGAGAAAGAGGTCGTTGTTTCACGAAACAACCACCTCATGAGCTAAGATTTAGGACTATGAGACAACTATTACATCTTTGTATGAGTTGTTGTTGCCATGCACCTCATAAATTAATTTTTATTCTATGCATAAATTAAGGAATCATGAGTTACTACGAGTCAACTTAAAAAACCAACCATTGTATATGTGGTATGTTAAGTCATCTTAAATTACGTGACATTTATATGAGACAACACCAATGTACTTGTCCTTAGTCTCGGTTTATAACATCAACCGGGATTTAAGAAGACTTTTAGTTCCGGTTGGTGTTACGAACAAGGACTAAAAGTCTATTATTCCCAGACATAAATTAACTGGCACTATTGTACATTTTAAACATCCATCAAAGACGAGTTTGTTCTCTAGTAGTGATGACACCTTCATTTAGCCATCAGCGGGCTAAATTATTAACTTTGCTTTTAATGAAGTACCTTGTCATTTGGCACGGTAAAAGTTGTGACGTATACACCGGAAACAAAGCGACTCTTTTTCGTGCTATATTTTAAGAAAAAGAAAACTTAATAACTTGCAAACGTGCAGAGTGGTGGCATGCGCCCATACCTAACTGCAGCACTGCTTTTTGTGAGCGAACTTTTATTTATATTCCACCCTCAATACCCTGTCTGAAATTAATCTTCCAAATTAAAGATAAACAGAAAAATTCAGTTACCCTGCATATATAATGGCAGAAAGCAAAACAAAAGCAACAAGGACGATGAAATCACAGCTAGTGGTTAACTGCTCATCCTGCACATTTAACCCACAATCACCATAGCACTCATCATCACCATCGGTTCTTTCTTTTCTGCGGTCAGAATCAATACTACAGTAATTCTTTTGTATCATCGTCATAGGCCATAGGTGATTAGGTGCTGATCAGGCTCACACTGATCTCGCTCAGAACATTTAAAATGAAGCCCCGCCTTCCAAGTTCCAACCATCATCACTATACGGAGTATATACATATTGTACTCACGAACGCTGTAAACTGAAGAACACATGGCTTTGAAGTTTGAACCGAAGTGACATTCAGGTACGTACTCACGTACGTTTGTGCAGTAGTGAACAGCCAAACATCCCCTGCTCCCTCCAGTCGTAGCATCCATGGCTTGGAAGCGCCTCCAGCTCGTGATCGTGGTCGTCGCCGTGGCGTGCGCGGTCGCATTTGGCGCGCCGCCTCCGACGCCGACGCGCATCCAAGCGGACGTCGTCGTGACGGGCTTCGTGCCCTGCAACAACGGCACGTCCATGAGAACGGGCTCTTCTCCAGGGTTCTCAGGTAGCTTCAATTATTAATTATATTCATTGCGCTACTGATGCGCGCTGCTCTGGATCGATATGATGTCGATCGGCGCGCCTGATCGATCGACTGCATGCCGTGACACGCCGTGTGCACATGCAGGCGCGCTGGTGCAGCTGCAGTGCACGGGGGACGGCGCCTCCCTGCTGGCGGCGAACGCGACGACGGACGGCAAGGGGTGGTTCCGCATGGCGGTGAACACGACGACGACGGTGGCGCCGTCGAGCGTGGCGACCAGCTGCGGCCTCGTGGTGGACACCCCGCTGACCGCCTGCAACGCGACGCTTCCGGCCACCGGGACGCTCCGCTCCGGCCTCCGGCTGCTCGTCAGCATGGTCTTCCTCCCGCGGGGTTTCTCTTACGTGGCGGCCACATCATCGGGCGATGATTCTTCGCTGCCAGCAGCTTAATTAGTTTCATCGACTCGAGTGGCCAGGGGTCAATAAACATGCATTTACCCGCAATCTTAATTAAACCCTCTAGTATACTGTAAGCTAGGACGATGTTGCATTGGACAGTAATCAACCAAGTTCGTGGCACTGGCAAAGAGGCCTATGCACTAGATGTCAGGCGACCGAGCCGCTTGCGTTGGTTTATGTCGCCAACAGGTGGGAATAACTCAAACAATACCTGAATATGAACAGGGTCACTTTTGAATATCTCATTTGTACACCTTCTTAGTCAACATTGATGGAGAGGACATCGTGCTGGAGAGTCTCATGTGCTTCGTGACAAGGTATTCACCTCGTTTTGTCACCAAGATATAAGCTATACTTTGTGCCGCTATCCGCTTGCTTTGTTTAGGGAGCGATGGTGGTGCACGTCTGCTGACAAACATCTTGAATCGAGGCAACTCTGGAAGTGCCGGCGGCCTTTTCCTTGTGATTCATTCGGTGAAGCGCGCGCTTGAAGCGTGTGATCACACGTAGTCATTTGATATACTCCTATATATATATAATACTAAATCTATAGTTTTTTGTGACAATAGTTACATCAGGTTGGTTTCGAGAGCCTCTATTTTAAGGGGGAGAATCAAAATGTTGATGTCATGCTTCGTCAGGAAATAAATAAATAACAAAGCAACCATCAACTCATCAAGGTTAGATTTTCAGTCTCTTTAATAGCGTGTTTCTAATCTCAGGCACATTCGACGTGATGTCTGCACTTATTTTGAATTGGCTGGTTGATAGTATAATTTACTCACACATATCCAAAACATGCATGTGATCGAGCCACATCCTTTTATTCTGTTTAAAAAAAAGAGAACCATTGTTCCATTTGCGTGCCCTCCTCCCTGCAGGTTGATTGGGAATAAGTACTCTAGCGATGTTCTTGGATAGACATATATATTTGCCTTTTAAGGTCGTGCGTGAAATAATTAATTAAACCATGGACAATTAGCTAAAAGTTCTGGTAGGTCAAGGAAGTTGTCATTAACTATCACAGCAACATGAACTAAACACATGCCACTCATCATTTTTGTCCCACATGTAAGCCTTTTTTATTCTATATATGTTGTCTCCTATATAATCTATGAAACACTAAGGGCACTCCCAACTTAGAAACCACATGTACCTTGTTTTCCGGTGAATGTTCGTTTTTTTATGGATAGTGAATGATTTTTTTTTTTGATCGGGTACAACTTAGACGCATACAACACACGTACTCCATACTCACATCACAGGCACACACGCGTGCGCGTCCGTACATACGCATATAAGAGATTGTGAGGCTCTTGCCTCCGCTGCGCGGGAAACGTACAGTTCCACTGAATGTTTATTGATTAGAAGGCCCGCAGATTAACGCACAATTAAACCATTGAACGTCCAGGCCTTGCTGTCTAATGAATGAACATTTCACGTTTGTTTTGGCCCAGCCCAGTTAATAGTAACTTTGGCCCAATGCTTCGCAAGAAAATGGCCTAGCCCATCTACCTTCCCCGTCATTGGACCTGTATTTAACTTCAATACGCTCCCATCTCGCTCGAGAAGAACCCTAGCGCCCGTCCAGCCGCCGCCGCCGCAGCCACCGCGCGGTCACACAACAATGGTAATCTCGTCATCTCCTCGTCGTCGCCCTCAGAATCCGCTATTGACTTACACGATGACCTCCTCCTCAGGGTATCGACCTCGTCGCCGGCGGCCGCAACAAGAAGACCAAGCGCACGGCGCCCAAGTCCGACGATGTCTACCTCAAGCTCCTCGTCAAGGTCAGCCCCCCTCCCGATCCCGACCCAGTTCTCTCACGCTCTCGCCGTTCAATTGGTATTCAAGGGTTCAGATTTGACGCAATTTGCTCCTCGCACGCAGCTCTACCGCTTCCTTGTGCGTAGGACAAAGAGCAACTTTAACGCCGTGATCCTGAAGCGGCTGTTCATGAGCAAGACCAACCGCCCGCCGCTCTCGATGCGCCGCCTCGTCAAGTTCATGGAGGGGAAGGTAGATATCTAGTACCTTGGGAGGGTTAAATGTGGGGCCTAATTTTGACCCATGTGCCTTGTGGAGCTGCAGGGTGATCAGATCGCCGTGATTGTGGGCACAGTGACCGATGACAAGAGGATCAACGAGGTGCCGGCAATGAAGGTGTGCGCGATGAGGTTCACTGAGACGGCGAGAGCCAGGATCATCAATGCCGGTGGAGAGTGCCTCACCTTCGACCAGCTCGCTCTCCGTGCCCCGCTCGGACAAAACACGGTATGGCTATTTATTTTGGAAGTTCACCTGGTGCTTGCTGACGGTGATGCATGAGTACATTTCATTTCTCGTATGAACCAGTGGAAGATTTGTAGATAATTCTAGTCAGTCGGACCTGTGACTATATTAGGTTTGGTTGTGTTTGCTGTACATCAATACGATATGACTGGAGTAAGAACCTGGGTTATGCTGAACTTGTAGATGCTGTTTAATGGGCTGCAAACACTGAATGTTGTCCTGGTGCAATGCAATGGACCGTGGCGAGTTCCCTGGAATTCTAAACAATGTAGTAGTTGTGCTAAGCTCAAAGTCCCCTCAATGGGTTTTTTGGGCTCCACTTTGCAGCCAAACAAGGCCCTAGTTGGTTGGTACTAAAGCTGAACAATGTTTTTCAGCTGAGCAAGTACTATGCTCTGATTTAGTCGCAATAGGCTTGTCATCATTTGGTTATGGAATAGTTATGGTTATGAACAGAGATTGCATCTGTTACCCTCTTCTTTGGGCGTCTTCCCAAGCCAAGGAGATAAAACCGGTGCATAGACCTACATTTGTGGCTTACCAGCCCATTGCATTTTCATTGTTGCCTTGGTGTCAAATGGTCCGACCAATATTACTGTACTGACTGAAATTGTCCTAGTGGTTGAATAGGAATGCATACATGCTTTGTTTGATTAGTTTTTTTTTCCAAATGTTGCTGCCTCATTTGCCGTTGCTTTGAAAGCGCTGCCTAATGTCCACTACATTAGACTTTTGAAGATCAATGGGAACTTGGCAGGAAAGTTCTTCTCTTTTCTGAACATGTTTCTAAGTTTTTGCACGATGTGCATATATAACATGCAATCCTAGGTTACCCTGGTTTCAAATGTTTGGTCCAAAATGTGTTTTCTTATGGTTGTGCATTATCCACTTACCTTAGCGGTCGAATAGAAACACTAATTTATTTGAACTGCTGTGGGTCATTTCACAAATCATTTTTGTTATGATTGTATTGTAGGCTACCAACAACATTATGTTTTCAGAAGTTGTTCCACCTTTGAAACGTAGATATCATCCTTGTCACATTGAAACGGTAGTATTCCGTGTAGCCAGCTAATGCTATGACTCCATGTAAATTGACTGACATGATCATCAGTATCTCCCACCTTTTATGGTTCTAAAGACGAAGATAAATTTTGTATTGTTATGGCATCCACCTCTGAGATGACAGATATGGTCCCTTGATTTCACATTCCAAGTTTTCGTACTCCCACTGTGCCTCTGTATATATTTATATTATTGTAAGCCGTATGCCTTTGAGCTGCAGTTGATCTTTTCTCCCGCTTTGGAAGTTGTTTATGTTGATTAGAGAAGTTCAGTGTTATCTAACTGTCGTCAATTAATGATTTGTTGATATACAGGTTCTTCTGAGGGGACCTAAGAATGCTAGGGAAGCTGTTAAGCACTTCGGCCCCGCACCAGGAGTGCCACACAGCAACACCAAGCCTTATGTTCGCTCAAAGGGGAGGAAGTTTGAGAAGGCAAGAGGAAGGAGGAACAGCAGGGGCTTCAAGGTCTAAGTGGTCGCAGCCACGCAAACCCATGTCATTTTGCTCTTATCAGCTAAACATTACTGTTTTGGGGTGTCAGAGTTGCAATGTTTTAGATGTCAGAATCTCGTGTTATTACCAGATATCGGACCAATCAAATTTTGCTCTTACATTTTTTGCGCCCTCAGATTTGTGTTTGTCAGCCCGTGATGAAGATACTCTCATACCATTGTGGGGCGCCAACTATGTGAAAGTCTAGGTGCCTTTTTGCATTGCTCATCTATGTTCACTCGTCAAGAGTATTCGCAGAATTTGTTCATTTAAATTCAGCGCTTTCACGATGTAACAGTGACGCTGTAGTGAAACGTAAGTATACGTTGTTATTTGCCACTCTGGATGCACGGTACAAATACCACATGTCCTGTGAAACGAAGCAAGTAATAGTAAAACAAGAGGACCGGTTAACATGTTTGCACATAGGTAGCTGCAAAAGAAAGGTTTGCACATTGTATGTGACTACAAAATCAGCGATACTTTTGATAATACTCACAAAGAGTTGAGCGAGTCCGCGGCCATTTATTCCTGGAGAATTCATATTTGCAAGTTGGAGAATTCATCTTCGCAAGTACAAGAAGTAAGAGAACAGCCGTGAGATATGTGCTAGAGTTACACCCAGATAAATTACTCCTAACAGTATAGTGTATGTATAATTGTATAAAAACGTATACTAGTACTAATAACGAAAGTACGTATTTGAAAAGCAGCAGTAACAACTAACAACATGTTGGTAAGCTAGCAGTAAGTAAGGGAAAGGAAGCAGAGGACGCAGCAGCTAGCATATGATGCGTCGTCTATGGTATGGTATGGTATGGTATGGTATGACGAGAATCACATGGGCACGGCCGTGTTGATGCCGTCGAACGTCCACACCTCCATCCCGGCGGCGTCGTCGTCCTGCGGTGGTGGCGGCAGCTGGTGCTGGTGATGCACGTACGCGACCTGCTCCTGCTGTGCCACGTACGACGGCTGCGGGTGGTGCTGGAAGAAGGTCCCCATGACGTCGTAGTCGACGAGGTGGTCGTTATCGTGGTCGTCGTCGTAGTCCTCGTTGGGGAAGTTGACCTTGGCCTTGGCCCCGCGGATGCGTCGCGCGGCGCGGTCGTAGGCGCGCGCGGCGGCCTCGTCGGTGGCGAAGGTGCCGAGCCAGACGCGGGCGCCCTTGGCGGGGTCCCGGATCTCCGCCGCCCACTTGCCCCAGGGCCGCCGCCGGATGCCGCGGTACATGGTCTTGCGCTCCCGCTTCCTGGCCGCCGGCGGCGGCTCTGCACACGATGATGCACGGCGAGCGTGATGAGTGTATATACATGTCAGCCACAGCCAGCCGCCGGCGCGCGGTCCACTCCAGTGCGTGGCGTGGTGTGGTGTCCTGCTGCTGGTCGGCCGTCCCGTCACAGAGAGCGAGCAAGCCAGCGAGCAAATGAATGAACACAACTACGTACTGCAGTTAATATATAGATACTACCTTGGTCGACAGGATAGAAGGAGGCCGCGAAGCCGCCGCCGTCGTGGTGGTGCACGGGGATGTCGTCGAAGTCGGCGTTCGGCGGCCAAAAGTCCTCGGCGCAGAGACCCGCTTGCCGCTGGCGGCGTCGCGCTGCGGGATGAACTCGGAGATGATGGCGCCGCCACACATGTTTGCTAGCTAGTCGATGTCGATCTGCTGCGTGCGTGTGCGTGTGGAAGCTAGCTTACTTTTGCCGCTACAAACTGCGGTGCGGTGAGCCGGTTACGCTGCACCGTCACGACAGGAGTCAATTTGCTGTGGGGGAACGGAGCCGTGTGCCGGGCGTGCTTATATAGAGACGGACAGATGACGGCGTGACGCGGCAAATAAAGGCAACGGACGGCGGCAGCTTCGCCTCTCCTCGGAGTGACGGACGAGAATCCGTGGATTCCTCCCCATCCCATCCCATCCCCAGATCCGGAGCCGTCGCTTTCGTCTCCACTGCAGCGCTTCCGTTCTCGCTCTAGCCAGCTCGGTGAATGTGAATCGCAGGAACCACAGCACACGGTACGTATAGGTTCGCTGTTGCTGCTGCCACCGGTGCCCCGTTCACGCTCCGTGCCTACAGAGTACATACTTGCTAGAGAGAAGAGGTAGTGGAAAAGCACGCATTTCCACTCGACATTGGCGGTTTTTTCAACCGTGTAGAGAAGGAACGCGAATGTTCTCGTTCTCACGTTATAAAATAGTACCTCGAATTCTCGTTCTTGTTCCATGTTCGCGCGTTTGGTACGGTTTTACACCGACTTCTCAAACCTGTTTTGAAGCCATTTTATGCTAAATGAGGTAAAATTATAGGGTTTCTCATCCAGAGAGTCTCTTAAAATCTGCTGACACAAAAGAATAAGTAAAAGATTGAGCTTAAAATGGTGGCTTTAAAAAGAAAGGAAGATGACTGCTACCGCTGCGGGACGATGTGCGGACCACAGTTTGGGATATCCGGCGGCCTCTGTTTTCATTTCCGAGCTGTAATATAAAGCTTTGTTACTACTCCGCACTAGCTTGCTGTCACTCGTGCGTGCCATGTGGTGGGCCTACTAGCTTATTTCACGTCACCGAGAAACAACTTTTTTGGTAGGTAGTACTAGGTTTCTTTTTCACCTGAAAAAGACGTGCACTAGTTATTAATTGCCCAAACCATATACTCGAGTCTATATAGCAGTATATATATAGCCTACTTGGTCGTCGGCCGCCGGAAGACGACGACTCCGAAATCTGAAAGAAAGAAACATCGACGAAAGGAAAGGAGTGCTCCCTCTGATCGTCCATCCCTTTCCACTCCACTCAGAGCTAATCCATCCACCCAGTTGAGATGATCGTGGTCACGCGCCATCTAGAGCTCCAGGAAATATATATAGCAAAATAAAATGTGTTGTAGACAATCAGGGTCGGTTGTTTTTCTGTAATTTGTAATGTTCCTCTCTATGAAAAAACTTTCAACCATGAAAAAAAAAGATTTATATAAAAGCTATGGCGGAAGGTACTTGTGGTACTGATATAAAATTTGCAAACAATGAAAACGGAGTCCGCCGCCTAACCAAACTGGTCAGCTCACGGAAGAAAAGATTAATATATAGCATGAACTAAGGATGATGCTTCGTGCTTCATGCATGCCTTGCCCACCGGATGTTTGCGGCCTTCAATCTGTTGGCCAATATAATATACTCCCTAGCTTCATCCTAAATTATAAGACGTTTCAGGAGTCTTGAAGAGTCAAAGTTTATTAAATTTGACCAATAATCATAGAGAAAACTATAAAGATTTATGATATGAAATAGACATACTATGAAAGTATAATTAATAATGAATCTAATAATACTTACAACATCTCTAACAATTTGCTATTTTTCACTTATCAAATCCTGTGTTTTAGTAAGTTGCTATAATAATTTACCAAGTTGGAAAGAGATTGTCTCCAACAATTTGTTATTTCTCACTTGTCAAACAAAAAAAGAAGATTAAAAAGGAAGAAAACTTGCATGCGGTAAACCGAGAGGAAGACTCGCGGCCGAGAGGATGGCAAGCCGATGCGC
Organism: Microstegium vimineum; assembly: GCA_022036555.1. NCBI lineage: Eukaryota > Viridiplantae > Streptophyta > Magnoliopsida > Poales > Poaceae > Microstegium > Microstegium vimineum. Next base: position 7,720,906 of record CM039141.1, read on the forward strand.
GCTCACAAAAATGACAAACCGATGCAATCTTTTGACAAGCGTGTAGAATTGGCAAGTCCAATTGGCAAACTGTTGGAGAGTGTTTTTTGATTGATTTGTCAAATTTTAAAGGATGACAAGTGATTTAACAAATTGTTAGAGATACTCACTATCATAAATGTTATTATATTGTCATATAAGTTTGATCTTCAAAATTCTTAAAATATCTTATAATTTGGGAGGGAGTATCTAATAACTTGTTTGTTTATTAGGTCCCTGGCCGTCGGTTTTACAAGTTGCAAGCTAGGAGCGAGGAGTGTACGTGCATGCACTTGATCAGGTGATTTACTTGCTACTATCAGCTTTTATTTTTTTTAAAAAAAAAGTTTTTGTGGTATACATTATTTTCAGTGTTGATGTTTTTTTTGATAAAAAGGGACATCAAATTGGAATTATACTTACGATTTTTTTAAAATGTATTATAAACCAATTCCTGGCTCTAATCCAAACCTCTTTAATAGTGCTTTATAGCAATGCCTTATAGTATGATTAACCTATATGACACTCTCATATAATCTTAGAATGTGTGTATAAGTCTAGCTCTCATATAATCTTGGAATGTATAACATCTCGATCTAGTTTTGTCATATTCATATAAAACCTCATAACATACCTCTAAAACAACTGAAACACTCAAAACCGTACAGTTACAACACGTGTTTTCAACACAATGTCACCTTGCTACTCGAACGAATGGAGCTCTCCTTGTGTAGCTCGTCACCGGCGCGGAGCTCAATAGCACGGATAGAAGCGTTATCGCTTTTCATAACATTGCAATTGTTCTTATTTGTATTGTGTCTCAAGGTGTGACGGTTGGACTTTGATATATTGTGTTGTAGCATTTGATTAAATTTTAATAGTAATTGTTGTATAACTGCTTGTTTCTTTGTCTACACACTAATACCTTAGAAACTTTAAGGAATATATAATTGTTGTATAACCGTTTGTTTCTCCATCTAAACCTTAATTATCTTTGGGTCCACACCTCATTCATGGAGCCAAACAAAAAGATCTTCACGGCTGTACAAAAATACGGCAACCAAACTCACCATTAAGCCTGCCAAATTAAATCTAGTCCAACCGGTCCATACGCGTGAGCTATCCTCATGTAGACAAATAATCACGTTTAAAAAATTCCTAGACATGTTTGGAACCATCCCTAACTAATTTTAAATGTGGAATTCTATGTTGATCCGTATACCACTACTGCACAAAGGGGCTTTAGTCCCGGTTGGGATCCTTTAGGTCTTGTTTAAATGCGTATGTATCAACCTCAAACCACATGGATTGGAGTGTATATTAGTTCAAATACACATGTGGTTTGAGAGTGATACATGTGCATCCAAACAAGACTTTAGTCTCGATTGGTGGCAACCGGGACTAAAGATGATCTAGTTAAAAAAAAAGACTCCCCCACCCCCCAACTGCGTCCCTTGAGATTCGAATCTAAGACCTCATGCACTGCCTCACACGTAACTAGCCACCCCACCTATAAAACACATCTAACAATGAATAAAACGTTTTCCAACCAACCCATCAAGACACCTTTAGTCCTAGTTCGTAACAACAACGGAGACTAAAGATTTATTAGTCTCGAATGCAAAAAATTTCGATACGAAAGCTTATTTTGGACATTGACCAAAGACCTACATAGGTTGATCTGTATACGGCCTCATGTTTAGCTTGGACACGGATTAAGAATCCTAATCAAATATATTATTCTGATCCTGACTAAGCTAAATAGAAATCTTACGAAAAAAAAATCTATTTAGAAAATAATAAAAATAGAAATTACACAAACATTGTCTTACTATAATCTTCTCTTGTACAACAAGAAGTTTATTGGTTTCGGTTCTATTTTATTTTCCTTTTTCCTCTTTTCAATTTTATTTATTTATTATGAGAGCATGAAGAGTTACACTTTATTTCGTTCTCTATCTCTTTCAACATAGTCCATTTCTATTAAACACGTGTATGCCGAGGATGTGTCGTTGAGTTCGTTGCAAGCTATCAGATTCGGATGTGCTAGACTAAAAAACAATGTTTTTGTCATTTCGCTACACCCTTCAGTAACACACGAGTATATTTGCTAGTATTTTTTAAAAAATACTTCTCAGGTTATTTTCCAATTCTCTTGATTTCTTGGAAACCAAACATGATCTTACATTTTTTTATACTTTTTCGTGTTTAAGCTATTTTAACTTTGTCAGAGAATCTCAAATTTGAGAGGGTCATGACACGCAACCGATTCCCGTCAGGCCGTCACGGTGGCACACAGGAGGTCAGTGGCCGCCCGCGGTCGACTCCCCATCTTCTCCCTCCCAAAATCCGTCCACGCTGTCTTGTCTCCCTCGGCATCGCAGTCTCCTCCTCGGTTCCTCAACCGACCCGCTGCTGCTGCTGCCGACTAGGATGGCGAAGCTGACCTCAGAGCTGCTGCGGCCGGTCGACCCGGCGGCGGCGCTGGACGAGGCGGCGCTGCTGCGCTACCTGGCCACCAACATCCCGGACTTCCCGGGCCCCGCGCCCGCGCTGTCGCTGACCCAGTTCGGGCACGGCCAGTCCAACCCCACCTACTGCATCCACGCCTCGGCCCCGGCGGGGGCCCGGCCAGGCGGTACGTGCTCAGGAAGAAGCCGCCCGGGGCCATCCTCCAGTCCGCGCACGCCGTCGAGCGCGAGTACCAGGTCTGCTCCCGTTTCATCTCCGTCTCCCCGCCCCGCTCTTCTTCCTCTGTGCCCGTACGCATCAAAAAGGGCGCGAATCCGATGTCCTAGTGGATGCGAGCTTGTGGGTCACGATTCACCCATCGGTAGCGTTACCTTGCGTCGAAAGCTCAGATTGGAATAGCGAATCTACTGTTTCCCTTTTACAGGCAGAGCTGTATTGGTATTAGATTTTGTTGATTAACAGTATGTACAGGAAGAGAAAGGGGCAGAATCAGTACTGATTCGACCTTTTGTTTTGTCGTCTTTTCTTACATGGCATCTCATTGCATTTTCCATGTTTAATGCAATGGCATCTCACAATCCGGACCGCGGGAATCCTGTAAAATTCAGTTCAGTGGTGAAAAGTATGTGTGAATGTATGGTTTCTGCTTACTAGTAGGTAGTTTATTCATTTGAGCATTACGAAAACCACTTGAATTCTCACAATTGTCTACCTGCGGCCGAGCCAGAAAATTGATTTTTCGAATGTTAGGGAGGGCCAGCAGTGTTAATTTTTTAAAATTGATTTGAACTTTTAAAATTTCAGTGCAAATTTCACGTGCATAAAGGGGCCTTCTCCGCCCCTGCCTGCGGCGATTTGGCTTACCCCTTAGTCATTGCTTACATCTTTGTCAGCAATGAAGCAGTTATGCAGTGTTCCCTTTCTTCTTCTAACATATATGAGCTTACTCCAGTCATTTCCTGTCGGAAGCAGGTTCTCAAAGCTCTGGGTGATCACACAGATGTTCCTGTCCCGAAGGTTTATTGTCTCTGCACAGATGCACGTGTAATTGGAACTCCTTTCTATATAATGGAGTATCTGGAAGGAATAATATATCCTGATAGTGCGTTGCCGGTATGCTGTTTTTTCCGTGTTCTTATTTACTTTTTTTACTGGCCAGGAGCGCAGTGTTCCTGGTAATGTTTAATATTTATGAAGCAGTTATTTATCTACCTGGCTACCGCTTTTAGTGGAAACACAGGGCACCATGCCTAATTGCCTATACACAATCTGTGTACCCATTTGTGGTAACTTCTAGTTTGTGTTTTTTTTATCCTTTTGTTACAGGGGGTAACTCCATCTAAAAGGCGGTCTATATATTTTTCTACTGCCAAAACTTTGGCTGCTATACACAAAGTTGATGTTAATGCCATTGGATTACAAAAGTATGGGAGAAGAGACAATTATTGCAAAAGACAAGTAGGTTCTAATTACTCATATTTCCTGCATGTTGATTCACTCCTCTGACTCACTCCTTTTGTCTCTCCCTCAGTTTAGTAACCTTTACTGAATAACAAGTTTACAAACAAATATGCCCTCTCTTCATTCGTGTCTAAATCAACATACTCTTAAGTGGCAATCATTTATTTGTTCTTAACTTGTTAGTCTATAAACGATACATGCATCGATTTCCAATTATTCTTTTCTGCGTGAATGGATATTGCCTGACAACTTGTAGCTTCATCACTAAGGTTAAGAAAGAGATCCTTAGCTGTATTGATTTGTGTGATGTTTGTCTGTGATACTCCATTGCATTTGAAGATGGTTTCTGTTTCATGTTTACATAGTTTCTGTTTCGTTTTTTAGGTTGAAAGATGGGAAAGGCAATATCTTGCATCCACTGGTGAAGGGAAGCCTGCACGTTATCAGAGGATGCTTGATCTAGCACGTTGGTTGAAAGAACATGTACCTAAAGAAGATTCCTTAGCAGGATCAGGAACAGGTCTTGTTCATGGTGATTACCGTCCTGATAATCTAGTTTTTCATCCAACAGAGGTCTGCATTTCTGTCATTGCAAGTGTTCGTGCATTCGTCTGTGTTGGGCATATAATTTTTCATGTTTTGTAAGACAAATTATATCTGCTTGTATACAGGATCGAGTAATTGGTGTTATTGATTGGGAACTATCTACTTTGGGGGATCAGATGTGTGATGTTACTTATAGCTGCTTGGTATGAAATACTTTCTTATTGAACATTGTTAGGCATCAATCGCCTATTTAGTGTAACACATTCCTTTTGCATCTACCTCTTCCTGCTATATTCCGACAATGGTAGTTCTTTGAAATTTGAATGTAATGCTGTTTGGTGTACTCATTTAAATAGACATTTTACTTACTTCCACTTTACTCAAGGCTCGAGCTAGAAACTGTTGCTAGAGATAAGAGGTATGTAAGATGTTTTGTGTAATCCTTTAAAGTGTGGCCACATTGAGTGGATCTCTCTGATCTCTCTTCTATTGCAGTGCCTCTCTAACACAGTAAATTGTGCTGCTTAATCTTACTGGTCTCATTTATAGTTGGGGGGGGGGGGGGGGGGGGTTATTATCATTGCCTCTGAATTTGTAGCTTACCCCATGCCCAATAATGATATATAGATATCCATTTCTGTCGCCTTTTTCTTGCTTTCGGTTTCACTGTAATGGTATGTTACTTATTTTGGTTGACTCTGATGACTTTCCCTTTCAGCCATATATTATTGATGCAGCACTCAGTGAAAGGACTTATTATGGAGGATTTCAAGATACTGGCATTCCAGATGGGATTCCTCAACTGGAAGAGTATCTTTCTGTATACTGTTCTTACTCTGTAAGCATCAAATGCACATATTTCAGGTTGGCAATGGATAAGCCACATTCTATTAGCTGTTTTCCCTCACTTGTTCTAAAATATGTCTCAGGCAAGACCCTGGCCTGCTGCAAATTGGAAATTCTACATTGCTTTTTCTTTGTTTCGTGGGGCATCAATCTATGCAGGAGTATATCATAGATGGACTATGGTACATGTCTTAAACTCCTGAAATCTGGAAGCCAAGACTTCTTATTTATTCTCATTTACTTGAGCTGCCCCACAGGGTAATGCTTCAGGTGGTGAGCGCGCTAAATTTGCTGGCAGGGTTGCTAACGCTATGGTTGACTGTGCCTGGGACTTCATAAATAGAGTAAATGTCCTGCAAGAACCGCCTTCTAAGGGTAATTATGTTCAGTAATTGCATCTCAACAACCTCCTGCCATACAGTGGAGTCTTGTTTGTGGATACTGGGTAGCCTATTTGGTTTTGACCATCCGTTGCATTCAACATTAGGTTTTCATGTCTCAGGAGCACCGTGGCAAGAATTTCACAGAGAGGAAGAAAGTTCAACTTCCGAAAAGAATCAAGGCAAATTTGTTCCTAGTGAAAAGGTTATGCAGCTTCGAAAGAAACTAAAAAAGTTTATTGAAGATCACATATACCCAATGGAGGGTGAGTTCTACAAACATGCACAATCAACCTCAAGATGGACAATTCATCCAGAAGAAGAAAATCTTAAAGCATTGGCAAAGAAGGAGGGCCTATGGAACTTGTTTATTCCGGTATAGTTTTTTTTCCCTTTGAAAGCTTCATGCTTACATTATTAAAAAAATTGTCAAATTAGTTAATGTAAGGTAAATCTGTTTTGTAGTTGCTTCATTTATGCTAACTAAAATCGTTGATGTGCAGCTAGACAGTGCAGCTAGAGCTAGAAAGCTACTGTTTGAAGACCATTCTCAAATTTCTTCTAATGATCTTTTGCTGGGCGCGGGTCTTACAAATCTTGAATATGGATATTTGTGTGAGGTTATGGGACGTTCAGTTTGGGCTCCACAAATATTTAACTGTGGTGCACCTGATACAGGTAACATGGAGGTAAGAGAAAATGCTCTCAATTCTCTTATGGAGAATACTGGCTTAAGTTGCTATACTTGGCTTAAAATTACTGTGGAGGTCATTGGATGTACCCCCATTAGTGATGCACATTTGGAGAAATATAAATGTTTCTTAAATTTCTGCTCTGCATATAATTCTTTACCTTTAATTTTTTGTCACATTGTGGAAAATCTTAGAGTGCAATGATTCTATCTGACACTGTTTGTAGCCATGTAAATAGGAAGTATTTTATCTTTAGAAGAATCTTCAAGCATGTCTTCCAGTGATAGTGATTTATTGCAGTTGCTAGTCGGCATGAATAATTTGTTATGTGATAATACATTACGTATATCAATCAGGTCCTGTTGAGGTATGGCACTAAGGAGCAACAGAAACAATGGCTGGTTCCTTTATTGGAAGGGACAATTCGTTCTGGATTTGCAATGACAGAACCACAAGTTGCATCGTCAGATGCAACAAATATAGAGTGCTCAATATCCAGGTAACAAACTTGCTCGTCTCATTCTGATCCTACTGTAACCAGCCTTTTATTTTCTCACTTTTATCCAGAAACAAGTTGATGAAAGCTTAAATATAATTTATATTTGCATGATATGCTGCTCTCTTGTGGTAATTTAAATAGATGTTTTTTTTTTGTTTGAACTTTGTGCATTATGGGTGTGCTTATGAGCTCTTGTTTTTTTTCGTCAACAGGCAAGGAGATTTTTATGTGATAAATGGAAGGAAGTGGTGGACCAGTGGAGCCATGGATCCTAGGTGCAAAATCCTGATATTGATGGTAACTTGCATCTATTTATAGCTACATGATATTGCTATCATTATTCCATATTTTTGTTTGAATGCTGGATGTTTTTGTTTCATTCAGGGAAAGACAGTTTTCTCTGCACCTAAGCATAAGCAACAGTCCATGATTTTAGTGGATATCAACACTCCTGGGGTGCAGATAAAGAGACCATTGTTAGTCTTTGGTTTTGATGATGCACCTCATGGACATGCAGAGATTACATTTGAAAATGTGCGTGTTCCAGCAACGAATATCCTACTTGGAGAAGGGCGGGGTTTTGAGATTGCTCAAGTAAGCAGTGCCTTGCTGTTATTGCCAATGCTATTTACTATATCTTGTGTGTTCTCTGTGTGATATATAGATGCTTTGCAGGGAAGACTTGGTCCTGGAAGGTTACATCATTGCATGAGGCTAGTAGGGGCAGCAGAACGTGGCATGGATCTGATGGTAGAGAGGGCCTTAAGTAGGACCGCATTTGGAAAGAGGATTGCACAACATGGTTCCTTTTTATCAGATCTTGCAAAGGTATGCTGGTTCGATTTTATGGTTGTGAACTAATGAATGAATAAAGAATGTTCCAGTTTTAACCTGTACGGAGTAACATTTTTTTCTCTGGTATTTTGTGCACTTCATTTCACTAACATGCATGGGTGCGGAACGCAGTGTCGGATTGAACTGGAGCAGGCAAGGCTTTTAGTTCTTGAAGCGGCCGATCAACTTGATCGACATGGGAACAAGAAAGCTCGTGGTATCCTGGCGATGGCCAAGGTAAACCAAGCTTGGTGATCACCTTCTTTTTAACGGTTTTTATTTAGCAAAACGATTCAACAAAGCTGGGTGGTCTCTCACCATGCAGGTGGCAGCTCCAAATATGGCCCTGAAGGTGCTTGACATGGCGATGCAAGTTCACGGCGCGGCTGGCGTCTCATCTGACACGGTCCTGTCGCACCTGTGGGCAACGGCTAGGACACTGCGGATTGCAGACGGTCCCGACGAAGTACATCTCGGGACAATCGCGAAGCTGGAGCTGCAGAGGGCTCGGTTGTAACTTGAGGGCGAAGTACAGTGCGTTTCGGGAATGAATAAATGAAGGAGGAACATCAACCTGTTCTGTTCTGTTCTGTACGTGTCTCCAAAAGAAAAAGTTCTGTTCTGTTCACAAAGCACATCGCTGGCAGATAGATAATAATGAGTAAATAATGTCGTTATATATTCGTCAATGTATGTTGTACACTTGTACTCTTGGTGGTGTAAACGGCCGGCATTGGATATTATCAGCCAACAAAACTGAATAAGTCTCTCCAATGTTTACTCCGAATGATGGATGTACAGTGATTAAACTGGTGGTAAACCTGTAACAAGTAGTGTTCAGGTACAGAAGATGGAGACGAATCAGAAACAGTGAGGGGGTCATTCATTCCCATCCATACATACATGCATGCATAGATGTCGATTGTGAACCAAAGGATCATACAGTAACAGCTTTCAGGATTTTATTTACCTCTATACTAGGCAGTACTAGTAGGTAGATAGAAACTGTGAAGTGAGAACCTGTGCTGGCTGATCCGTTGTTACAGTATCAGTACTAGTATTCCAGAAGGAAGAAGTGAAAAACGAGTCAAAAATTCCACCCCAATGCGTAGGGGAAGGAGGTGGAGTTGAGCCAGAGGTCTCCCTGGATGAAGTCGAGCACGGTGAAGTTGGCTGCGTCGGTGGCGTTATCGAGCACGTGGTAACCCGGCCACGTCACCCTCGCAGAGGTGTTGGCGCCGGGCCCACGGTTCATGTACTCGGCATAGTATAGCGTGTCGAGCGCGAACGTCGCGTTCCACTCGAGCCATCCGCGCGGGTGGACGAGCGCCTCCATCTTGGTCTGGACGAACACGGCGCGGGAGTACTGCTTCCAGGGCCTGCCGAGGTAGGAGGAGACGTTTCCCAGCAAAGGCTGGAGGTCGGACGCGGCGGCGACCTTGCCGCCGTGCACGACGATGCCGGTGTTCTGGTTAGGGTCCTCGCGGCCCTGCGCCGTGACGACGTTCTTCTGGCCCGGGCCAGGGCGGCGCGCGTAGAGGCTGCATCCCTGTAGCACGGCGGCCGCGTCGCCGAAGACGAAGTCGACGGTGCCGTAGACGTCGCAGTCGCGGTAGAACTGGCGGAGGGAGTGCAAGTACAGCGTGTCCTGGTACCCCGCGAAGCTGCACCGGTAGAAGGCCGCCAGGTCCGCGTTCACGCGTAGCGCTACTGCTTGGTGCTTGCTTGGTCCCGCTGCGTTCTCCACCGTCAGATCACGTGCCAGGAAACCCGTGCCAACCACCGCTGCGATGTAGGAGTATATGGTTTTAATTGCATGCATTCAACACTGTAACACTCAACGGAGATCGAATGAAATATGAAGCTGGTGCTACTGCTAGCAATGCAGATCTGTGTCAGAACAGACATGACTGACTAGCTGTGCAGCACTAGGGACTAGTGAGTGCACTTGCACGTAGTACTCCACTAACGTACGTACCCCTGTCAACAACAAAAACCAGTACTCCAGCATACAGCAGGTACGTAGCGCACTAGCGCTGGCAAGCTACGCATGCATATGCATCGCAAATTAAGTGCCCACAAGCTAGTGGCACGTACCGGCGATGCACCATCATATATTGCATGATAGTAGTTAGTAGGAGTATGTCATAACAAAAACGAGTACAACATACAGCACGTACGTATCGCTGGCTAGCTGGCTACGGGTGTACACATGCATCGAAAATTAAAGTGACCACAAGCTAGTGGCACGTACGGCGATGCACCATCATTGCGTGACGACACGAAAACGAAACGCTCCAAGAGACGAAAGTGGCGTGCCAACCAGAGCTGCTAGCTAGCTGACAGCCCTTTCTGCTGGCCGCGCTAGTAGGCTGTGTTTAGACGATGGAAATGTGGTGAAAAAAAATTATGTAACACTTGTCACGTCACACTGTAGCAATTTTGTTTTTATTTGATAATAATTATCCAAACATTGATTAATTAGGTTTAAAATATTCGTCTCGTAAAGTATGACAAAACTGTGCAATTAGTTTTTTATTTTATCTATATTCTAGTACTTCATATATATGCCGATATTTTGATGTGATGATCGATCTGTTGGTGGTAGGTACAGCTAGCCGAGTGGCGAGCGGGGCGCGGGCAGTAGTGTCGGCTTGCTGCTGTTGTTTTGCTACGGTGGCATCATATCTTTGCAACATTGCATTGCATTGCATCGTTTGTTCTAGTTCTAGCTGCGCCCAGGGGGGGCCGTAAGAAAAACCAAGCATTCCGGGGATGCAATGCAAGAAGAAATCAAGCTACGGTGCGCGCATACCTAGCTAGTTGCTGCTGCAGGTTAGGATCATGATCATGTGTTTAATTCCCAGCGTGATTCATCAATTCGCTCGCCAACAACAAGTGATGAATGAACCTGTCGTGGACTGTCGGTGCCTACTGTATATGCATGCACGTTTGTGTGTTCCATTGTTCGATCCAGTTCTATTCACTGGCCGGCACTGCATGCAGCAGCTAGCTAGGGACAGACCATACCAGACCAGAGGCAGAGGGGCGACCAATTTATCGGCCGGTATCGATGGGCATGCATGCACACATGAGGCATGACGACACACCACTCCAACTCCAACCAGCACAAGGGAAGAAAGGGAGAAAATAAAGGAAGGAGCTGCTAGCTAGCTACTCCCTCCGTCCCAAATCATACGACGTTACAAGACTCTTGGAGAGTTAAACTATCTCAACTTTAATCAAAATTATATGTCAATATAATAACATTTATGATGTCAACTAAGTATTATTAGATTTGTTATCAATTATATTTTCATAACATGTCTATTTGATATCATAAATATTTATAGTATTCACTATAATTGTTGGTCAAATTTGAGATATTTTAACTCTCTAAGATTCTTGAAACGTCTTATAATTTGGGACGGAGGGAGTACTAGCTAGCTAGGATAGGACCGACTACAAAGAAAAAGGCGGCCGGCCGGGGAGACCACCACACCTAGATACACAGTACGGAGCAGACACCACCGTACCATGCATGAGCACCACGATCGTATCCATCATCTCTCCTCTCCGAGATCTGGTGGCCATTGTGTGGTGGTTGTGGCTGCCTGTATGGCAGGGGGCTGGTGGGGCTGCAGCCCCCCCTAAAACCTAAAACTTGATTTAACCCTATAATTACTGTAGCAAAAGTATTAAATTGTCATTAAATCTTCATCCAAATTAGCATATCCATTGATTTAGATCCGCCACTGCCTGCATGCCCTTTCCCCCTGTAGCAGTGTAGCGGTGTGGTTGATGATCTTCCGGGTGTTCGGCTCATTACTTTTAAATCTGATAAACTTATTAACGTTGTTGGTGTTGTTTTAGGGTCCGAAGATGTTTGGATTGTCGCCGCACTTGGCCACACTTTTGTGACGGTGATATCGGCCGCCGCAACTGTGGCATGATTCTAGACTGTGAAAAGCTGTGGCCGCCAAACATAAATTACTAACCAAACATCACCCTCGCATCTATGTCCGCCATAAAGTGTAGCGTGGCAGGCGATGACCGCAAACTCTATCTTCTCCGAAGAAGCTCTGCTAAACATTTTACTCCAAGAGCCGTTTTTTCGGTTAAAAAGAAACCAAAAAAGTCAGAGCTATTTTTTAGGAACCACAAATTATAGCTTGTCTAAAACAGTTTCAACTTCTCTAGAGGAGCTCCTTAGGAGGAGGGCCCCTGCCAAACTCCCCAGTTAGCAGAACGAAATTACTTTGCTTAGCTTGCATGCGCTTTCATGTCCGTCCGTTTTGGCAGTGGCCGGCAGCTTAGAGCCAGCCCAGGCCCACGCGCCGCGTTAATGTATGGGCGTTTGGCTCCTCACCTAACCATTCCCGTGCTGCATAACTCCAAACGCCACGGAGCAAGCAAGGAGTACCTGCGCCAGTGCATTCAGCGCAGTAAATTCTCAAGTGCAGCGCAGACCCCTGCATTGGCTGGCTCCACGGCAGAGTATTTATTTTTAAAGCTGCATAGCATACCGAGTTGGTATCAGGTGATGCCTCATAAATCATCATGCGCTCTAGCTCCCCCACTTGGATTATAGGCATGTTTTTGTCGTACTGCTTTAAATCAGTGGCGGATCTAGAAATTGACCAAATAGAGAGCTAAATAATTAAAGGCTAAAAATAAGGGGCTAAATAATTATAGGCTAAAAATCTTAGTACTAGCGACAGACTGAATAATTAAAGATAAAATTTGTGCCAGATAGACCTCATCACTATCACAATTTAAAAGTTCTCCTAGTGAGGTGGAGTTCTCCTAGTGTTTTGGTAGTCAAAAATTAATATAAATTTTTTCTAATAAATGTCTCCTAGTAAGATTTTCCATGTGTTATGACTAATGATAGTGTTTTACTACTACTTAAAAACACTAGAAGAAGTTCACCATTCTAGTAGTGCATATGAGATAGAACTCAGGTCATATTATGCGGAGAGCTCCAAAGCGCGTTAGCTCTGGTCCGTATAATGTAGCAAAAAAAAACTTTTTATGTCTTCTCCCAGAATAAACTAGAAACCGCACTTCACTAGTCTCCTGCTCCTCCATGCAGTATAGCAAAAAAAGTTAGAGCCGTTTGAAGGCATAAGTTTTTTTTTCTCTCTATCTCTAGCTTGTAGAAAGGGAAATGGTATGCGTGTAGGGAGTTGGTCGGCGTCAATTTTGCTAGCAGTCAACCCATGGTAGTTTGTCGTCTCTAGGAATGCAATGAAACTTGTCTCTGAAACTCTAAAAATGAACTAAATTTTCTAGTCTAGGCAATAAAGCTCTGTACCTAGTACTCCTATTTGACTACTCCATGTACATTTGTGTACGGGCACGAGAGCGGGGCTCACGCACGCATATGCAATTCTCGGCCTGCATGCTGCCACCACGCCGGGACGGGAGATGCAATCATCGAGTTGCACTGTGCTGATGAATCTATCTTTCTACTCGATCGGTGAATTGATCGAAGTGATCCGTGATGGTGTGAGACACGCGTGCTACAGCCTACAGCTAGTATAGACGTACGATAGTACTACACGTACTGAGCAATGGAGAATCCAGCTGCATGCAGCGCCAGCAGGGCAAAGGCAAATGCAGTTGCAGGCTCTTCCCATATTCACCGTCGCCAGTCGCCACACACTTCCCTCGCTCTCGTGCTCTCACGTACGTCTGCCTCAACCTCAACCAGAACTGCCACAAAACTTTACTCCTCCTTCCTACGTGACACAGCAGCACCTGCCGTCGTCGTTCGTCTTCGTCTCCGACACGATCGAACACGACCGCCGGGCCGGGGGTCCACTAGAAATTAAGGACCACCAAGATCAACCGCCGGTCCCGGTGGAACAGTCGGATGGACACGTTGTGCATTGCATTGTCGGCAAGCTAGCTAGTGATCATATCTGAGTGATGATCGAGTGCAGTAATTCTAACTTGTTGGCTGGCTGATGATGGGGGATCGAGTTAAACTACTTACTGACCTAGCGTGGCGGAGCGGAACGTGGTGAAGTTGTCGACGACGTTGCGGCTGGCCTTGATCACCGTCTTCCACATTCCATCACCGACGAACATCAGGTTGGTCTTGTCGCTCCCGACCTCCACGTTCTCAAAATACCCTCCCGCCTTGATGTAGATCACGAACCTTGCCTCGCTGTTATTGGGCGCCGCCGCCACCGCCTCCGCCACCGTCGTGAAGTTGCCGCTCCCGTCCTTAGCCACCACCAGGTCCGGGGTGGTCACCACCTGCTGCTGCAGCCGCCTCCGGTCCGCCGCCGACACCCACGACGGGAACCCGCGCCGCACGCGCCCGTACCCTTCCAGGCGTTCCAGCGCCTCTCTCCGCCTCCGCCGCTGCGGGAGGCGGCGCAGCATCGCGAGGGAGTTGGACACGAGGTGGGCCACGTGGTAGATGCGGCCCTGGATGAAGGGCCGGACGCGGCCGTCTTCCGACGCCGACGGGCCCGCGAAGCCGTCCAGGCAGGTGTACTGGTTCGTCAGTGCGGCCGACAGCACGGTCTGAACCCCGGCCACCGACTCCTCCGCGGACCGGTTCCCCGCCGACAGCTCCGCCTCCGCCGTGCTCAGCTGCGTCAGCGTGTGCCCCAGCAGCTCCACGCAGTCCGACAGCGCCAGCCGGTCGCGCACCCGCAGCGCCCCCGCCGACCCCGTGGGCCGGCGGAGGAGGTACGCGGAGCAGTTGGACGCCGACGCCCGCACCGCGGCCGCCGCGCGCGATACGACCGCCGAGATCACCTCGCGCACCGGCTTCTGCGATAGGTCCGGGATGCTCGCCAGCGTCGACACGCACACGTCGCGGTGCAGCGTCCCCGCGCAGTGCCGCTCCACCGCGGCGGCATTGGCAGCGGCAGTGGCATGGCCGCCGCCGTCCTCGAGAAGAACACGCTTGGCGGTGACGCCACCGGAGAATGCCCTGTGGGTGGCGACGAAGCCGAGCGGCAGGAGGAGAAGGGAGAGGGAGAGTAAAATGGTGGTGAGGGGGAGGGGGAGCTTGGCCGCCGCTGCTGCTCGCTTGGGCTCGGGCGGCCTCCGCATTTTGTGGTACTGTACTGGTGGTGGGCTAGACCACTGTGCGGCGGTGAGCCGGTGAGAGAGAGTGACAAGGACCCTGAGGAGCGTCGGATTGGACTGGAGGAGCCCAGCTTTTATAGTTGCCAGTACCAGCGTACGGAAGTACCTCTAAAATCGTCCAATTAGCAAATTTGAAATGGAGTTTTAGCTGAAGAATCAGGCACTAAACATTTTTTTTTCTCAACCACGTAAAAGATTTGCACGTATTTACATTAAGAAAAATAGAGATGTTTTTACATGGAGGTTTTACATGATTTTCAATACACATATACAATCCATAACCATAAAGTGTTATCCTATTACTCGATGTAAGAGACAACCCAGGTGTTTGACGCTCGCTTGCACCCACTGTTCCGCCTGGATCATGATCACTTCTCTAAGGGCGTGAACGTCGGTAGCTACGCCACATAAGCATCGGACGTCTCTCTTCTTCCAAATCTCCCAAGCAATAAGAGTGAAGGGGGAATCCACACCCTTTCTATCGTTTCCGGTCCATCGTGATCTTCAAACGTTCCACCACTCGATGACGGAGCCAGCCGGTGGCTGAGAAAGATGCGCTCCCAAGGCACACTAAACATCTTCACTGTAGATGCTAGATACTACTCCCTCATTTTTTTAAATAATTATCATTATTGGTCTATATTGTATAAATTTAATTTAATTTGTAGTGTAATATTTATATCTCTAAATAAATTTATTAAAAAACTAAATTCATAAATTTTTCTAATAATATATAATCAAAATTGTTTATAAAAAAAAAACGAAAACTACTAAGGGAGTAGCGTGTTACTGATCGAGCGAGGAGCTCGGTAAGATTACCCGACCTGTGACTCATCGGGTCGGGTGTGTCAGCGTGTGTATTTTTATTCCTGCTGTAGTGGGCTTGTTCTTTCTCGTGTCGTGTCTCTGATGTGGGAGAATCAATGTAGTAGCGCTAGATTTTTCTGTTATCCTACGCGCCCCTCGACTCTACTGTAATATTTTAATAAAATACAATAGATACATAAACACTGACGTACGTGCATGTGCGCGCACAGCTAGCGTACTTATATGATGACGTACGTACTGTACGGATGGATTAACACAAGCACATCCGGTGGTAGACCAGACCACCCGTGTGTCACGAGACCTGAGTAGGTATGCGATGGTAATTGTCAGTATAGAAGCAGGCGTATAACACAAAAATTTATTTCGGTATTCGAGTCTTTGACTTGTAGGTACGTACTGTACTCAAATGTCAAAACGGCCACGTGACACGGTGTATCGTTGTGCGGATCATCCAGCTCGCGCGCGTCAAGCAAGGATTTGTTTAGATCAACCTGTGAGCAATGGGAGAGCATTTCTTTTATTCTGTTTGGGCATGCATGTGCCCTGTGGTGTCGTAGTATGTGAAGGAGATGAGCCGACCTGTTCAGAGGCGGAGTTGCGTGTCAGTCGTCACTTTCACCGCACGCATTGAATGGAGTTATTATGTTCAATTTCCTGTCGAGAGCATATTATTAGCTACTAATACTTCTAGTCCATCATATAGTACTATATATAGATAGATATATGTAACCAATTCTGAAAACAGCGCAAATATATGGTAAGAGCACAGAAAAAGGCCGGTAAAGTTCATCATTGAGACCACGCCATGTTGCGCGTATTTCATTAAGCAGAGGAGTTTGTTACACAATCCCCAAAAGGTGGTAACGACGCTAGACTGTATTTGTAAGTGCAGACATCGTACCGCTTTGATGATCGAGTACACTCATCACTCATATCATGCATGCGTGGAACCAGTCAGCTACGGTTGCATGGTTGCATCTATTTCTTCCCATAATATCATCATCATCATCAAGACAATAGACAAGACACCATTACTACTATTTTGCGCATTGAGAGGCATGCATGCACAGCACCAACCAGAGTGAGTATATATATATCGTGGTTGAAAAAAAAAACAGAGTGAGAATCTACACACTGCACAAACACAGGGGCCGGGAAGCATCATGGCATGCAGAGAGGCAGCCGAGGGGGAGGGACAGTACAGTAGTGGCGTTCGTCGTCCTGGCTAGCTCCCATTCC
The DNA here is from genome assembly GCA_022036555.1 of Microstegium vimineum. NCBI lineage: Eukaryota > Viridiplantae > Streptophyta > Magnoliopsida > Poales > Poaceae > Microstegium > Microstegium vimineum. Next base: position 7,737,834 of record CM039141.1, read on the forward strand.
CATCCCATCTCAACGTGCTATAGCAAAACAGGCGATGGCCGACGAGTGCTCAGATGCACAACAACTAGAGCCGTACATACAGATCTGGGTGTGTTTGTGTGTGTGTGTGTCTGCACGATGATTGTGCAGTGCTGCACACTGTATTCGCACTACTCCAACTCCAAGACACTGCCGCTGCGTGCCTGCCTGCCCATTCTCTCCGCATCGACCCACTCAAGCCACACATTGAGACCGAGCTGCAGCTTTTTCTGAACGCCATGCGCACTGTCGGATTCCAAATTCCAACAGAAAAGGCACCACCATGGAAAATGGAAATGATAGACCGGCCGGCCCTGCTGTGCTTTTGTTGTCCGATCCATTAACCTAGCTCGTTGCCAATTGCGTCGCATGCAGTGGCAGTGCAGCTTGGGCAAATCGCAACGGCACAGCAGTCAACATTGCAAAGAAAGAAGCATGCAGTGCAGTGCACTTGTTCATCCGTGGCTTTCTTAGTGACATGAATGTCTTCAGCATTATATCATCTTCATAACGAACTAACGAACACGAATTGATAATTTGAAATAATAAGAATTAAGAAATCACTCATAAGTAAATAAATTAATATGAGATTATGATAAAATGCTGACCGGTGATACGAGATTACAAGATCACATGATCAATACATGCACCTGCACTCCGATTCTGTAAAAAAAAAAACAAATCCTGTAGACCGCAGTGTAGTCCGCCAAATACGTAGGCGTTCTCCGTCCTACGCTCGACAGTTCGTTCGCTGCGGCGGCGGCGCTGCGCACTGCGTCCTGCGTCCCCGGCCGCTCGGCGAAAATCTTGTGCAGTCGGGGGAACTGAGCGGAGGGTGCCCTGCGTGCCAACTCCCGTCGCGTCGGCCGTCCTGTAGTCTACCCGTGCGGTGTGCGTGCGTGACTGACTCGACTTCGCAGCTTCTCACGATCTCCGCGATTACGGCATCCGCAGTTATGGCCCAATAACTACCGGCTACCGCGGCATGCACGCGTGCGCCCAGAAACCGAGCAGCCGCGGGATTTGCTTCGTCTTTCCTTTTTTTTCATCAAAAAAAAATCTATTATGGGTCTATGATAGCTGGAGCTCAGGGTATGCAGTGGCCCACCCTACATACCCCGCCCACTGGCTGAAAGCGTAAATCCATTATAACGAGCGTTCACTCGTTTGGATTGGAGCGAACGATTCGACCACGTGCAACCACACTCTCCTTTCCTTTTTTTGAGAAAATTTTGTATTTGGCCCTAAAAATAATGCTCCTTTCTTATTTAACACCGAAACTCAAAATATTTCGTTTATGTCCCTAACTTGAGTTTTTGTTAGCTACTTGACACTTCCGTCAAATCTGTGAGCAAACATCGTCAGCTGTCCAACAGAGGCAACGCAAAAAGACCATAATGCCCTGTCAAGAGAAAATGAAGTCTATCATCACGCACCGTTCGTAACTTGGTCGTCTCGTCTCGAGTCGCGGTCGTACATGCCGTTTCCCTCCCTAACCCTAGATCGAGGGGCAGCGCAGCCATGGAGGCGGAGGGTGGCGTGGCTTCGGCTCATGGCGTCCCGGCCACGGAGGCACCGCACGCGGCAACAACGGAGATCGGCGTGGCCACCATGGTGGTCCGCGTGGCCAAGCAAGCAGCCCGCACGGCGACAACGGAGGTCGGCGCGACCACGACGGACGTCCGCGCGGCCAAGCATGTGACACGCACGCGCAAGCAGCCTTCCCGCGCGACCATGGAAGTGGAGGATGGAGATGCCATGGCGGGGGGGGGGGGGGGGGGGGGGGGGGCAGAGCGGCCAAGCAGGCGTGCGACGCGGCCTTGGAGGAGGATGTCACGGCCACGGAAGTGTCACTCGCGGCCATGGAGACGTGCGTCGCGACCACAGAGAAAGGCGGCACATCCAGGACACAGCACCAACTCCCTGCAGGGTGAGTTTATTATCTCTATGTCTGCGGACTGCCTATTTGTCTATGTTTGGCTTATGTTTTTTTACGTGAGGGATGTTGTGTTGGGAGAAAATTAGTAGTACTGCAAAAATTAGTAGTACAAAGTTCGCCATAGGTTGAAGAAGTTCTAATGCATGACGTTATTGTGCTTTCACAGGATGGATGTAGCTACTAATTTTCTATTGAAAATTCATTTGCTTGGCAATCGCAAAAAGGCTAGAAAGGATTGCAAATGTTTTAGTTTGGACATGGTTGTTGAGTCAGATTTGTCGAATTTTAAGGATCTAATTGACTCAGTTACAGAGAAGTACCCTCCAGGCTACTTAGAAGTTCCACATGTTCAGTACTATGATAATGTTCTTAAGAATTTTCCAGCGGTAAAATCATATCAAGATTTGATGTCTATGTTTGATGTACACAGTAAGGAGAAAGTTATAGAGATGTTTATCGCTTATTGTGATCCCTCAGAAAAATTTGAGCCTATCACTAAGTGGTAGTTTGATGTTGATGGACAGCTTGCAAACAATATAGAGGAGGAGGAGGAGGAGGATTACCTTAGAAATCCTTTACCAGAAAATGAACATGTTGGTGTCGATGAGGAGATCATGTACTTGGACATTGTACCTGTGAATGTTGTAGATGTGCCTGGATGTTCTGAAAAAGGGAAGGAAAAAGCAGTGTCTGAGGATGGCTCAGAAGATGAGTCTGAGGATGGCTCAGAGGAGGAGTTTGAGGATGAGGATGAATTAGAGGTTGATGAGGATGAGCCATATGAAGAAGTAAATCATCACCCAATTGCTGATTTCGATGAAGAAGATCCTCCTATGGAAGTAGGCACTACTTATTATAACATGTACATGTTCAAGTTGGCTCTTTGTCAATATGCAATCAAACATCAGTTTGAATTCAACACAGAGAAAAGCTCAAAAAGTAGGTTCAGAGCCTATTGTTCAAGGAAAGTGGAGGATAATTGTCCATGGAGGCTACATGCATCTACCACAACGGACAAATGCACTGTTATGGTAAGAATAATTGTTTTAGTTGCTACTACATGTAGTATGACAATGTTATTGCTTTACTAACAAGCTATCTTGGATGCATTTGTAGGTGAAGAAGAATAATTTTGCTCATGATTGTTCTAGCACTAGAAGAAAGAAGAGAATAAAGCATGCTACCAAACATTGGATATGTTGGAAGGTGAAGGACTTTTTGATAGAAGATGCTACTTTGGGAGAAACAACATTGAAAAAGAAAATTAAAGAACACCACAAGGTGAGCATCAACTACCAGAGGGTATATCAGGGTCAACAACTAGCAATGAAACAACTTTATGGTGATTGTGATAGCAGTTTTAATAATTTGTTTAGTTTCAAAGCACAAGTTGAAAGCTCTTGTCCCGGTAGCAAAGTAATTATTGACCATTACGTAGTAAATGGGGAAATCACATTTAGGAGATTCTTTTTTGCCATGAAACCTTGCATAGATGGGTTCCTTAATGGTTGTAGACCTTACTTGGCAATAGATAGCACCTTCCTGACAGGCAAGTTCAAGGGGCAATTAGCTAGTGCTTGTGCAGTTGATGGACATAATTGGATATATCCTGTTTGTCTTGGAGTTTTTGATTTCGAAACTAATGACAATTGGATCTGGTTCATGAGTAGGATTATAGAAGCTATTGGGTCACCTCTAGGTTTGGTAATAAGCACTGATGCAGGCCAGGCAATCATGTCAGCTGTTGGTGAAGTATTTCCACATGTAGAACATAGAGAGTGCATGTTTCACTTGGTGACTAATTTCAAAAAGATGGGTACCGTGGGAAGGTGTTTGATGATCACCTTTGGGCTGCAACTTACTCATGGAACCCATACTTATTTAATAAGCATTGGGCTGAGATGGAGAAAGCAAAACCTGCTGCAACTGATTACCTAAGAGGTCACAAGAAGTTGTGGACTAGAAGTCAATTCAAAACAAATTGCAAAGTGGACTATGTGACTAACAACTTGGCGGAGAGCTTCAACAATTGGATTAAGGAGTACAAGTCCATGAATTTGGATGATTTGATGGATAAGCTCAGACAATTAATTATGATAAAGTGGAATCAAAGGAGAAAAATTGGAAAGAAATTAGATGGCTTCATTCTTCCCCACATAATTAAGAAGCTAAATGAACAGAGTAGAGAATTGAACTTGGATGTGTCAGAATGCTCAGAAGAGGTGGCTGAAATTACCTTATTTGGTGGCAGCGGCTTTAGGTTTGTGGTGAACTTGGTTGATCGAACATGTTCTTGCAGACAATGGCAAGTCTCTGGTATTCCTTGCAAACATGCCCTTGCATTCATTACAGCACTACCTAATGCACCTATTGACAAATATGTTGATTTCTCACCAAGGTTAGCTTAATTTCCACTTTCTGAATTTAGATTTCAATTCATGGTGTCTCATCCTAGTACTTTCAATATTACTGTAGTCAAAACTTGGAACCTGAACGCACAGCTAGTAAGAAGAGAAAGGGTGTTGCCTCTAATTCTAGACCAACAGGAAGGTAACTAATAAAAACTTGAATAAATATTCTACTAATAGAAAGCTGATGGTGACTTCTAAGTACTAAACTCTCTTCTTTTTTGTAGTATAAGCTCGGATATTATAAGTAGGAAAAAGGGAAAGCAGGGTTCCTCTAACTCTGGAGCATCAAAAAGGTATCATATACTAAATCTGAATTTATTTTGCATGGTTAGTTTGTCGATTTTGCAAGCAGCTATATCTAACAGTAAATTACCATGGTAAATCTCATATAATGTTTTCATACACATGGACATTTATAGGTCTAGAAGTGGTTCAAATCAACCCGAACCACTTTCAAGTGAGCTTCCCTCATCCAAAGATAAACCACAAGCTGTTGTTGTCAAGTTAAAAGGCAAAAGGAGCAAAGAAGTAGATAAAGATGCTGCAAAGAATCTTTTGTCGCAGCTTGATAGCCCTGCAATGGGCACGAGGAGCAAAATACTTCAGTCTATTAGTCCGGCATTGAGCACAAGAAGCAAAAGAAGGCTGAGTTTGTGATTCTTGTATGAGAAAATTTCCTAAATGTGTGTTGTGTTCGATGTCTGCAATGGATGCAATCCTTTAAAAATGTTTCTGTGAACCTCAATGTATCTCGACTATTATTGTGACCGTGGATGCTAAATATTGCATTTAACTTGGAACATGTGAATTCTCTAAAATAAATGTGTGATTGTTCTGCTGCATGTCATCTTCAGATTGGATGTTGTTGGAGACCTATTTTATTGTTGTTATTCATGTATTAAAAAATTAATTTCAAATTGAATATAATTATACGTCATTATATAAGATGATGTTTGATCCTTTATTTAATTAACACAAGCAAACACTGAAACATTGCAGTTTAAGATAAAAGCATTTATAAAAGATAGCAATATTAACCATGCAATGTCAGGACTAGTAAAAGACTCTAGGGGTAAAACAGACTTTTCACATAGGACTTGACACCGTTAACAACCCAAACTGACGGAAGTGTCAAATAGAAAAGAAAAACTCGAGTTCAGGACATATAAGAAAGATTCTCAGTTTCGATGTCAAATAAGAAAGGAGCATTATTTTTAGGGCCAAATACAAAATTTTCTCTTTTTGATCCCGAGTTCCAATTAGCGAACACCTCCACCCGCTGCGCGTCTGACTACGCGCTTACCTGGGACACATCTCTGCGCCTGATACATGTTCAAATCAGCCGGACCGATGTATGTATTACGGACGGCTGTTATAGGTAATGTACGGACTACTTCTAGTTCTATATATGTGGCTTCGCCTACATATTTTATCCTTCTTTTATTTACCATTTTATTTCGTTTTTACAATGTTGGCTGGGTGGATTGATAAAGTTATTGTACATTAATTAATTAGTATTGTAAACAATTCTGGCTAATCTTTACGGATTTACGTGAACGCAGTTTACACTCTCTTTTTATTTTTCTATTTTTTTCTTAACTTCTTGTTTTTTCTTTCGTTTTCCTAGTTGTTTTTATTTTTGTTTATGTTTGGTTTATGTGTTTTTAGTAATCCTTTTGTTTTTATATGTTTTATGTTTATTATTTCCTTTTGACAATGTTGAAAAGTTATATAGATTAACTTATAGCATATAACTTTTAGCTTACAACTTATATACACAAGTTATATTGAATAGCTTATGTACATAAGTTGTGTCTCATAACTTTTATAGGTAAGTTGTATTTTGTAACTTTTGAGTTTCTAAGGGTGCGTTTGGTTTGCTGAATTGAATGAGATTGGATGGGATCATTCATGGATGGGTAGTGTTTGGTTTAAGGACTGGATGGAATTGAATGGTACCAAAAAGGAATATGTTGTGAAGATACTGTATTTGTTGGCCCCCCAAAATATCACGGACCAGCTGCTCCACGCGCCCGCCCGTCCGTGACTAGCGAAGCCTCGTGCTTCATCTCACCCTCCCGTTCCTCCCATCCAACAGATATTCTTCCAACCAAACAAACAAAAAATGGTTGGCCTCATTCATCCAACCAAACATGCATCATGGATATCCTGATCCCTGTATTCATGAATCATTACATCCCATACAACTTGGTCCTCCAACCAAACACATCCTAAGTTTATTGAATAACTTATGTACATAAGTTGCGTCTCATAACTTTTATAGGTAAGTTGTATTTTGTAAATTTTGTGTTTCTAAGTTTTAATGTAAGTTATAAATTAATTTTTTTTATTTGTCTCTTAATAGTTTGTGTTTGTAAGTCTTGGCATAACTATGTTAGTTTATTCATTAATGTTTAATAACCTTTTAAATTAAGTTGTGTTTAATAACTCTTGAGTTTTTAAGTTTTTCGTATAAGTTATATGTACAAGTTAGTATATATTTTTTTTAAAAAAAAATCTTCGAAATATATGTAAGTGTGGTCAAATTTTATTTGTCTTGTTGTGTAGAACACATCTATGCGAACGGATTTAAATATAGATACACCGTTCAAGAGTTATAACATTTTCAAATAAATATTTTACTTTTTCGTAGTATGTGCCACCTCTTACGTTAGCATGCATGTGTCCACCCAAAGTCTCGCGTGTGGAGATGAGCGCGGATGTTCAGCGCCTCGTGATTTTTTTGCTAAAAATAGAAAGTTTTACGTGTCGGAATATTGATCGCCCAGATAAAATCCAGTGATCGTTCGCTAAATAGCCTCACCCGGCTGAAAGCCTGAAACGGAAGAAAGCAAACGGCACTGAGTGAGAGGCCGGACGCCCGGTAAATCCATCCCACAACCATGTGTGTTGCAACACATTTAATCCTGACCCTCCATTTCTTCTCAGCCATGCAATCCAAGCCGACCATCTACCCCCGCTGTTCCCATCCGCACCTGCCCAGCTGTTGTAGCACAAATCTTAAAGTATATCAATGGCTAAGATAGTTGGTGTTAAATACATGTAGCCGGACGCCACACGTGTACTGGTGGTTCGATGTGACGTGACCATGTGGAGGGCAGCGAGCGTGGCCATGCGTAACGTGCGTGCATGTGTGCCGGCGGTGGCATGCATGTGTGTTGTTGACATGGGCATGCAGCATAACATCCACCGTCGCCGTCGCCGTCCGCGGCTGGTCTCTTGTGGCCTTCAGGGACGCTGCTGTGGGCCGTTTATTTAGCCCGCATCGCCTAGCTACTCCGCTCCGACAATAAGGCCTGTTTGGAAATCCAAAATAGTATTGTTCGTACAGATTACAGCCCAAGAGCCAATACAGCCCATGATTACTAGTCATGCAGCCCACGTATTCGTCCTGAACCACCGGCCCCGAACGTTCCCGAGGAAATCGCGCGTTTTCTTCTGCGGAAGACTCGTGTCTTCACCTCATTCGCGATCCCCGGGAGGCCCCACGCGTCCACCATTCTCCCACTGCGGCAGAGACCTCTCGACGCTCCGCTCGCCTCGCCGCCGACCCCGACTATGATGATTATATATATACATACATAACCTAGAGCACGAATCCATCATCACACCGCCGCAGCCAAGGTAGTATAGTAATCACCATCACTGGTCACCGAGCTGATCCATCGAAGGAGCTAAAGTCTTGCAAGCATCGAGAGAGCCAAATCAAGAACTAGCTAGACATCCACCGCGCACCATCATCACCATCAAGTGGCCGGTAGTGGCGCTAGGATATATAAGATGGCAACGGCACGAGCACTCCGCCTGGCGGTCCTCAGGATCACGTCGCCGGTCACCAAAGACGGCAGCATCCTCCTGGCCGCGCGCCGTCGCCTCCTCTCCGTCGGCTCAACGGAATCCAGCGGCGCGGGCAACACGGCCGTGCACTCCGGTGACCCTCCGAGCGACGACTACGTAGACCGGCCGCCGAGGTTCTCCGGCGCCGACGCCGAGGAGGCAACAACTCGCGCTGGGGGCCGCGTCGTAGGCAAGCACCCGGTGGAGGCGGAGGAGCGCGTCCCACCGTTCGCGCCCTCGGGGAAGAAGAAGCCGCCACTGGCCCGGGGGTCCGAACACTCACTCGCGGACCCAGCGGTAGCAGGCGCGTCGTTCACGCAGAAACGGCGGCTGTCGTCCTCCTCCTCGTCGCGGGACCCGCTGGAGGAGGCGGCGACGCCCGGCGGCGGCTCCGAGTCCGCGGCGCGCAAGGTGAGGGAGGAGGACAGGGAGTACTACAAGACGCACAAGCCGTCGCCGCTAGCGGAGGTGGAGTTCGCGGACACGAGGAAGCCCATCACGCGCGCCACCGACGGCGGCGACCGGTACTACGCGGACGACGTGCCGGGGAGGGTGGTGGAGGACACGGTGGATGACTCGCTGGCGCGCGCGGAGGCCTTGTTTAGGGAGGCCAAGGCGCGCGGGAACCCCGAGTGGCCGCACTCCCGTGCGCTCGCTGAGATGCTGGCGCGCCGCCGCGAGATGGCGAAGGAGAAGGAGAAGGACGCTGCTGGCGCTGGCAGCGGGCAGCCTTGCTGGGGCAGCTGAACTAAATAAAAGAGGGCTCACACAGAAGCAGCTGTGCGTTGAGACACACACACGTTGTACAGTTTGTTTGCGATGGTGAGCTACAAAAGTGTGGTCTTAGTAGCGCGCGGTAGTAGTACAGAAGTCGCCCCTCGATAGGGCTTTCATCCTTCATCTATCACAAAAGTTTACATTTCAGCTAAGGAATGGGCTGCCGAACCCGAACGGTTCTACCGACGTTTGACGTGCGGCCGGACCCACGAGACACATGCCGCCCACACGCACACGCGCGCGGGAACGCACCCGGCCGCGCACGGTACCATGCCCCGCCGCGACACACGACACAGACACCGCACGGGGCACACACCCCACGACACACGTCACCCCGTCGTCGCGCACAACCACGGCGAGGCTGCTACCGTGACCGGCCACTGCTGACGCCACCGCCGACGTCAACATTGCCGCCGAGCATCTGAAAAAAAAAACAAATAAAACAAACTAAAACAAACTGAAAAATGAAAATTGAAACAGAGATAAAAAAACAAAATGAAACAAACTGAAAAAGAAAATGAAACAGAGAGCGAAAAGAAAATGAAACATTGACAATGGAGAACTGAACCACCGGCAGAACATCACAGAAACATTGGATCTGTAGGGGTAGGGCAACATCAGAGAGACATCATCATCATATGTTGCGAAACATTGAAAATGAAAAACTGAAACACCACTAAAACACTTATAAAAACATTAGATCCAGAGCGGGGTAGGAGGAGGGGGAGAGGACACATGAGAGAAACATCTCATCATCTATGCGTGAAACATTGACAATGGAGCACTGAACCACCGACGGAACATCACAGAAACATTGGATCTGAAGGGAGTAGGGGCAACATCAGAGAAAACATCGTCATCATATGTTGCGAAACATTAAAAATAAAAAACTGAACCACCAGTAAAACACTTAGAGAAACATTAGATCCAGAGCGGGGTAGGAGGAGGGGGAGAGCACACATCAGAGAAACATCTCATCATCTATGCGTGAAACATTGAAAATAGAGCACTGAAACACCGGCGCAACATCAGAGGAAACATTGAATCCAGAGGGGGGAGAGCAACATCGGATAAACATCATCATCGTGTGTGACGGAGCAACCCAGAGGGGGAGGAAAAAGAGGAACAGGGGAGGAGCGCGAGGGGGGAGGGGTCCGGTGGATCCATGGCCGCTGCCACCGCTGGATCCGGTGGATCCACTGCCACAGCCGCCGGATCCGGTGGATCCATGGCCGTCGTCGGATCCACGGTCGTCGTCGTCGCTGCCGCCATTGCAGCAGCCACCGCATCCACCATGGAAGCGCCCTGGTGGGCACCAGATCGGAGGAGGGTGTGGGTGCAGGAGGCTGGGAGTAGCGAACGCCGGTGTGGAGGAGCCTGGACGGTTGCTGGCCGGATAGGAGGGAGGCACGCAGCGAAGCGGTGTGGGAGAGGGAGGGAGGAGAAGAGGGAGGGTGGCAGCGTCCGTCTCTTTGAGGAGTGGGACGGCCGCTGCTGCGGGGAAGACGAGTGGGTGGGCGAGTGGGGGAGGCAAGCGGCCGCCGCTGCGGGGGAGGCAAGCGGGTGGGCGAGTGGTGGATGAGCCGTGACGGTGATGGACCCGTTCGATGCTTCTAAGCATTAGCGTTCAGCTAAGGCCGGGTACGTTTGGTTGGCACGGTAGTACTAGTACCGTTTTGAGGAGGGAATTGAACAAACGAAGGAACCTGAGCTGCTCTTAGGGGGATAAACAGGCAGCACACTCCACACCCTATCCCGAGAAGTATGGGTGATCAGTGATGTCATATACTAGTTTTGTTTCTTCCATGCTATCATACTTTACTATCTACCATTATCCAGCTAGAACAGACTGCTCCTGTCCTAAACTTAGGTGGCTGTTTGTGTCCAGATACTTGGAAGAAAAAGGCATATATATATATATTATATATATATATATATATATATATATATATATATATACTATCCAGACTAATATGATTAGCATCTTGCTCCAGCGTTTTACATTTCAAAGATTCACGATACATGTAATGTTCTGCATGCATTCCTATGATTAGAGTATTAATGCGTAGACGCTGAATGCACAATAGGCAGTTAATTACAGTATAATCTCGGACAGAGGTAGCTAAATTAATTACACTGAACTAACGCCGATACAAGAGAGAAACACGAAGCCCTGCAACCTTTTCAGATCAATCAGATTAGTTAGGGCAGTCCCAATGAAAGAAACTAACACGATTTTCATAGCACAAGAAATAATCTATAAAAACTATCTTCCACAAATGGAGGTGTTTTCGAGTAATAATTATTTTCTCTTTCTCTCACTCAACTCTATCTTTTTCCTCTAATGAGAGTGTGTCACGAGTCCTCTAGAAACTGGTAGTTTATTTCCAATAGTGATTTCATAGTTTTTTGGCGCATTGAGTAGAGTGAAGACTTAATTTCTTCATGAAGAAATCAGGTCTAGGATTTGTACTTTCTTTCATCATTAATTAGGTTGACATATCAGCATTTTACCTATGTGGCAAGTCATTTAATAAGGATAAAAACCATCATTAATACACCGTTAGGAGTTTGGGACTGCCCCTAGCTTGGTAGTTCCTATACGACGGTGGCCGGAGGCCGCCGCACAAGAAGCCGTGCGCGTATCATTAAATTACTTGGTAGCCACGGGGCGCGGCAGAGCGGACACGTGGTGCTGACCCGGAGCCACGTCGCGATGCACTCCTCGTGGAAAGCGTGGCCGCACACCGGCAGCATCCGGCCGGCCTCCCGCTCCCCGAGCTCCGCTAGACACACCGCGCAGTCCGCGCCGGGCCCGGGCACGGTCACGTGCAACACGATGAACACCGGGAGAAGGGACGACGACGACGTCACGGCGTGGCGGGGCAGAGTAGAGGCTGCTGCTGGCACTGACGACGTCGACGCCGCACCAGCCGCTGATCGCCGGGAGGACGAGATCGAGGAGGAGGCCGCCTCAGCGGCGTCCTTGTTGTAGAGCCAGAGGAAGCGGGCGGTGAGGTAGAGCAGGAGCGGGACGAGGCTGGCGGCCACGAGGTCCAACGCGCCCATGTTGATGTTGGGGAACGTACAAGTCCAGCACGGCACAGCGGCGGCCGTTGGGCTCCCACTCCGTCCGTCTCAAAAAAATACTCCCTGGCTTGTCGAGAAGTCAACTTATTTAACTTTAATTAATTACAAATTAAAAAATATTAATATTTATAATATATAAATAGTATCATTAGATAAATTTTTAAATAAACTATCTAAAAAATTTTGTTTGAAGGTATAAATATTACACATATTTTCTACGTATCTAATTAAAGTTAAAAAAGTTAGACTAACACATATCCTATAACCTATAACGATCTTTATTTTGGGACGGAGGAGTATACTCGACATCGATGGGATGGGAGAAGATGGAGGTAGACTCCAGGTACTGCACTCTGCACTCTGGAGACGGTAGTAGTGTACGCGACTATGCGAGAGGACAGAGGTTTTCGTACGTCAGAACTCAGAAGAAGAGGACACATGGACATGGGGCCTGCGACTGTGCGTATCTCTATCTATCTGATTATCTCCCTAAGTACACTTCGTCTCAGCCATTAAATACATTATAGATGCAGCTAGCGGCAAATAAGTCAGTATACTTTAGGGACATCATATCGATGCTACAGTAGATCACAAACACTATGTATCACTAGTAGGCTCCTCACGCGCATTGTCGCGGGTCGTGTATTTTAGGTCTTTATACGTTTATAGATACGGGAAATAATATAAATGAGGAATAGAGGATGTATGTTTTTAGGAGACATTTGTTGTTGCACGGGTACTGCTACCGATGCAAGATTACTATGTCATGCTTTACTGTAGCGAGATTTCACACGTTTAGTTACGGGATGGTGTGTTTTAATAGTATAAGTTTAGTATAAGTAGAAAATTATTTGGGGATATAGATATTTCACGTATTTTCTATAATTAAGTTAAATTTTATCGAAAGGTGTACGTTTAAGTAGCATTAGAAAATGTAAGATTTAATTATAGGAAGAGGAGGCATTTGTCGTTGTACGAGTACTGGTATAGTTGAACGATTACGACTGTTATTTGTTATTGATTATCGATGCAGATTACTACGCCATGCTTCACTGTCGCGAGTTATCGTACGTGGAGTTACGGAATGGTGTGTTTCACTTGTGTAGGTATAAGTTTATAAAAAAGGTGCCTTATCAGATTTTCAAGGGATCTGCTGCCGCACGAACGTTCTATCATAGATCGAACGTACGAGCGGAGCGACCTAGTACACACACACCACGCCCCACCGCGTGGGACACACACACCACACGGGCGCACACGCGCACCCGCCGCCACCGCGCACCCCCACGACACGCACCCCCGCCGCCGCGCACGGCGATGCTCCACCCCCTCGCACCACGCCGCCCCCGCGTGGGACACACACGCACACTCGCCGTCGCCGCGCACACCCACGACACGCACAAGCCACCCCCGCCGCCGCGCACGGCGAGGCTCCTACCACGCCAACATGACCGCCCAGCATCTGAAAAACAACAACAAAAAGAAACAAAACTGAAAAATGAATTGAAACAGAGAGAAAAAAAATGAAACAAAACTAAAAATGAAATTGAAACGGAGAGGAAAAAAGACATGAAACAAACTGAAAAATGAAATTGAAACAGAGAGCAAAAGAAAATGAAACAAACTGAAAAATAAAATTGAAACAGAGAGAAAAAAGAAAATGAAACAAAATTAGAAAATTAACTGAAACAAAATTTAAAATGCAGTTGAAACAAACTGAAAATGCAGTAAAACACTTAGAGAAACATTAGATCCAGAGTGGGGTACGATGAGGGGGAGGGGACACATCAGAGAAACATCATCATCATATGTTGCGAAACATTGAAAATGAGAAACCCAGTAAAACACTTAGAAAAACATTAGATCCAGAGCGGGGTAGGAGGAAGGGGATGAGACACATCAGAGAAACATCTCATCATTTATGCATGAAACATTGAAAATGGAGCACTGAATCATCGGCGCAAACACCATAGAAACATTGAATCCAGAGGGGGAGGGTAGAGGAAAGAAGGAGAGAGGAAAGAGGAAGAATATCTTACCTGGGCCTCCGGATCCGGCGGATCTATGACCACCGCGAAGGATCCAGCCATGGCCGACGAATCCGCCATGGATACCGGCATAATACCGCCGTGGCCATGCACGGGTGAGAGAGGAGAGGGGAAGGTGCTGAGGCTGCGGACGGCGGACGGCGCGGGCAAACCACCACCACCGCGACGGGGAGGGAGTTGGCCGCGGCTGTGCGCAACGGCCACCACCACCCGCAGTAGCAGCAGGAGCTGGCGCGTGGATGAGGTAGTCTGGTGGGAGCGGCGGAGCGGCGGATCTACGTGAGAGAGAGAGCGATGTGGGCGGGCGGATGTGAGCGAGGCGCGGTGCCATGCGAGTACGACGTCCGGGGAGGAGCGTGCGGTCGACTCGGGTCGGCCGGTCCACTTGCGGCACCGACACGTGTTCGACCGCGTCGAAAGTACGTATATTAGCATTACCGGATTTTAAATCCTAGTGCCCGCAATGACTTGGCTATCTTATGTTGGGCCAGATTGACTATTAACTTTCTTGGGCCGTCGAAAAAGCCTACGTTTTCTATTTGGGCTTTTGCCAATATACATCATTGCGGGCTTGGCATTATTAGTTTCAGACAAGAGGATTTTTGGCCAATATACCGATATGTACAAGCAGACAAGAGGATTTTTGGGCTTGGCATTATGATCCAAAAAGGAGTTTTTTTTTCTTCTGTTCGCTCGGCCTATATCTGAAGAAACAGAAGGGAGGAGTGGTTCGATGGGAATGCATCAGGTTCAGTTTAGGGCAAGTTGAAAAGAGTTGGGCTTCTCTTTGGCGTATATATAAAGATGCCAGAGAAAATTAAACCTATTTGTTTGGAGATTAGCCAAACAATCACTAACGACTGCAGATGTACGTCACCAGAGGCACATGGCGGGAAATCCGAAGTGCTCTTTGTGCGCGCGGTGTCGAGGACTCTTGGAAACACTCTCGGCTCATTTGCACCATACTATATGTCTAAGTGTGTGGGCGTTGGCTGACGAGGAAATTACTGAACATCTCATCAATGTTCAGGAGTCTGATGCAGGAAACTGGATCTTTTCATTAATACAGACTCTGAAGCATGATGATCTGATCCTGGTTCTAGTTACAGTGTTACACTATGGGCAATTTGAATTTGGTATGCTCGTAGCTAGCTAGGAAAGGCTATCCATGACCATATCTTCCACGGTGGCTGAAAGAAAGAAGGGAGCGCATGTACAGCAAGCAGGTCGATCATACACAACAAGCCGGCTGGACGATATTATATTCCCCCACCAGCAGTTTTGGTTAAAATCAACATGGATGCAGACATGCAGTGCAGCTACATCAAAGAACACTAACAAAGGTACGGTGCAGTTGCCGCAGTGGCGAGATCATCTGATGGGGTTTATTTTATGTGGGTGCTTCAGCTGTGGTCTTTGATGAGATGTAACTGACGCAGAATCTCTCGAGGCGTTGGCATGTAGATCGAGAAGCAGTTGCTCTATCTTGGGACCTGCTGCTACTGAAGGTCATGGTGGTTTCCGACTGTTTATCTGTGATAGAAAAATCATGGCTGAAAGATCGATCTCGGTGTGCCTATGGCCAGATAATTCGATCGATCGGGAGATCAAGTCGATCTCAGGAGGATTCTTTTGAAGAGATAATTAAGTTTCACACACTGGCACAAGCACAACATACATGCACATAGCTTGGCTAGAGGCCGGTATACTGTAATATTTATGCTGACAGTGGTAAGCATGTGTGGCTCCTTTGCCTCCTTAGACAGTCTCTGTCACACAAACAAACAGGCAGAGGCTGCTGCAGGTGCAGGTCTGGACTAAGCTGCGACGTATGCGTATCACGGATGGAATGGTATCCTGCACAGTACTACTAGTACATACACGTCCATACATGCAGTCACTGACGTACACGGCATGCACGTCCAATATATGCAATGCATGATCCGTGTCCCTCCCTCAGTCCCTTGTGTGGCGGCGCCAATGCAAGCTGCTCCAATACTCCGATCCCTTTCTTGTATTGGAGTATATTGCATTTTTGCATGCGCCAATCGCATGTGAATGTACTACGTTCCAGAGAATATACACAAGTAGCCGGAATCACACCTGCTGCAGCTGCAGGCTGCCATCGCGTGACATCGGCAAGACGGCAAGGTAGCTATACTTCCCGGCGACCGAGAATCCTATGACTTGACCCTGCATATGACCGAGACAACCAAAACGTACTATCATAAAAGGCCCTGTTTAGTTTAGAAATCCAAAATCTAACTATTTTGAATTTCAAAATTCAAAATGCAAAATATTTCAGTGGACTGTTTAGTTTCAACCAAAATTTAGCTTATTTTGGATTTCAAAGATGAGAATTGTGAGGATGACACACAAACCAATGTAAAGTTTGGGTTATTTTGGTATCTTGAGCCCAGAATCCAAAACAAAGAATGAACCACTTTTTACCAAAAAAATTGGATGGTGTTTAAATTAGTTTCATTTTGCAAAATGAAGAGCCAAAATTCAAAATATTTTAGATTCCATGGGGAACTAAACAAGGCCTAAGTAAGATTCTTGAAAATGCTTATAATTTGACATGGAGGAGGTAATATATTAACCCCAACAAGCAGATCATATCGATCAATCTGTGTTCCTACATATTTTCTATTCTTAAGTTAATTTAAAACTCTTGTGCTTATTGTATAGTTTCTTAACATCATTTTATATTTTACTAAAAGAAATGATTTTAGGTCATAGACTCTAGATTGATCTTAAATACTATGATGAGATAAACAATCATTTAATAAGTTTCATGATCTAGGGTAGAGCTAGAAGCGATATCTGGGATTCAATAGCGTCACCAACATTAAGAGAAAGCCAATATTTAAGCCATAGAATCACTTTTTACTCCAATGGAATCACAAAGACCATGAAAGTATATCCACCATTGGTCTACACTAACCTCTGTCACTTCTTAATATATATGATTGAATTTACCTATCAAATAATTATATATATAGAAGTATTGCTTTGTTAATAATTAAATAGCATTATTCTTACAATTATACTAACAATACATACATGCCCACATTTCAATTTTAAATATATAAATTTATTTAATCTAACATATTTAATACACAACATGTCATGGATATAAATACAAAATTTTAATAATTATTTAGTATACTTTTAGTATATGTGTTGTTAAGGGAATATTTTTCCTTTCATGATGGTCCAAACATAACATATATATTTTCCCCTCATGCGTATGTGTCCTTCATCTGCATGATGACACAACATGTATTCATGTTTACTTTAATCTTTTTAATAAACTGATATTATTAGAAGCAAGTAATCTAGAAAAAATACGCACAAACACATACACCCTCACTGCCTCACATGCAAATAGATATTTCATAGGACATTTTATTGTTAATAATGCCAGGTATTTTAGATGCAAATTTATGAGGCTATACATACTATCTATATCATAATGTCAAGTGCATTATTATATGAGAATTTAAGGTTAATTTAGATTATTTTTCATAGAGGCATATGCATGAAGTAGTTTAGGTAGATGTTCAAGGGTTACTTTCATAATTAAAAGTTGTGTAATTACTTGCAAAATGATTCCAAACTTCTAATGACTACTATATCAATTAGAGTCTACTAGATTGATGGTCGAATCTTTTAGATTTCTTGAGAATTTATAGGATTTTTATTATTTAATATATCTCATGGGAATTAGAGGTTCCATTATTGAGATCTCTGAGATAAGATAAGATCACACACGATTGGGCATTCATTCGTAGCTCCAGTCCACGCAGGCACACGGTGGCCCAGCACACTATTTTTGTGCATAGTACTTAGGCGGGGACCTTATAAATAGTGTTTTCTTCTTACAACAAATTACTATAAGTATTCAACATAAGTTAAATTTCAGCGAAACAAACATGACCACGGCTATTTCATCAAGCTCGTTCCCTGTTGTTGTACGTTGTAGGCACTTACAAACCTACTCCCTCTATATTTCTATGTAAGTGTCACTCTATGTTATGCGTGCTAGTCAAAATTTCTTAAATTTAACTAAGTTTATAGAAAATATTAGCAATATTTATATCTCCAAACAAGTTTATTAAAAAATAAATTTAATGATCCATCTAATGATATTAATTGATTACTTAATCATGCATAATAAATTTTTAATATTTTACATATTTTTTGTTAAAGTTAAATACATTTGATTTTTTTAGAAAATAAAAAAGAGAATAATGGCTAAAAAGGAACGAAGAGAGGGTGTTTGGGATGAGAACAAGACATGCAGCCCGTGCACCGGTTAGACGAGAACGAAAGAGCTGAGAAACCCGTGGGCTGTGGCACTGCATGCACTTCCAGAATGGCTGCACACAAGCTTACAATTGATAGCTCACATTCATCATAAAAAACAATTGCTAGCTCACCATGTATTCCAAACTGTCCTTTGGGCCGGCCTCTAGCAAAGAATGAATCCTCCAGCTGTACCATATTTTAGCTCCCCTTGCCACGGCGGCACGTTTATTAATTTCATGAGCAAAATGCACTAGATAACTCTTTAAGTTTTTTCTGAATTCTCAACTCTTATGCTCAAAAGGAAAAAAGTAGGTCTATTATGATCTTAGTCCTTCCTTAATAAAAGTTTGAAGCCCGATACATATACTTGGACTTATTTGAGAAAACCACCCTAAAAATTTTATGGATCCATATTATTCTTCCTTCAGGCTTTATTTGGATGTAGTCGGTTTGACATCAAACCACGTGTGTTAGAGTGGATTGAGGTGGAATTTAGTTTTTGAGTTACACTATAATCCACCCCAACATATATGGATTAAGGTGAATCCAACGACATCCAAACAAGGCCTTAAGAGTTTATGGTGAGAATTGATCCGGAAGAAGTGTGGCGATCTCGAACTTGTGTAGATAAGAGGTAGTGAGCTTGGTTTTCATCTCTTTGTGTCGCTAGTGTTGTGATCCTGTTAAAACCCTAGAATTGGTCCATGGACCTCTACTCGTTAGGTTAAAATGAAAACCTACATCCACACCAACGGATACATACTTGAAACCACAATCGGGCGTTCATAGCACGTGTGCGGTAAGCATATATACAAGTGCTCATCTTAAAATTTGGTCTCCTTTTTACCTACCCTACCCCCACCCTCT
The DNA here is from genome assembly GCA_022036555.1 of Microstegium vimineum. Classification (NCBI taxonomy): domain Eukaryota; kingdom Viridiplantae; phylum Streptophyta; class Magnoliopsida; order Poales; family Poaceae; genus Microstegium; species Microstegium vimineum. The sequence continues at coordinate 7,757,156 of CM039141.1, forward strand.
CGTCCATCACCTAGGCCACTGTTGACCTCACTGTCTACCCCTGTCGTTCCTCCCCTAATCCCAATCGACTGCATCTCTGGCGACTCCTTGCTCTTACCACCGGCTCTAGCCAACCGGTTGTACTCCACCGTCCACTCGACGATGTTCTCTTTATCCAACCACGCCACCATCGGGCCCCTTACCTTCCAAGACCACCGACTATGAAGACCCCACCCCAAAATCTGAAACCATAACCCCGGCCAAACCTCATTGTTGTTGATGCCTCGTCCACACCACATTAGCCTATGGTGACCCCATCCCCCTTCCTATTCCTACTTTGGGGCCTTCAGATAGTGACGCACGCATGCCAAGTAAAGATTGTGCCCACACAATTAACCTATAGGAGCATCCTCTGAAGCAGGCCACAACCTAGCTATATAAACATTGTAGATAACTAGATATGCATAATATAGTTATTGTGCTAGCTCCACCGTACCGTCATGATTCATAACACCACCCCGGCCTATGATCTCTAGCACTCTCTCCCTCGTGCCCTCGCATACCATTTTCCCCACGAAAAAAACAATAAGGTCACGTGAGTGGCAACCATGGCGGGCCATTATAAAGGGCATGTTGTTATAACCTTGTGGCCTTGTGGGTATATATATTTATATCCTCCTCCTTTGAAGCAAGCCGCAAGCCGCAACCCCCGCGCTCTAGCTTGACTACGATACGATACGTACAATTAATACCCTGTGTTGAAGCGCGCGACAGAACGAGAGATCATCTTCAGAGAGAGCGAGGCGCGCGCCTGCGCCGGATGCGATGTCGAGGGAGCAGCACAGCAAGAAGCAGCAGGCAGCGGCTGCTGCTCTACATGAGAAGCTGCAGATCCTGCGCTCTATTACTCACTCCCGCGCGGTAAGCTAGCTAGACACCTAGCCATGTATGTACTAGCTTAGCGTTCGTTTCTACTTTCTACTCCCTTTTTCGATCCTGTCTTCGTTTCTCCTGCAAAGTTTGCTCCGATCCGATCCAATTGAGCATCGAACGAGAACCAGCTAGCTAGTATTCCAGTACTACGCAAACTCCTAGCTAGCTATCTAGCTCTGCCTATGTATATGTACTTTTGGTTCCTACTATAGTACTAGTATATGTTTATTTGAGGCTTTAATTTGAGCTAGAGCTTGTACTATGTAGCAGTCAGCTCCAAGCTTACTTTGGTCTCAAATAATGTTTGCTGCTGCTAGAGAGGCTAGGGAGTACATACAACAAGCTAAGGATTATTATGACCCAAAACCATATATACTGTAGTAATTACTGAAAGAGCAAGCAGAGGTCGACACGTAAGCCGAAGAATGTGCTGTAAAGTATAGGATGATTAGATGTTGTCCTAACCAGAGCAAAGTAGCTAGCAAACAATCTTTAATTAGGATGTGACTGGCCATGGTGGATCTCCTGCACTTGCATTGCATGCACCACAGAACCAGCAAACAAAAATATAATTTAATTACCTGGGATTTTATTAATTGTTTTTGCTGGTCACACTGCATGTACAGCTGAGCGACGCCTCCATAATCATGGACGCGTCAGAGTACATCAAGGAGCTGAAGCAGAAGGTCGTCAGGCTCAAGCAGGAGATGGCCTGTGAAGAAGATCAAGAAGCAGCAGCAGCTGGCGCTCTGCTCAAGTCATCCCCCTCCCCGGCGGTATATATATATATATATATATATATATATATATATATAGCAGTAGTACTGGTTAATTAATAATAAACCTTCAGATGGTGCCTTATTTTTTTCGATGGATCCAACACACAAGTGTGCGTATATATGATGTATACATCGATCAGGTCACTGTGGAAACAACCCTAGCAGGAGCAGCTGGGGCAGGGCACGGGTTCCTGATCAACGTGTTCTCTGACAAGAGCTGCCCCGGGCTGCTTGTTTCCATCCTGGAGGCGTTCGATGAGCTGGGCCTCAGCGTACTCCAAGCCACGGCGTCTTGTGCAGATACATTCCGCCTCGAGGCTGTTGGGGGAGAGGTAATCGATCATGCGTACATACATACATACATACATACATACATACATGCCGGTGCTCTCGATCATCTATCGTGTTCAGTTATTTGATGATGCATCTCTCTTGGCATGCACCTGCATCCATTGAAACTAATAATGCGATAGATCGATGCAGAACCAAGTGGATGAGCATGTCGTGAAGCAAGCCGTGCTCCAGGCCATCAGGACCTGCTCATCACAAGGCTGTCGCCAACAACAAGAGTAGGACGCGCTATATTATATACGTACTAGCTTTCTCTTGATGTTCTGTACGTTCTATATATGCATATGCTTATTATTATTGTCTGAAGAAACAAGCTAGTCTTCAGAGAGTCTGTTGTAGCATATATTAATCTCCCATGTACTATTAGTTAATTGGCACTAAATTGAATGCACTGCATGCATGTAGGGCAACATGTCATGATGTTCCTTCGTTGTACTACAACTGAATGACTGATCACGAGCCTTGATTAAATAGTCAATTATATATGAGACTTCTGATCGATCTCTCCATTAATAGCTGTAAGATGTTTATATGATTTTCTAGATATGAAGCTTTTGTTATGCACTTAGATATATAGTATCTTTATAATAAAATCAATGTATTTATACAAGAACCAAAACTTCTTACACACTACTACTCACACGCGCATGATTGGCAAAGTAATATAACGTACGTTGTGATATGTGTTGGGTTTAGTCCCACATCGGTAATTGATGATGGGGGAGCTAGCACAACATATAAGGTGGGGGTAACCCTCACCTATCAGACTAGTCTTTTGGGTTGAGTTAGACCCAATGCCTGATATGTTGTGGGCTCCGGTGAACTTGGGCCCGAGAGACGCCGGCTCGTGGGTATAGCGAGTTGGGCCGGATTCCGCTGCGCACTCTAACAATATGTGCAGATAGAAAAGAACACTACTGTGCATGCAATCATGGGAACATCCACACATTCTTCTCTTGCTTTATATATACACCGTACCACTGACAACTGACCAAGAGCTACATACATGCAACAAGCAGACACACTGCTACTTGCTAGTACATACTGTTCCCGCCCTGTCAACGTACAGACTGTAATAAGCTAACGGCAAACTCCTGATGATCGAGATGTGCATGCATGATTGAGTGTGTTCCCTGATTGTTTGAGGACCAAGATCTCTGCAGGCAGGTGGCCGGTACTAGTAGTAGTAGCTTATCATCCCAGAACCAAACACACGCACGCAGTAGCACCACTAATTAATAAGCAACCACGGTAGATATATACGACTGGGCATCAGATAAGTAACCAGCTGGTGCCGCCTTATTAGCTAAGCAAGCTAGGTACTGTCTGTCGTATGGCTAGCTGTGGCATGCATGCATGATACTGCCAGAGAGAGCCCAGGAGCCCGCCCAGGACGAGACGTCGTCGTCGGCAGGAATCCAATGAATACGGTTTTTTCGCCCTCAAGAACATGTGCTTCCACTCCATATATTATTAGATTCGTATTGAGAACACAGATTCACATTAAGATATGTACGTGTATACACATATCCCAATGCGAATCAACGGTAACGGTACAAAGAGTGGGAGCCCATGCCTTACGCCTTTGAGGACATATTTAACTTTCCGGAATCCAATGCAATAAGCCGGGCGGGCATGGCATGCAGACTGTCGAGAGTTCGTTCGTTGGCAACAAGCAGGCGATGTAGCATGCAGGGAAGGGATTGGGAATGGGAGGATAGATAGCTCCAACATCCGGGGAATGCGGCCAATGAGAGGACCGGCCGGCCAGGGGTGGCCGGGAAGCCATCCATCCAATGCAACTATCCAAGGGCAAGGCGGGACAACTGCTCACTCACGTTACTCTGGCGCCATCCATGCATGCATCTCGATCTTGTGTTGGCACGCAACGATCGAGCCAACGACGACGACGACAACCACCGCGCGCGATGGAACCTCCTCTGCCCTCTCTGCCATGCCAGCCTGCTTGCTTGCTTGCTGCTGCTGCTCACGACGTCGACGTGGACGTCGATGGATGTATATATAGCAGCCACACGCACTACTGTATCTTCAGGGAGCAGAGTAGCAGGGGCGACGGGCATGCTCGGCACGGCAATATATAAGCATGCTTTCTCTGAGCTATATTCCTTTGTTAAAAGCCCAAATATGACTCTTCAAAATGTCAAGGCCAGTCAATCCTTAATTCAGAGCTTTCATCTGCCTTTATCATTAGAAGCCTACCAACAGGGGCTGGTGAATGGTCTACAGCAGTCTGGGGCTAATGATACTTGGTCATACATTTGGGGCAGTCAATCTTTCTCATGCAAAAAAGCCTACAAACAGCTTCTTGGCTCAGCAGCAGCACACCCAGTCTTCAGGTGGATTTGGAAATCCTCTTCTCAGCACAAGCATAAGGTCTTCTTTTGGCTTCTGGCACAGGATAGACTGAGTACAAGAAACATTCTAAGGAGGAAAAACATGTTTTTGCAATCTTATAGCTGTGTTCTGTGTACTGCCTCAGTAGAAGAAACAATTGAGCATTTATTCATGCACTGTGATTTAGCAAGAGAGTGCTGGAGCTTGATTGGTTTGGCAATCCCTCAAGCTCAGGGACCTTTCCAGATTTTGGAAAATCTCAAAGACCAACTCCAGGTCCCTTTCTTCATGGAAATTATTATCTCTATGTGTTGGAGCATCTGGACAGTGAGGAACAATCTAATTTTCAGAGAAGAAGAGGCAACCATTTGGAAGTGCAAGCAGATCTTCAAAATTGTCTTTAATCTAGTTACTCTTCGTGCAAAGAAAAAGTATCTCCCTCTGATTAGTTTCTGGCTAGATCAGTTCATGTAATCTCTTTTCTTTTCTTTGGTCTTTGGTCTCTGGCTTGTATTTTCTTGGACTTCTTGTCTGTTTTTTTAATATATAATGCTGGTAGCTAGCTAGCTAGTAGCTACTATGCGCTCGTGACCAGGCCAGCCAGCCCGATCCTGCCTGCGATGCGGAATGAGACAGGCATGCAGTGTATGCAGGACCGGGGGACATCAGACATGCTGGCCGTGGCGGGGATCGTCCATGGCTCCATGCATGCATGGAGAGGGACGCCGGCCGGCCGCAGGGGCAGCTAGTATCCGTTGCCTGCTGCTGCTGCCTGGCTAGCTGCGCTCCTCCTCTATCTGCAAGTGGCCACTCACTGTCACTGCTCTGTGTATCTAGCTAGCTGCCAGGCGCCGTGCATATGTATATTGTTGGACGCGCGCGATCCCCTTACGATCGATCACGGGAGGTATTGCAGTAGCAGTACGATCTCTTGATTGTTTGGTGCAGAGAGAGAGAGAGGGTATAACACTGATCGATGATCACTGCGCGCATGCATGCATGTATCAGGCCGGCAGAGGAATTGAATTGAATTGAAGGGACGCGCGATATGATCCATCATCGATCGATCCGGCCGGCCGAGTTGATCGAGATCGACGACTAGGTACGGTACGGTGCAGTGGGTCCAGGTTTTGGTTGTAAGCCTGATGGAGGTGCTACCCATGCATGAAGCAAGCAAGCAAGCAGCGAGGTGTGCTATGCTAGTAGGTGTGGTGCTGGTCCATCCACGGATTTCTGTTCTGCATGCGCTAGCAGGACATCCACTTATACTGCTAGACTAGATTGCATGCGGTGCTGTATTCAAGGGGCCAGGGGATGGGCTCTCTTTTCTTTTTTATCACAAATTCTGGGATATGATAAAAGTTGATCTAATTGCTCTCTTTGATGACTTTCATAAAGGTTCCTTAGACTTGAGTAGGCTTAACTTTGCTTTAGTTACACTGATTCTTAAAATAAGGGATGCCAATATATAATATATATGAAGCAGTTTAGACCTATTAGTCTCCTCAATTGCAGTTTTAAGATTTTTTTCAAAGTTGTTAACTCTAAGACATAGCTCTGTGGTTGAAAGAATAGTGGCTCCTAGCCATGCAATCTGCTTTTATTAAGGGGAGGTTCATCTTAGAAAGTGTTGTTGTAGCTCATGAACTAGTTAATAATATCCATAAGAGTGGAGAACCATGAGTAGTTTTGAAATTAGATTACAAAAAAAAGCATATGATAGAGTGAGATGGCAATTTTTTTTATATGTTAGAGGCTAGGAATTTTGATCCTCTCTGGATAGATTGGATCAAGCAATTAGTGGTTGGGGGATCAGTAGGAGTTATGGTTAATGGAGAAGAAAACCCTTATTTTAAGCCTAGAAAGGGTCTTAGACAGGGTGACCCTTTATCCCCCTTTTATGTTAATATAGAAGGCCGGGGCTTACTGCCCTTGAACTAAAAAAAAATCCCCATGTGTTGTTGCCTACGTACTCCTCCTACTCAGTCCTAGGTGCATGAGAGTGAGATAGTGAGAGCCATTGGAGATTTGACGACGTACGTATTGTTAAACGATGACGATGTGTATATCGTTCCATAGGGATATGTTAGATATCTTGACTTGTACTCTAAGTAATCTTGTAGCACAATCCTAGGCTGTTTCTGTTAGGATTGTTCTGTTGTAATGCGCCACCGTGGGGGTTCTTCCCACGTCTATATAACGCGCAACCGAGACCCTGAGAGGGGCAACTCGTTAACTAAATCTTTATGGTATTCAGAGCCATCTTCCAATCGGAAACTTTGCTCCATGGCGCTAAGCTCCATCTCCTCCGCAGCATCTGCTGCTCATCAGCTCGTCACCTTCCTTTCGGTGAGCGAGAAACTCACCCGATCGAACCATCCATCCTGGAAGGCTCAAGTTGTCTCCGCTCTGAAGGGCGTGCGCCTCATCAAGTTCCTTGACCCAAACCACAATCCACCAGATATGTTCACAGAACCCAAGAAAGAAGATGAAGGCGATGACAAGAAGAAGACTCCGGTGCTCAACCCCGACTACGAGACGTGGGTGTCCAATGATGGGCTGGTACTCAACTACCTGCTCACCAATCTGTCCAAGGAGATCCTTGGGCAGATTAATTCGGAGAGTACTGCTGCCAAAGCATGGGCAGCGATTGAGGACATGTTTGCCTCACAATCTCGTGCACGTATCATCAGCACGAGGATGGCGCTAGCAACGGCGTCAAAGGGATCTTCTACCGTCAGGGAGTACTTTAGTAAGATGAAAGGACTTGCTGATGATATGGCCTCTACTGGCCGAAAATTAGAAGATGATGAATTGATTGCCTATATCCTAACTGGATTGGATCTAGATTTCGATCATGTTGTGTCTGCTGTATCTGCCAGAGTTGAACCCATCTCAGTGGGGGAGCTCTTCACACAACTTACCAGTTTTGAGCAGCGTCACGAGGTAAAGGGTGACGACAATGGCAAGTTTCAGTCATCTGCTAACCTTGCCGCAAAAGGAGGTCGTGGTGGTAGCAGCAACACCATGAACAATCGCGGCGGGCGAGGTGGTTTTCAGCGCGGTGGTGGTGGTCGATCTGGGCAATGCTTCAACCGCAACAACGGTGGCCGTCAAGGTGGTGGAAGCTTTCAGGCCGACGTCTTCTGCCAGCTATGTGGGAAGGAAGGGCACCCTGTCCTTCGATGCTTCAAGCGCTTCGACACCTCCTTCACTGGTCCACAACAGAAGTCGGTGTCATCTGCTACAACCGGGTACGACATCGACACGAACTGGTATATGGATACCGGTGCGACATATCACATCACGGGTGATCTTGAAAGGCTGACAACCCGCGACAAGTACAACGGTGGTGAACAGGTCCATGCGGCCAACGGTTCAGGTATGAGGATATCTCACATTGGACATAGTACATTAAATTCCCCCACTAGTAGCATTCATCTGAAAAATGTGTTACATGTTCCATAGTCTGATAGAAGTCTTGTTTCTGTGCATCGACTCACGCGTGACAATAACGTTTTTGTTGAATTTCATCCTTCTCATTTTGCCATAAAGGAGGAGGAGAAGATGAGAACGCTCCTCAGAGGCAGGGCTGAAGGAGGTCTCTATCCACTGCGGTCGGCCAAGCAACAATCTTCCTACAAACATCAAGCTTTTAGCACTGCTAGGTCGTCGCTCTCGCTATGGCATCATTGTCTAGGTCATGCGTCAGGTCCAGTAGTCCAGCAGATCCTTAGTCAGAACAAGATTTCGGTTTCAAAAGAGTCCAATAAAACTGGTCATGTGTGTAATGCATGTCAGCAAGGCAAGTCTCATCAGTTGCCTTTTCCTAGGTCGGTTAGTGAGTCAGCTAAACCTTTAGACCTTATTTTTTTCAGATGTGTGGGGGCCGGCTCCAAGTTCAGTTGGGTGGCATAGTTATTATGTAAGTTTTATCGATGATCATAGCAAGTTTGTTTGGATCTATCTCTTACGTCATAAGTCTGAGGTTTTCCAGTGTTTCCATAATTTCCAAAATCTTGTTGAACGGCAATTCGATCGAAAAATCCTAGCTGTCCAAACTGATTGGGGAGGAGAGTATCAATCCTTACACTCCTTTTTCCAATGTACGGGAATATCCCATCATGTGTCATGTCCTCACACCCACCAACAGAATGGTTCGGCAGAGCGCAAGCATAGGCATATAGTAGAGATGGGTCTTACGCTTCTTTCTCATGCTTCTATGCCGCTTAAGTTTTGGGATGAAGCTTTCCTCACAACCGTTTATATTATTAATCGACTACCATCTCGAGTTATAAACAATGAAACACCCTTTGCTCGGCTGTTGGGCACTAATCCTGATTACACCTCACTGCATACGTTTGGATGTGCATGCTGGCCTCATCTTCGACCATATAACACCAGAAAACTTCAGTTTCGCTCCAAACCATGTGTGTTTCTCGGCTATAGTAACTTTCCCAAAGGATTTAAGTGTCTTGATCCGGTGGAAGGGCGTGTGTACATCTCTAGGGATGTTGTGTTCGATGAAAGTGTCTTTCCCTTCGCCGCTATGCATCTAAATGCCGGAGCAATGCTTCACGCTGAACTACATCTTCTTCCAGATATCCTTCTTAATCCTAGCTCTAGTTCAGGGAATCAAAATGTTGCTGTGTCTAATGCGAATTCCTCATTACCAACTGACCATGTGCGCTCTACAGAAGTTGTGATGCATGCAGGAACAAATTTGAGCAGGAACAATGGAGATCTGGGTACAAACAGAGGAGAAAATAGCGTTTCGCCGGGTCATCATCGCATGTGCTCCTCCTCGGGAGGCAGCACGCGCTCCCAAGAAGATCTACCTACTCCCCGACCGATGTCGACAGAGGAATCAGCCTCGGGATCAAGCTTGACCCCCTCCTCCGTTCGTACTGACGCGTCAGACTCGGTCGGGAGCGCCACGAGATAGTTTGCGCCGTCTACAACAGCACCTCCCTCTGCTACGACTGCACCTGATCCAGACTCGCTGACCTCAACACCTGACGCCAACTTCGAGAATGATTCGGCGGGATCCAGCGAGGAGAGGTCCCCGTCGCATGCGGCCGCCCCTGGTGTGGCCTTCCCTCCAGCTTCGACATCAACACGTCCTGCGACACGGCTTCAGCACGGTATCTCCAAACCCAAGACCTACTCTGACGGTACGGTTCAGTGGTGTTTGCATACAGTCGCAGGTACCAAAGAACCTGCGTCCACTTCTGATGCTCTAGCCAAGGGGTATAGGCAACGCTACGGGATCGATTATGAGGATACCTTTAGTCCTGTTGTAAAAGCGGCTACCATTTGAGTTATCCTATCTGTTGCAGTCTCAAGAGGTTGGTGTCTCCGATAGCTTGATGTACATAATGCATTCTTGCACGGTGTGTTGGACGAAGAAGTGTACATGTCACAACCCCCGGGCTATGCAGATAAGAGCAGACCCAACTATGTGTGCAAACTTGAGAAAGAAATCTATGACTTGAAACAAGCTCCTCGGGCATGGTATGCTCGTCTTTGTGCTAAGTTGATGTCACTAGGCTTTATGCCATCCAAATCAGATACGTCATTGTTTTATTACAATAAGGGAGGTCACACTATGTTTGTACTCGTATACGTAGATGACATTATAGTAGCTAGCCCTTCATCAGAAGCAACAAATGCACTTTTGACAGATTTGCAGAAAGACATCACACTGAAGGACTTGGGGAATTTACATTACTTCCTTGGAATTGAGGTCAAAAGAGATGAAGGCGGCTTGGTTCTCTCGCAAGGGAGATATGCTTCTGATATACTGGTGCGGTCAGGTATGAACAATAGTAAACCTACTGATACGCCTCTTCCTAGTTCAGAAAAATTGAGTATTGCAGACGGTCATAAACTTGGTGTTGAAGACTCCACCAAGTACAGAAGTCTTGTGGGAGCCTTACAGTACCTTACTCTAACAAGACCGTACATTAGTTTTGCTGTGAATAAAGTTTGCCAGTTTCTCCATGCACCGACCACTACGCATATGACGACAGTCAAGAGAATTCTGAGATATGTACGGGGGACTACTGATCCTGGTCTTCGTATCAAAAAGTCAAGATCCATGATTGTAAGTGCATTCTCAGATGCGGATTGGGCAGGTTGTGTGGATGATCGGCGGTCTACCGGAGGGTTTGCTGTGTTCCTAGGTGAGAACCTGATTTCGTGGACAGCAAAGAAGCAAGCAACAGTGTCCAAGTCGAGTACGGAGGCCGAATATAAAGCTCTAGCGAATGCTACAACTGAAATGATGTGGGTACAAAAATTGTTGCAGGAACTAAGGATAGTTCATCCACCGGCAGCCAGATTCTGGTGTGACAACTTGGGAGCAAAGTACATGTCTGCCAATCCTATCTTCCATGCCAGAACCAAACACATAGAGATTGATTTTCACTTTGTTAGAGAAAGGGTAGCACAGGAGTTGCTAGATATACGGTTCATCAACTCAGGGGATCAGGTTGCAGATGGATTTACAAAAGCATTACTAGTTGTCAAGCTCAAGAAGTTTAGGCACAATCTCAACCTTGTTAGTGGCGGAGATTGAAGGGGAGTGTTAAACGATGACGATGTGTATATCGTTTCATAGGGATATGTTAGATATCTTGACTTGTACTCTAAGTAATATTGTAGCACAATCCTAGGCTGTTTTTTTAGGATTGTTCTGTTGTAATGCGCCACCGTGGGGGCTCTTCCCGCGTCTATATAACGCGCAACCGAGACCCTGAGAGGGGCAACTCATTAACTAAATCTTTACGTATGAACTAGCAAGTTGTTTGGATCGGTCAAATGTAACAACATCTTATTACGGCCGGGATTGAATGATGATACATATGTTTGGTACAGTGCGACCCGTTAAGCTATAACGTGTAATCGGATAACGCCCTATTCAACAACGATACCGCCCCTCCCTCTCCGGTATCCTCTCGATGCTTCCGCTCTCACTCGACACGGTTTATCCTCTCGCCCCGTGATATCCACCTGCACGCACGCGACGGCGGCGGTGGCCACAAGCTCGCACCCCTCGTCGGTGAGCTCTCTTGCGCTCCACCTCCCCTTCCTCTCTCCCCTTTCCTCTCTCTTCTCCTGTGTACTAGCACGATTTGTTTTTAACCCTAGATGGTGTTTTTCCTTCAGTTCGGATCCAAGATTGTTGCACGGGGGAGAACGAAGAGGACGCACTCGCGGTCAGCTCTCTCTGACGCTCCGCCTCTCCTCTCTCCCCTTTCCTCTCCCTTCTCCCTTTGCAGCGGTGTGATTTCAATCTGAACCCTAGGTGTCATTTTTTTTTCTGCAGGTCCAAGATCCTTGCACGAGGAAAAGAGGACGTGGCGTGGAGCAAGCAAGGCACTTCACCATCGGCGACCGCTGTTCTCCCTGCCCTAGGTATGACATCGCGGTTGCCTTCCTCCCCTCCCTCTCAAATCCCCCATTTGTTTCATGCACTTGTGTTGCAAAAGTAGGATCCATGTCCAGGTGATGTTAACTTTGAATAAAATTGAAGATATTTTTGCTGTGTCAACAAAATTAAAGTATCTCATGCATACTGTCAATTCCATGTCACCACTGATGCGTTCATGCAATCGTAATTGAGTGACCTGCTAGAAGATCCATTCCATAAAAATGATATGGTTAATGAAATTGACATTTATGCTAATTCATTCAATTATCTAATTAACCATTTGATTTAATTTGTACAGTCCCTTACTTCCATTTGTCACTGCATATAATTTTGTTCTCATGTCATAGAGTAGGAGTGGAGAAAAAGAATGAGCATGTTCTTGAAACAACATATTATTTTCCAGAACATAGCATTTTTTCTTAACAGTGTGTTATTTTTCTGAACCCTAGATGCCTTTTTTTTTTCTTCAGGCTCAAGATCCTTGCACGAAGGAGAAGACGACTTGGCGTGGAGGAAGCAAGGCTCTTCACCGCCGACTACCGCCGTTCTCCCTGTCCTAGGTATGATATCCTGGTTGCCTTCCTCCTCTCCCTCTCAAATCCCCATTTGATTCATGCACTTGTATTGCAAAAGTAGGATGTCTGTCCAGGTTCTATGAACTTTCAATAAAATTGGAGATGTTTTTGTTGTGTCAACAAAACTGAAGTATGTAATGCATACTGTCAATTCTATGTCACCATTGATGCCTTGGTGCAATTGTGTTTGAGTGACTAGCTAGCAGATCCATTCGATACGGTTCATGAAACTGACATCTCTGATCATCCATTCAATTATCTAATTAAAAATTCAATTTAATTTGAGAGGTGGTGCTATTTCTGAGTATCTTGTCAGGTAACATAATATCTATTCTCGGAAATAATAGCTCTATCAATTCACATTGTTTGAAATGATTCTTTTCATATGATGGGTCATTCTTGACTTTAATATAGCTCTATCAATTTCACATTGTTTTTGGCCTAGTGGGCACTAACTATTGAGAGATATCTGGTAGCGAACCAATGTGTCTTTATAGATCCTAACTGCCCGGATTTATTAACCATGTTAACCCCTCTGTGAATTATTAGAAAACTTCATTGCAGTCTCAAGTTTTGAATTTTTGTCGTGAGGAAAAGTTCCGTAGCAGCCCCATGGTTGTTTTGTCACTCCATATATTTTGTTCTCACCACACAAAGTATGAGTGCAGAAAAAGCACGAGTATGCTCTTGAAACAACATAAATTCCTAATTAGGCCCGGAGCTGCTAGCTGTTCTGAATATTTAACTCAATGCTTAGTACAAGTATGTTCTAAATATTTTCAGTATTTAGTTTCCATTTCCACGCAACGCGTCAAATCTGTAACCTTTTTTTAGAATGTGAACATACATATGTTGACACATGCAGTTACAATTTTCAGAAGTTGCTGGTGTTGCTTGCAGTAAATCATCAAATAGATTTTGTTTCTTGCATTATTAATACTAGTAGTATTCTCCTCTTTTCAATCCTTCGTCATAGGCTACCTGCTACAACAATGATTCATTCTAGTGCAAATAATATTTGCCTAGATATCTCGCTTTCTACTTGGAACCATTCTTTCTCTTCTCGAAATTTCTGCCTGCTATGATGCTGCCGGCGGTAGCTACTGCTCTATTCGTCGTCTCCTCCGGCCGGCTGAAACCGGAACTTGAGCGGCGCCAACTTCCTCGCTCGGCCCAACGCCGCCGCCCTCAGGGCAAGGCTTGATCTGCTATTGGCTACTCACTAGGGAAACCAAATCTGCAATCCATAGGAAGCTTCTTATCTCTTTCTTTGATGACTTCATGGTATAGTCAATGGTGGATTAGTGAGATACTGAGATAGTGAGATAAATATCAAACTGACTGAATGCTTCTAGTCTTGTACTCTTGTTATGCTTATAATATGCAACTGACTGAATGCTTGCTTTTACAGTTTCTAGTCTTGTTATGCTTATAATTGTTGACACAAAAAGCGTCAGGATCTGCGAACACCTCGGGCTATTACCCGAATTCGATATCCAAAGGTGTGCCAGTCGATTTGACCAGTTAATCGACAAGAACGATAACTAGAACAAGATCTGAACAGAACAACGGCGATACGCCCGGATGTCAAGACTCAGACTTGATCAGGATAACTAGAGCAGAGCTGAACGAGACAACAGCGATGCGCCCGGATGTCAAAGCTCAGAGGTACTCCCACACGGAACTTGCAAGGGTTTGACGGAGATCAGGGTGATGCAGCCCGTCGAAGCTTGAAGAACTCGTAGATAAACTAAGACTAATGCAAAAAGGATAAATTGCAGTAAAAGTAGAATAAGAGTAAATTGATTTGATTTTTGATAGATTGATTGATATGATCGTTTACAGCACCTCTGGGTACCTATTTATACTCCGGTAAAGGGAGTTGTAGATAGACACGACTCGTACCTTTCCTAAATAAAACTCCTATTTCTAGGGAAATAATTGACTCGCGCAGGAGTCGGACACAAACAGAAACAATCTTTTTCTAAACAAATTCTACTATTATTAAGGGAATAAAATGACTCATGCAAGAGTCGGACTCAAACTTCTATAACAATACTGGTATAAGATCACCAGTTTCCTTATGCCTCTTTCCCGATGAAACTTTCCATTGACGTCCTTCCGATCCGCAACCTCCTTTTAGCGCCATCGGCAACCATATGTTCACGTTATTCTGCTTCCATCGGCAGCATCTGCCACTCATCGGCAACAACCTTTAGCTCTCATCGGCACTGACTTCTCATCGGCAAGCTGACCTTTGCCTTTATCAAGTCTTTCTGCCTCCATCGGCAACAAGTCTGTCTTCATCAGCAACATTCTTGCCTCTATCGGCAGTCTGACGGATAATATCCCGATGTCGATAAGGAACAACAACCAACCTCTTGCCGATCGGCACAATTATATTGACATGCCAAAAAACGGTGTCAACAATAATATGAAACTTTCACTGAATGCTTGCTTTTTGAATAACACATGTCCCATGTATCGAGAGTACAGTAACATGTACAATTTTATTTTTGTCTATTATTTTGACAGTATAGATCTGTTTTCTATTATGTTGCTCTAAATTCTTACTTGACGGTGCAATAATGCATTTATTTTCTAATGATATAGCATATTATTTTACTGTCAAGTGATTTAATTAATATTGTTAATGTTATGTCCAGCATCATGGCTCGTCTTCCTTTAACCACAAGAACTCGAAGAAGGAACATGGCCCTTAGAAATATGCTAGCTTCCATCACCATCATGTACTATTACATGTGGTTCTTTCTTGCATTGGCATATAGAAGGATGTGTTTCAAGATAGAGAGAACTAAATTCTTACTTGACGGTGCAATAATGCATTTATTTTCTAACGATATAGCATATTATTTTACTGTCAAGTGATTTAATTAATGAAGAACTTAGAAATGAGAAGTTGTTCCAACTGATTCGTATGAGTGATACTACATGTATTATTGAGCTTCGTATGGATAGAAGAACTCTATGTCCTGTGTGAGATGCTTAGAGATATTGGTGGGTTGAAGGGCACACGTAATATGGAGCTAGAAGAGATAATGGTCCAATTCCTATATACACCAGCCCATCATTTGAAGAATAGGACAGTTAAAAATATTTTCTTCCGAAGTGGTGAGACGGTTAGTAGACAGTTCAATTTGTGCCTGCTAGCTGTTCTGAAATTAAAGCATTTACTGCTTAAGACCCCAGAACCAATACTAGAGAATAGCACAGATAGTTACTGGAAATATTTTAAGGTAAATGACCTTTCAATTTTTGTTTAACAAAGAAAAATACATATTACGAAGTAAGCATGTGACATTTTTTTCCTATATGGATCTTGTTTGTAGAACTGTTTGGGAGCTTTGGATGGAACTCATACAAAGGTGATTGTTCCAACTAAGCTAAAAGGAAGGTATAGGTCTAGAAAAGCAGACATTGTGACAAATGTCCTAGGTGTTTGTGCTCCTGATATGCAATTCATCTATGTACTACCTGGTTAGGAAGGCTCAACACATGATGGTCGTGTGCTTCGAGATGCCATTACCAGGCCAAATGGCTTGCGTATCCCTCAAGGCAAGTTTTGTTTTATTCACTCACATAGTTTTATGAAAGTTATCTAGTGAAAATATTGATTTTGTTTATTTTTTTCATTTGTAAGGGTGTTATTATCTTGCTGATGCTGGTTATGCAAATGCAAATGGGTTTTTAGCTCCATATCGTGGTCAAAGGTATCACTTGGGAGGTTGGACTACACGAAATCCACCACATAGTGCAGAGGAATATTTCAATATGAGACATGCAAAAGCAAGAAATATCATTGAGAGGTGTTTTGGAAGGCTAAATGGTCGGTGGGGAATTTTGAGATCTCCATCTTATTTTCCTATAAAAACTCAATGCCAAATAATAATGGCTTGTGCCCTTTTGCACAATTTGATTTTGCAAAATATGTCAAGAGATCCAATGGAAGATGAAGAAGAAGATGAATCACCTTCAATAGAAATTACTGAAGGAGAAGTTAGTGAACCAGAATTTATCACTTGTGTGTCAACTTCTAATGAGTGGACTAATTTTCGAGATGTTCTTGCGCAAGGGCTATATAATTACTATAGGGCCTCTTCTAGTTCTAATTGAGGTATGTTTTTCACATTCATCTAGTTCTGAAATTGTTATTTATTAGTTGTGTATTATTTTTTAACATGGACTTGATACTATGCAGCTATGGACCTTTCTCAGAAATTAACAATTGTGCGTGGAAGGGGAAAGAATAAAAGGAAGTGGACTATGGATGGAGATGATGAGCTTATGAAAGCTCTATATGAGATATCATTAGAGCCAAAGTGGAAGGGCAAGAAGGAGGATTTAACAATAGATATTTATCTGCACTCAAGAACATGCTGGTCGAGAAGCTACCAAATGCTAGACTTTCAGCTTTACCTCATATTGAGTCTAGAGTTAGGCATTTTAGGACAAAGTATGGAGCACTGGAATAATTTCTAAACAAAAGTGGCTTCACTTGGGATGAGAGTAAGAAGATGCTTCAGTGTGAAAAGAAACAATATGATGACCATTGCAAGGTACGATATCTTTCTAGCATATGCATCTTGGTTATCTATTGGACATTGCAGTATGTTCTGAAATCTTTGGTAGCATTTCTGGGCCTCTCAGCTTTGGACTTTTGTATTCTTAGTGTATTTTGTTCTGAAATCTTTGTTAGGGGGTTTTAGTTTCAAGTTGAAAGTAAAATCATTACTATGTTATTGATAGCATTGGTCCATCTCAGTCCTAGTTGATAATTAACACAATTTGCCTTCTTGCCCAACAAAATCACTGATTATCATACTTGCTAAGCAGTAGGCATTAGAGTGGATGGATGAGTGTATTGTAGGAGGGCATGGTGTATCCTAGCTTTATATCTTAAGAATTTATTGTCATTCTCCCATTCACATCTGTTAACATATTGCTACTATTACATATAGCTTCTATTTCTCTGTAATTCCCAGCAACCCAACATATCAGTAATATGTTGCTTCTCTATTTCTCTACATATGCTGCTTCCTGCTGCCAACAGCCCAACAGTAGCACTGAGCTGAAATCATTATGTATTTTAGTTTGTATTTTTACAAACAATAGTTGTTAACATATTGCTACTATCATATGTAGGATCATCCTGATGCTAAAGGTCTATATGTCATCAAATTCCCTTACTATGATATGTTATCTGCAATATATAGAAATGGTATAGCCATCGGTGAAGGTGCCGAAGATATCAGTGAGGCGATTGGTAACATGGAAGAAGAGCTTGCTGCCGAACATGAGAATCAACATGATGAAGAAGAGGAAAGGATGTCTAGAGAAACCCCTAGATGGTCCATTGATTCAGCATCATCTAGCTGCAAGAGGAGGAAGCGGCAAGGAGGGAAGAGCAAGGATAGTGCATCAAGTGATCCTTTTTTGGACATGTTACATGAAGTCCAAGGTGATTTGAAGGGTGTGGCTAGTAATATTGGAAAAATGACAGCAGCTATGGACCGTGAGGCTGCAACTCAAGAGAAAATGGTGAATGAAAATCCACAACAGATTTTAAGGAAGAAGGCTGTAGCAGAATTGCGCAAACTTGGGTTTACTGGAACCGATCAAATCAAAGCTACTACTGTATTTGTGAAAATGCCAGATCAAATGAGTATGCTACTTGTCGGGTACAAAGGTAACGGGTACCCTAAACCCTTCGATAAACTAACGCTCAACATAGCAACCATTTTTAAGACAGGATCCGACCAGCCGCTCGAGTCCATGAAGGAAGGCCCATCACACGAAAGCCCCCCGCACCGGCAACAGCAGCCAGTCGTGGGCCGGCCCATCTCTGGAGAAACAGACGGACAAGGGGTCGAACGAACGACCCCTCCGCCTCCGCCTCGACCCCGACTGACGGACAAGGGGTCAAACGAACGAACCCTCCGCCTCCGCCTCGACCCCGAATGACGGACGAGGGGTCGAACGAACGACCCCCGAGCGGGAAGCTCGATCAGTTCACCTGCTCCCGGTATGGGGTAACGGGGATCCGATGCGCTTACCTGCCCCCGCCTGACGCCATGGGCGCCCACTACCGCGGTCAAATCCATCAACTCACCGCCCATGCCCTGGACCTCCGTCAACTGTGCTGCCGCTGTAGCCGCGTCGCAAGTACGGACTCCAGAGGCACCCTTCGAAGCTATAAATAGAACAGCCCTCGACTGTGTCTTCAGGGATACAACAAGGCCATGCTGGTCTCGACCCCCCCCTCGACCAGGGCGCTCGACCCCTGCCTTCAACCACTCTGGTATGGGGCCCGTCCCGTCCGCCCCGTCCCGCTTCAGCTGTGGGACTCGCACCCGTCTACGGAAGGTCAACCCTGCTACGCCGTGACGTGCCGCAACGTCCAGTCCGCCATCACCATGCCCTGGAGCACCGAAAGGACGGGAAGGCCACGCCGCCACAGTGATCGACGTCCCTTCGCCAGCACGGTGCCACGGACACCCCTCCCATGCCTCTACAGTTCTGGAATTCTGTACTCTCAGGCCTCCCCTTGGTCTATAAAAGGGGACGCTGGGATAGAAGGAGGGGGGCTCTCTTCCGAATTCAAAGGAAAAAACCCACCTATGTTAGTTTCATACCACACACCCGACTGCTCGATCGACCTCTCAAGTAATCGACCTACTTCCTAGGACAACCCTGCTGGCCCTAGGCCTTAGCTCATCCTGAGCACCCCCATGTAACCTGCTTGTACCCCCCCTGTACGAGCACTTCGGTGCAAGATAATACAATCCATCCTCCCACGCTGGACGTAGGGCCTTCTTTGCCCGAACTAGGATAAATCTTGTGTTCTTCTTGCATCACATCTAAGAGAGGGAGCACACAATATACAGATTTACTAGCCGGTGGTCTTGACCCCCTGGGTCATAACACCGACAGTTGGCGCGCCAGGTAGGGGGGTTTGCGTGGCGATCAACTCCGAACTACTCTCCCAGATGGATTCCACGATCCCGTCACTTCCATTCGCCACCATCGTCTGGTTTGGGAGCCTAGAGTGCATGTCCTCGGGCCTCGGCCACGACATGGTTCTACTCTCAGCTAGTGGCATGGATAGTAGCAGCTCCGGTACTCCGGGGCCAAGGAGGACCAGACGACGGTCCCACCACTCACGCCTCTCTCCTGCAACCAGGAGGGGGCGCGAACGCCGCCGCCGCATTCTTCACTGCGTAGATCCCGAGACGTCGGATGCCGTCCCCCCGGCCTCAGCTGGCGACACAGTCCCTCGCTTCGGGGGCCTGTTTGACCCATGCTTGCAGGCCGGGGGCGGGTACCTCCCTGAGCCCGACTTTGGCTCTGCCATACCGTCATCTCAGAGGGTCCCCGTGGCTTTTCCGACACACTCGGCCGCGCCGCCGCCGCACAACCTGTTTCCATACGGGCTCTACAACAGCGCCAGACTCTGTTCTGCTCTTGTAGGCTCGCAGATGCAGACACGTTGCGGGTCTCCAGGGAACCTGCTACGTGCAACGATTAATCTCGTCGCCACCTCTCCGTCGGACGAGCGCCCGAGGCCACGACGAGCCCCGATCCCGGGTTGTCACACCTGGGGCACGTTACGGCGACGGCTGGAGGAGGAGCGCAAGGGATCTTTCCCCCACTTCTACCACGGCTACCCCGACTCGGACTCCCCCGATGAGGATTACGATCCCACCCGGGAATGCTTCCACCTCGACGGTCAGGTTGATTCCCATGACGACGTCAATGACGCCGCGACCACGGATGAAGGAGGAGGGGGGCAACGCTACACCAGCGCGGGACGCCGACCCCCCGAGTCCTAACAAAGCCGATCCACCTCAGGACGTCCAGATCACGTAGGTCCGAGAGCTGCTCACCAAGCTCGAGGAAGAACGCCTACGACTTCAGCAGCTCGAGCACACCCTCAAGCGAGATCGCGGGCGCCCACAGGGTGGAGGAGCTCGCGAGTGGGCCCGGCAAGTCCATCGACAGATCATCGAGGAGGGGGCGAACGAGCCCCGCGTCTACAACCGTGCCAGCCAAAACATCGTGGTGGCCGCAATGCTGCTTCGTGACATGCCGGCGCCATAGACACGCCAAGCGCGACGCATCAGGAATGAAATCCAGGGGCTTCTCCAAACCGCGGCCGTATAGCAGGCGGAGAGCTCAGCCTCGAGGCGCAGAGGTGCCGCCTCCGAGCATCAGGACGTACCCCCTCGACAAAATCGAGAGGTATCCGTCCACCAAGACAAAGCGCCCCAAGGTGGAGTAAAGCGACGACCAGTTCGAGACCGCATCGTCGACGACCGACCACCACGGGAGAACAATCGACGCTGGCACGGCGACGCTGAGGCTCGAGGTTACAGCGCTCACCGAGGTGGGCGCTACGACAGTGACGAAGATCGACGTCGATCTCCGAAACCACCAAGGCCACGAGTCTTCGGCAGGACCATCCGGCAAACCGCCTTGCCCGTCCGCTTCCGTCCACCCACCAGCCTGGTCAAGTATAACGGCGAAACCAAGCCAGAGCACTGGCTTGCTGATTTCAGGCTGGCCTGTCAGCTACGAGGAGCTGACAACGACCACGTCATCATTCGGCAACTCCCGCTCTTCCTCTCCGACACCGCTCGAAGATGGCTCGAGGAGCCCCCCCGGACTTGATTCAAGACTGGCCCGACCTGGTCAGGATCTTCGAGGGGAACTTCAAAGGCACCTACGAGCGGCCAGGGAACTCCTGGGATCTCCGCAGCTGCAAGCAGAGGCCAGGGCAGACCCTCCGCGCCTTCACCCGACGGTTTTCGAGGCAGCGTACCGCGCTAACCCACATCTCCGACCACGACTTCATCACGACGTTCATCGCCGGAACAACCTGCAAGGAGTTGGTGCGGGAACTGGGACGGAACACCCCCAAGACCGCCAATGAGCTCATGGACATCGTCACCAACTACGCAGCCGGCGAGGAAGCCGTTGGCGCATTCTTCTATGCAACCCTAGACAAGGGGAAGGCCAAGGCGGACGAGCCCGGGGGCTCGAACAATGGGCCCAAGAGGAACAACGACAACAACAACAAGAAGAAGAAGCCGGGTCGACATGACGCCGAGCCCGACAATCTTGTCGCTGCGGTAGACAAGAAGAAGCCTCGATTGCCCCCTCTCGACGGGGGCATCTTCGACAAGATGCTGAAAGAGCCCTGCCCCCATCACACGGGACCGACCAACCACAGTCTCGAGGACTGTTGGATGCTCAAGAAGCACTTCAACTCTCTTGGCTTCAAGAAAGACGACAAGAAGGGGGATCCACACGACGGGGACGACGGCAAGAACGGGGGCTTCCCCGAGGTTCACGATTGCTACATGATCTACGGGGGACCCTTGACCCGACTCAGTACGCGTCAGCGTAAGAGGGAGCGTCGAGAGGTATTCTCCGTTCGAGCCCAGGCTCCTCGATACCTCGACTGGTCCCACACGCCGATCACCTTCGACCAGGATGACCACCCCGAGCACGTCCCCAACGCGGGGGTCTACCCGCTCGTCGTCGACCCGATCGTACTCAACACCCGCCTCACCAAAGTACTCATGGATGGGGGAAGCAGCCTCAACATCATCTACGTCGCGGCCCTCGACCTCCTGGGGATCCCGAGGACCGCGCTCCTACCCAGCGCGGGAGGATTCCACGGTGTAGTTCCAGGAAAGAAGGCACTCCCGATCAGCCGCGTCAAGCTTCCCGTCTGCTTCGGTACCCCCTCGATCTTCCGAAAGGAGGATCTGACCTTCGAGGTGGTCGCGTTCCGTGGCATCTACCATGCCATCATCGGTCGACCGGGGTACGCCAAGTTCATGGCGATCCCCAACTACGCCTACCTCAAGCTGAAGATGCCAGGGCCCACCGGGGTCATCATCGTCGGCACCTCCTACGAGCATGCATATGACTGCGACGTCGAGTGCGTGGAAAACGCCGAAGCCGTCGAGGAGTCGGCCGTCCTCGCGGCCCTCGACGACTTGTCCAGGGAGATCCCCGACCCCAAGCGACACGCTGGCAACTTCGAGCCTGCGGAGGACACCAAGACCGTCCCGCTCGACCCCGGCCATGCGGATGGGAAGGCGCTGACAATCAGCGCCACCCTCGAGCCTAAATAAAAAGCCGTGCTCGTCGACTTTCTCCGTGCGAATGCTGACGTGTTCGCATGGAGTCCCTCGGATATGCCGGGCATCCCGAGGGAGGTCGCCGAGCACTCCTTGGACATCCGAGCCGGGTCCAAACCGGTGAAGCAACGGCTGCGCCGTTTCGATGAGGAGAAGCACAAAATCATCGGGGAGGAGGTCGACAAGCTTTTGAAGGCCGGATTCATCAAGGAGGTACATCATCCCGAGTGGTTAGAAAATCCCGTACTTGTCAAGAAAAAGAATGGAAAGGATAAGATGTGCGTAGACTACACCAGTTTAAATAAAGCATGTCCCAAAGTTCCTTTTCCATTACCACGTATCGACCAAATAATAGATTCCACTGCGGGATGTGAAACTCTCTGCTTCCTTGATGCGTATTCTGGCTATCACCAAATAAAGATGAAGGAGTCCGATCAGCGCGCGACTTCCTTCATCACCCCCTTCGGCATGTTTTGCTACCTCACTATGCCCTTCGGTTTGCGAAACGCCGGGGCCACATATCAGCGATGCATGCTCCATGTCTTTGGGAAACACATAGGGCCGACCGTCGAGGTCTACGTCGATGACATCGTGGTCAAATCCAATGCAGTCGGAAACCTGGTCGGGGACCTTGAGATCGTGTTTGGGTGCCTCAAGGCAAATCACATAAAACTAAACCCTGAGAAGTGTGTCTTCAGGGTCTCTCGAGGCATGCTCCTAGGGTACATAGTTTCCCAACGCGGGATCGAGGCCAACCCCGAGAAGGTGACCGCAATCACAAGGATGGGCCCGATCCACGACCTTAAAGGCGTGCAAAGGGTCACGGGTTGCCTCGCCGCCCTCAGCCGGTTCATCTCAAGGCTCGGAGAGAAGGCACTACCCCTTTACCGCCTCCTAAAGAAGACCGAACACTTCACATGGACCGTCGAGGCCAAGGAATCGCTCTCCAAGCTCAAAGCCCTGCTCACCTCGCCACCTATCTTGGTACCCCCGAGCCCAGTCGAGCCCCTCTTGCTCTATGTCGCGGCAACTAGCCAGGTAGTCAGCGCTGCCATAATGGTCGAGAGGGCAGAGGGAGGACATGCCTTGCCGGTTCAGAGGCCTGTCTACTTCGTAAGCGAGGTACTTTCTGAGACTAAGACGAGATACCCCCACATCCAGAAGCTGTTGTACGCCATCGTCCTCATTCGGCGCAAGCTCCAACACTATTTCCTCGGCCACCCGGTCACTATGGTCTCATCTTTCCCCCTCGGGGAGATAGTCCAGAACCGGGAGGCGTCTGGAAGAATCGCCAAGTGGTCGGTCGAACTCATGGGGGAAACCCTCTCCTACGCCCCTCGGAAGGCCATCAAGTCTCAGGTATTGGCAGAATTCGTTGCAGAATGTACCGATACTCAACTACCCCCGGCGCAAGTTCAGACCGAGCTCTGGACCATGTACTTCGATGGGTCGTTGACAAAGACGGGGGCAGGCGCCGGATTGCTATTCATATCACCCTCAGGGGTTCACATGCGCTACGTCATCCGCCTCCACTTCCCCGCCTCCAACAACGTAGCCGAGTACGAGGCCCTCGTCAACGGTCTGCGCATCGCCATCGAGCTCGGGTTCCGACGCCTCAACGTCCGAGGGGACTCGCAGTTAGTAATCGACCAAGTGATGAAAGATTCGAGCTGCCACGACCCCAAGATGGAGGCCTACTGCAAGGAGGTCCGAAAGCTCGAGGACAAATTCTACGGCCTCGAGCTCAACCACATCGCCCGCTGGTACAACAAAGTCGCTGACGAGCTTGCCAAAACCGCATCTACTCGAGGTACGGTTCCTCCCGACGTCTTCTCGAGGGACCTTCACGAGCCGTCCGTCGACCTAGGCTAGGGGGCTCCCGCCTTCGAGCAAGGGGTCGATCCACCACCCTTGACCGATCCCCCCTCGAACGGGGAAGAAGTCATGAAGATCGACGGAACAGCCGCAACACCAACCCCCTCGACGGACTGGCGCGCACCCTACCTTGAGTATCTGATACGGGGTGAGCTCCCAGAAGACCTCACCGAGGCCCGCCGTATAGCCCGATGCGCCAAAACCTACGTCTTGTATGGGGATGGCCGCGAGTTGTATCGACGCAGCCCTACCGGGGTACTTCAACGTTGCCTCACCCTCGAGGAGGGGAGGGCACTGCTGAAGGACCTACACTCGGGGGCTTGCGGCCACCACGTTGCGCCAAGAACGCTGGTAGGAAGCGCCTTTCGACAAGGCTTCTACTGGCCGACAGCCGTCACCGATGCTACCAAACTTGTTCGATCTTGCAAGGGATGCCAATTCTACGCCAGGCAAACCCACCTACCCGCCCAAGCTCTTCAAATGATACCCATAACTTGGCCATTCGCAGTATGGGGGCTCGACATGGTCGGCCCCCTGAAGAAAACAAAAGGTGGCCACACCCACCTCCTCGTGGCTATAGACAAGTTCTCAAAGTGGATCGAGGCTAGACCCATCGCCAACATTCAGTCTCAACAGGCCGTGCTATTCTTCACCGACATCATCCACCGCTTCGGGGTCCCCAACGTCATCATCACCGACAACGGCACCCAGTTCACCGGCCAAAAGTTCCTGGACCTCTGTGACCACCACCACATCAGGGTGAATTGGTTTGCAGTTGCCCACCCTCTAACTAATGGCCAGGTCGAGCGGGCCAATGGTATGGTTTTACAGGGCCTCAAGCCAAGGATCTTCGATCGGCTGAACAAGAATGGCAAGAGATGGGTCGACGAGCTGCCCGCTGTGCTATGGAGTCTCCGAACGACACCAAGTCGAGCCACTGGGTTCTCCCCGTTCTTCTTGGTCTACGGGTCCGAGGCCGTCCTCCCCACTGACCTCGAATACGGGTCCCCTCGACTAAAAGCCTACAACGAGCAAGCCAACACAGCAGCCCGAGAGGACTCCCTCGACCAGCTCGAGGAAGCCCGAGACATGGCCCTCTTCGAGTCGGCAAAGTACTAGCAAACGCTGCGGCGCTACCACGACAAAAACATACGCAAAAGGGACCTCGACGTCGGCGACCTCGTTCTACGCCACCGACAAAGCAACAAGGGGCGTCACAAGCTGACGCTGCCTTGGGAAGGACCCTTCATGGTGGCAGAGGTGCTGAAGCCAGGCACTTACAAGCTGAAGAATGACAAGGGCGAGATCCTCACCAACGCATGGAACATCGAATAGCTACGTCGCTTCTACCCCTAAGGCCCCTAAGGCCTCGCACATTTTCCGCATTATGTACACTTATCGCATTATGAATGAACAAAATGTTCTCGAAATACATTTCACATTCGTTCACAACTCTAAGGTAGCCTCGACTCTGCTCCAGCAAAGTCAAGCCTCCCTCGGGGGCTGACAGGGGGGGCCCTCCTAAAGTCCCCCTAAAAAAACCCGAACGTTTTTTCGAAACTTGGCTTTCCCTCTCGATCTTCGCCTCAAGTACGCTTCACGGCTAAGTAAAAAATGCCTCGAACTCCCTAAGGGTCGAGGGCCGTCGAGCCGGGGACTCTCCTACGCCTCAGGGCTATGGTATCCCCACTCGCTCCCCCCCTCCAGGGATACGAGCGTGCGTCGAATACTTAGTCCATAAGCGATGACTCAGGCAAAGAGAAACAAAGATAGCTCGAGAAATAAGAACAACCAGATGCATCCCAAACAAAATGCATTAAAATTAAGAAGCCCCCAGGGGCTCGACATCGTATCATTACAAAAGCTAAACTATTACATGGACCTTCTTGTCCAGATTTGGCTCGCAGGCCTCGTCTACTCGTCGCCATCTCCATTCGCCGAAGGGAGCACCTCAGGCTTGAAGAGCTTTGCCAGCTCGCCTCCGGGCACCTCTGCGGCCTCGATCAGCTTGTGGCATCTCGCCACGTTCTCTTTGTCAGTCAGCCTCGGGTCGGTGACGAAGTCGCTAGCGACGATGCTGAGGTCATAGATGTAGCCTAAGCGGACGACCGCTTCACGCCCACATGCAGAGCAGCACGGACTTGCTCCGTCACCTCTTGCGTCATGGAGTAGAAGCGGCGCAGGAGGGAGTCTCCTCGCGTGTCGCCCTCGACCCCTAGCTCCGGCTCGACCCCCAGGTCATCGCAGAAGGAGGAGATGGCGCCTTCGAGCCTCTCATTCAGGCCCGTCTCCGCCCCGAGGAGGTCCTGAAGACTGGCCAGATCCTCGTGGGCTAGGGCCTTTTCCGCTGCGAGTTCTGCCAGAACGAGCACGTGACTCAGTCAAAACCAGAAAGCAGGGGAAGGGTCAAGACCAGGCAAGCGCAGTAACACTTCCAAAAACTCACCTTTGGCATGAGCCTCCAGGGTGACATAGCCCTGCTCGGCCCTCTGAAGTTGGTGGCGGACGTCGACGAGCTCCGCAGCTTGGTCGCCGTTCTTAGCCTGGAGGTCCTCGATGACCTTGCCAGCACCATCGATGGCCCTCTTCTGGTTACCGCCACCTCCCCTAGAGTGGCGATCTGGGCCCGGGCCTTCTCCTCCGCGACACCCAGCGCGTCGCGTTCACGGGAGACGGCGTCAACGTCCCCCTGGAGCTCCTGGATACCCTCCGCCGCCAGAGTCAGCTCCTCCCTCAGCTGGGCGACCTCCTCCTCCGCCTTGCGCCGGGCCTCCTGGGCAGTATCCCGCTCCCGCTCGACCTCGATAACCGCCCGGAGGATGAACTAGGACTTGTCGTACGACCTCGCCCTTAGTGCCTACAAGGGACAAAAAGGAAGGTCATCAGAAAGGAGCAGCGAAATAACCAAGGCAAATCTAAAGGGAATGGACAAAACTTACCTCCATCCCCCGGAGCAAATCCGTGGAAGCAACCTCCGCCGACAGGCGCACCACGTGCTCGAACCACGCCCGGAACTCCTCCAGGTGTTCCCACTCCCCGAGCTCAGCCTGATCGTCGAGCTTGAAGAAGGTGCGCCCTGGGTCTCGGGGGTCGGCCAGCTCGAGGGGCTCCTGCCCCAGAACCCGCTGCGGCGGTCAATCCTCTCCTGGACCTCCCGCATGATGCCCTGGCCCATCTCGGGGCCACCCCCGTGGAGCACCACCCGCTCCACCAGAGTAGGGAAGGGAGCCGCCCCCTCGAGCTCGGCTCTCCCGGCCTCGGGGTCACCTTGCGGGGCCGCCGCCGGCCCCTCCGAGCCATCGCCCCTAGACGGGAGAAGCCCTCGCCTGGAGAATAACCCTGCGCGGTAAAGAAAGCAAACGATCAACACCTAGTGCCGCGAGCTCACTGTGGGTCGACTAAGTTAGAGGACGGATTACCTCGAGACGACGACTGCCCGACCTCGAGACGAGGCTGAGCTGACGCCACAGACGTTATCGCGTCCGCCGCACCGCTTCCCTGTAGCGCCGCAACGGCCCCCTCCGGTTCGAGGAAGGGGTCGTCGCTGCGGCCATCTCCGCCGGGTCCACCAGCTCAGCCACCATCTCGGCCACCTCTTCAGCAGTGGTTGTCTCCGACATCCCCGCATCCCCGCCATCTCCGCCGTGGGCGTCGCCTTGACCTCCTCGGCCCGTCCCCCCTCCTCAGGCTGGGGAACCGACGCCGAAGTCTCCTCGACGAAGGCCTCCGCCGGCGATGGCTCCTCTGGCGCGACGGCAGCCGCACCCCCGCGCTCGAGCCGCAGACGCGCCTCCCGTGACGCAAGGGTCTCGGGCCACCGCCTCGGCGCCGGGCGCTCTGGTGTCTCCCCCTCGCCGGCGGTGGTTAGGTCGACCGCCTCCACTTCTACGGCGGCTTGGGGCTCGACCCCCTCTGTCACGGACGCCGTTGACGCCGGCTCGGCGCCTTTCGAGGCTGCGGGCGCAACCCCCCCCGACGGGTGGGTGGGCAAGGCCTCGACTGCCACTCCAGCGGACCCCGCCGACGTGGCGGGATGACCCGCCTCCTCCACCCGAGCTAGCTCCGCGGCGGCCTGCGCCTGCCCTCGCCCCATCGCCTCCTGCGCCTTGGCCGCCCACGCCGCCTCTGGGGTGAGGGTCGAAGGGGACGGGGCAGCAAGACCGGCCCCGACGGTCGTCTCGACCGCGACCTCCGTCCTCAACCTCTTGGCCGGGGTGATGGTCGCGCCCTCTGCCGAGCGCTTCGACCTGAAAAAGAATCCCATATGCGACGGTAAACACGAATCATAACCAACAAAAAACACTCGGGATCAGCAGAGAAGCAACTTACCCCAGCGGAGTCATGGGGTTCCGGCCAATGGACTTCGAACCGCTCGGGGGCTTCCGCGAGGCACGCCGGGAGCCACCTCTCCCGCCAGCGCTGGCCGCGGCAGGGGTCGAGGCCGCACCCGGTGCCGTCTCCTGGGCAGGGGCCGACGACACTCCCGTCGTCCCCCTCCCGACCTCCTCCTGCGCCGACGGGCCCGGCACCCGCGCGCTCGACCGGGCAAACGCCGGGGGCGTGCTCGACCGACCCCTCGACGGGGATTGCGACGAACGCCCGCTCGACTGCCGCGACACTTCACCTTGAGGAGCCACGGGGCGCTCCCCCCGCGGCTCGATCTCGCCAGATGGGGCCGACCTCGACGTCGACCCCTCTCCTCCTCCGGTTCCAGCGGCTGTCCTCTACCGCTCGGGCACCGCTTGTTCCTCCTTGAGCCCTCCTTGTGGCTCGGCCTCCCCGTCGCTGCTCTCCTCCTCCTCCTCATCCTCCTCCGAGGGCAACTCCTCCTCGGAGAGGCCGGCCCGCCTCTGCCGGGCCCGGCGCTGTTCACGCTCCTGCTTCTCTCGGACCCTCTTGCCCTTCTTCCTCTTCACCTTGTCATTGTCCTTATTCTCCTGCTCGGTCTGAAGGCATCTCGCCTGGGAGTCGCCTCGCTCCTCCTTCACCGGCGGAAGCGACTTCCGGAAGATGACGTCCCCCTGAGGGGCACAGAGCAGTTAGAACACAGGCAAAGAAAGCAAACAAGACAGGCAAGGACATTAACAGGGAGAAGGTGCCGTACCAGCTGGACATGCCCCTGGTCAGGCATCATGGGGATGCTGGCGACGCCCTTCACCTCGAACGTGCTGGCAAACGAAGCGCGCACCCTGCGAACCACCCTCTCGAGGGGTAGCTCGTCATCCATGAGGCGGCACCCTGCAAGATCGACCTCCGGGCGCATCTCGTCGAGGCGTAGCGGGCGAGCCATCAGCGGCACGACCCGCCGCTGGTGGAAGGCCGACGCGACAATCGCCGCCGTGAGTCCCGCCTTCTTCAGACGGGCAATCGCATCGAGCAGGTGGCCGAGGAGCGACTACTTCTTCTTCTCGACGCCGTACCTCCAGTGGTCGGGCCTCGAGTCGATCGTCC
Source organism: Microstegium vimineum (assembly GCA_022036555.1). NCBI lineage: Eukaryota > Viridiplantae > Streptophyta > Magnoliopsida > Poales > Poaceae > Microstegium > Microstegium vimineum. Next base: position 7,787,058 of record CM039141.1, read on the forward strand.
TCCCGGTGTAGGCGGGGAGCAAGCCATCGTCGTTCCTCAGGTAGAACCACCCGGAGTGCCATCCGGAGTGGCTCGACGTGAGCTTCGCTGGGATCCAGCTGTCCGCCCTCTTGAGGGTGATGCTGCAGCACCCCGTCCTGACCATCTTGCAGTTGCCGAGCCTGGCCGACGCATGGAACAGGCTCGCCTCGAACCGGTGGAGCCACAGGTCCAAGTACGGCTCGATCCCCAGGTACCCTTCGCACACGGTGGTGAAAACCGCCGCATGATAGATACCATTGGGGGAGAGGTGCTGGAGCTCCACGCCGTAGTGATGGAGGATCCCGCGCAGGAGACAGTTGGGGGGAGCGCCCAGCCCCACCCGGTGGAAGACTTCAAAGCTAACCACGTAGCCCTCCGGCGGGTTGGGCTCAGCATCCTCCCGCGATGGCACCACCCACTCCGGCCGGTCAACGGAGGTGATGGGCTGGAGGAGGGCCTCTCTCCACCAGGTCTCCCAGGCGCACCACCGTCACCGACGACGGGAACTAGGCATCAGGACCGCGAAGGCTGTAGCTGGCCATGGGTGCAGGGAGACTGGTGCGCTCGGATGTGGGGGTGGAAGGTAAGTTCCCAATCTTTCCTCTCCCTACTCTTGCGCGCGCAGAGGTCCGGCTCGGAAGGAGTCAGGGAAGGCGATGGCGAGAAGGAGGCAGGGAAGGCAACGGCGAGAAGGAAGCAACCAACTCCTCACCTCCGGTATTTATAACCGGAAGCCCAACCGGCGGATCCAACGGACAGGCAAGTGAATCTCCGCATTTAATGCGCCCACCTACCGCATCCTCGTATTCCTCCAGGATAAGGCGCGCCCCTCGCGTCATCGGGTTCCACACCGCAATCCGCGCCGCGCCCTGTGCCTGCTACTATTGCGGCCGAACGGACATCTCCTAAAAAGGCGTGCCTACGGCGGACAACGCGCGATGGTAAGCGTTATCTTCGGAGGTAAGCAACGGGCATCGACCCGTCCGCCAAAATCTCGAGGGAACGAAGGCTGGCCCTCGAACGGGGTTCGACAGCCACCCTCGAGTACCTAAGGTTTGAAGGGACCTCGGGTTATGGACTCCAGTCCACCCCCTAAACCTCGAGGGGACGAAGGCTGGCCCTCGAACAGGGTTCGACAGCCGCCCTCGAGTACCTGAGGTCTGAGGGGACCTCGGGTTATGGACTCCGGTCCACTCCCAAGTCTCAAGGGGGCGAAGGCTGGCCCCATGAACAGGGTTCGACAGCCGCCCTCGAGTACTCGAGCCCAATGGGCGGATCCAACAAAAACACAGGTATGTCCCCGCATTTAATATACCTACCTACCTCTCCCCTTTGTAGTCCACAGGATAGGGCGTCACCTTCGGAGGCGAGCAGCGGATATCGACCCGTCCGTCAAATCTTGAGGGAGCGAAGGCTGTCCCTTACATAGGGTTCGACAGCCGCCCTCGAGTACCTGAGGTCAGGAAGGACCCATGGTTACGGACTCCGGTCCACCCCTAAAATCTCGAGGGGGCGAAGGCTGGCCCTACAAACGGGGTTCGACAACTGCCCTCGAGTATGCGAGTCAGGGATGACCCGGGGGGGCCAGGCGCGAGCTCCTAGCTCGAGAACGAACTCTCGAGGCCCCCCGGGACATATCCGAGGCATAACCACGGAATACCCAAGGATCCCTATGCCGGGAGGCATCGAGCCACCAGCTCCCATCGAACGGAGTTGGCACCAAGGTAAGCCATACGGTATTGCTTAATGAGAACGCCTCAGGGCTTCTAATCGACCCCTATCGAATGGGGCACGAGTTCTCACTTGGATTTTTACCCGTACTGGGCATGATTTCTACGGATCTCTGCCCAACACCAGCTCACAGAGGACTTCGAAGCTCGTCCTAACGAGGATAGCACGATGCTCTTCGCCCTGCAATCCGAACGCAAGGATCCGTGGGAAGGACGCTAGGAGGTAGTGAAAGCCCAGCCATGCAGGGCTCGAGGGCCCGACTACGCACGACACCCCTCGACGAAAGAGGGTCGAAAACACTCGTAACCTGGCAGATAGAGTTGACCTCTCGGTAGGGGCACTGTGACTCCAGTATAACGCTCGAGGGAGCGAAGGCTGGCCCTCGGAAGGGTTCGACAGCCGCCCTCTAGAACCTCCTTTTCAGGGAAAGGAATGCTCATAACCCGACGAACGGAATCGACCGCTCGGTAGGGCGCCATGTCTCTAGGTAACCCTAAATCCCCCCGATAGAACACATGTCAAAGCCCCCAGAGGAGTTCTTAATCACTCCTCTGAGGCCTCGGGGGCTACCCCCGCGGGTGCGCGCGAGCGCACCCCACGGAGAATCGAACCTCTTACTAAATCTGCAAGTCAATGGCAAAAGCCCCTATGCGGATCCTTCTTATCCGCACAGAGGCTCGGGGGCTACTGTCGGGTACAAAGGTAAGGGGTACCCTAAACCCTTTGATAAACTAACGCTCAACATAGCAACCATTTTTAAGACAGGATCCGACCATCCGCTCGAGTCCATGAAGGAAGGCCCATCACACGAAAGCCCCCTCGCACCGGCAACAGCAGCCAGTCGTGGGCCGGCCCATCTCTGGAGAAACAGACGGACAAGGGGTCAAACGAACGACCCCTCCGCCTCCGCCTCGACCCCGACTGATGCACAAGGGGTCGAACGAACGACCCCTCCGCCTCCGCCTCGACCCCGAATGACGGATGGGGGGTCGAACGAACGACCCCCGGCGAGAAGCTCGATCAGTTCACCTGCTCCCGGTATGGGGTAAAGGGGATCCGATACGCTTACCTGCCCCCGCCTGACGCCATGGGCGCCCACTACCGCGGTCAAATCCATCAACTCACCGCCCATGGCCTGGACCTCCGTCAACTGTGCTGCCGCCGTAGCCGCGTCGCAAGTACGGACTCCAGAGGCACCCTTCGAAGCTATAAACAGAACAACCCTCGACTGTGTCTTCAGGGATACGATAGGGCCATGCTGGTCTCGACCCCCCCTCAACCAGGGCGCTCGACCCCTGCCTTCAACCACTCCGGTATGGGGCCCGTCCCGTCCGCCCCGTCCCGCTTCAGCTGTGGGACTCGCACCCGTCTACGGTAGGTCAACCCTGCTATGCCGTGACGTGCCGCAACGTCCAGTCCGCCATCACCATGCCCTGGAGCACCGGAAGGACGGGAAGGCCATGCCGCCACAGTGATCGACGTCCCTTTACCAGCACGGTGCCACGGACACCCCTCCCATGCCTCTACAGTTCTGGAATTCTGTACTCTCAGGCCTCCCCTTGGTCTATAAAAGGGGACGCTGGGATAGACGGAGGGGGCTCTCTTCCGAATTCAAAGGAAAAAACCCACCTACGTTAGTTTCATACCACACACCTGACTACTCGATCGACCTCTCAAGCAATCGACCTACTTCCTAGGACAACCCTGCTGGCCCTAGGCCTTAGCTCATCCTGAGCACCCCCGTGTAACCTGCTTGTACCCCCCTGTACGAGCACTTCGGTGCAAGATAATACAATCCATCCTCCCCCGCTGGACGTAGGGCCTTCTTTGCCCGAACCAGGATAAATCTTGTGTTCTTCTTGCATCACATCTGGGAGAGGGAGCACGCAATATACAAATTTACTAGCCGGTGGTCTTGACCCCCTGGGTCATAACACCGACACTACTAACCCTTGATGAGTCTTTGAGGAGGGAGTTCATTCTAAACATGCTCGGTATGATTGTGTGCCTAGAAATACTCTATACTATTATCTTCATTAACTGTCCACATACTCTGTACTATTGCCTTTGTAAACCATGCACTTGATCAAGCCTGTAGAAACACTATCTTTATAAACTCATCTTTTTTTTGCAGAGGAGGAGAGAAGGAAGCAATAAAAGGTGGAGCAAGATAGGATTTGTATGTTCATTCAAGACTAGCTGGTGGAAGAGTTTTGAGAATGCTAGTTGTCTTTCTTGTAGCCTTTCTCAAGTCTGGTGGAAGAGTTTTGAGAATGCTAGTTATCTTTTTTGTAGCCTTTCTCAAGTCTTTAGCTGTACTGAATTTTTGTTCATGTTGATTTGATCTCAGCTTGCTAGAATGGCTATTTTATTTGGGTTGAACTTGTTACTGGAATGGTTAAACTCCTATAAGTAGTCATTTTCCTATCATGGAATGTCTATTTTATTTGGGCTGAACTTGTTACTGTAATGATGGTATAGTTGCTGATTTCAATTATGTAATTTTTGGTGATCTTTAATTATTATCAAAAAAAAAATCTTGTATTTTGTGTCCTGACATGTCGGATTTTACCTGTGATATGCTTTGATAAGTATGGGTTCTTGTACTGCATTGAACAACTGGTTAGATTATTGGTCAGGTTGCTAGTATTCTAATTTAGAATATGCATTTCAATACAATAGCACTGAACCAAACACTCGTAATGGTATTAGATACCTTTACCATAGGCAACCAAACAAAACAAGTATACAATAACGTGACTCCATTCCCTCCGCAAGTTAATTCCCATAACATTTCCCTTACCTGTTCGTCAACCAAACACCTTGTAGGTGAAGGTGGGGAGAGGAGAGAGGACTGGCATGGCATGTCGCCGGTACGTACGTATACCTGTGTTTTCAGGGAGGAGAGCGACGCGCGCTGGGCCACTTCAGGGCCTTGTTTCGGAGCTAGTACGTGTCATGGGCTCTTCCAAATGGTCTGCTTTTAAAACAGAGCCGCGGAGGGCCCAAAATAAAAGCCCATAGAAATGGGCCTGTAAAGACGCGCCGACCTCCCATCTCAAACGCAACGGAGTGTACGGCAACGATGTACTGTATTACATTTTTGTGCAGTGACAAGCTAGGAGGATCCATGCATCAAGACCAACGGCGTGGCGTGGATCTTATACTACTACAGTGTATTTTATTTTGGCGCCATTCGCAAGTCTCGCAGTGGAGAGGGCGCGCGATTGTTCCATAGAAACTTCAAAAAGCTGTTTTAGTGCCGGCCGAACATCGCCGGCGCCGAGATGCTAGCGAGCGAGCGAGCCCGCGACCCAACCGATCGTCGCGCTGTCAGTCACTAGTACTGGAACGACGACGACGACGGGCATATGTGCATGCATAGGCTAGCAGCAGCTCCATCCCCCGTCTCCGTGAAAACAGCGCGCTGATCGATCGAAACCGACGTGTCCCCAACCCACTCCACTCGCGACGACGGCCGGCCGGGTCAGACTTGCAGAAATCTATCGATCGATCGCCTTCCGGGCTGACCGCTTGCTCTAGCCGCTGCCGTTATTGTTGTACGACCGCACGCATGGAAAGAAAAATCAGTGTCCCATTCCCTCGCTCGGATGGGAACACTGCAGGGTGCCACATCTCGTTTTGGTACACAGCATTGGCGGATCTAGGATGGACATCCGTGGAGACCTAAGTAGTGAAGATCTAGGGCTGAAGATAGAGATTAATGATAATTTGAGGCTACTTATATAATAATTTAGAGGTAAAATCAAGCTATTTAGAGGTAAAAATCAAGACATTTAATGGTAAAATCCAGTTATTTAGAGACAAATTCAAGCTCGGGGGGGGGGGGGGGGGGGGGGGCTGAATCCGCCACTAGTCCAGAGCCAATATTTTGTTTGGATGTACTCATATCCACCTTAATCAATGCATCCAAATAAACTCTAACATAGTTGGTTGACAGGAGTAAATCAAATCAAATGCTACTTTATTGTGTTATTATATGGATATTGTCCAAACTCGAAGCGGTTAATTTGGACTTAATTTTTCCTAGACTTAAATACTCTACACATTCTTTTTTTCATCTACATCCATTGTTTTTTTCTCTCTCTACAAGGCATCTTCGTGTGTCTTCAATATGCATTTAGTTCAAACATTAGCTTACTTATGGTTGCACTTATTTTTATCACTTTTCTCATGACATAACAATGGATATATACAGTTAAAACTATTCAATGTACTTGAAACATTTATGCTTATTGTACTATTTATTCAAAACCCACATTTTTTAGTTTATTAAAAAAAGAATTTTGACCACGCGCTACACTTAGCTAGTTATTGTGATGGCATAAATGGTTCGTTAACCATGCGCCATATGCTCAAGTTCAACAATGGAGCCTGGCGCAAGATCGAGGAGAGTCCCGATTGTGCTAATAATGAGCTAATCTCAAGATGGTCTTAATATTTGAGGCTAATAATATTTGTTACTTCAGATAAACTTCAAAGACTAGGGATGTATCACAGTCACCGTTTATATCTACACAAACAACGTCTTCTAACAATCAAGATTTTGAATTTTAATTTCTTACGCAAATATTATGTGTGTACTAGTACTTTTTTTTATATAAAAAAACACATTGCTTAACATTGTATTTCCTCGGTCCCAAAAATAATGGAACTCTCTTACTTTCACAAGAGTTAAACAATATAAAGTTAAGCCAAATATATAAGAAAAATGCTAGCATTTGTGACACAAAAAATGTTATTAAATTAATTATGAACTACATTTTCATAGTAAAACTATTTGAAGAACATAAATACTGATAATATTTTTTTTACAACTTTGGCAAAATTTAGAAAATTTGACAGGTCTCAAGTTTAGAATTATATTTTTTTCTGGGACAAAGAGAGTACTATTAATATAAGTATTCATATTATTTTAGTTAGAATGTATGCACATCATAAGTGGTTTGCTTTAAGTCTTTAAGTTTAATTTTTGTTATATTATTAATTAATAGTAACTAGCAAATATGTTCATGTATTGCAAAGAAAACAAATTATAGCATATAGAAATCGTACTCTGTATTAATCATAGCTAGACATGAATTTCTCTAACACATATGAGCATGGATCATGAGTCCAGGTCACATATGAGATACAGAGGATGTGAATGCAGCAGTTTGAGAAGTAAAAAAGTGGGACAAAGAAAACTCTCCACTGCCCGAGTGGTTAGGAGAGCTGAACCAAAAAAGTAAGGGAAATTTCAATATTATAATAGGTATATAAAGTATAGATAGAGGTGGGCTTGAAAACATATATTATATAGTTATGCCAACGTTTTTCATATTAGCATATGCTACTTATTTAGATGTAGAGATTTGAAAGGATATCTTTACTTAAATAAATTATGGTTATGCAGATTTGAAAGGACGATATCTTTTACAAAGCGGCTAATGCCCCATTATCGTCAGTTTGTTTGTACGGACCAAAACACGCCGGAGATTCCATCAAGTTGCACGCCTGCATCCACTGGTTGTGCCAAGCACACGACCAAACTCTTTGCAACGTCACCGGCCGGCCGGCGCACTACTAGTCAGCTGCATGCAAGCCGATCCAGAGGATATATTTGGAATCGTCGTTTCCTTGACAGTTTTTGACCTCGTGCGTCACACACGTCCTGCCTGCTTTGTTGTCTCCTCTCGTAGAAATTCTTGCACCCCTGCTGCAAAAGGAGACCGAAAACGATATGTGCCATGCAAATAGACATTGCATATGTTTGGTGCCAAATAGACATCACCTTTGAACGGATTCATCAGGTCTTCAGCTAGCACACGCTACTTTGCACTGCAAACGGACGATTGAAAATACGAGCATGCCAGCTGTTTGATCTGATGGGAAATAAATTAAAGGGCATCTCCATCGAATTCCTGTCGAAATTATAGAGTACGTATGTTTGTTACTAATTAATTATAAGCTGGCAATTTGGCATCTTGTGCAAATTTTCTTGACATGCCTATACTGTTTCTGACTGCCGTTGACAAGTGACAGCGAAACGCGCATGCTGCGTGCCGCAGCTGCAACTCTACAGTCGGTTTTGCCGGAATATTGCGCTATTTCCTGCGTGGTAACAAAAAATACAGTACAGCCACAAGATTTCATCTTTGTCTCCATGCATTATTTCAGAGTTCTGGAAACAAAAGCGACGTCTATTTCGGAATGTTTTGATGAGAATATATAATATATGTTGATTGATTTTCTCGAACTGCTCCAGTTAGCACTTAGCACAGTGATACTAGTTCTGACTGTCAAAATTCAGCATGTCGCGTCGCTGCCTGCTTTATCAACAAAATCTTGACTACTGTTGGTAACTGACAGACAGTAACGACCTGCGGCAGAGGCTTGAGAGCAGTCACAAGAACAGCTAGCTCTAGGATAAGCACAACTCTGCAGATAATACGTCGTGATCAGGCGGATTAATATAATATTGGTCTCCTCAGCCACTTGCGTATATATCGCAATCAATCACTCGGGTTAATTAGTTATCGACGACGTTTCTCATCACAGGGTTTCAACTCTAGACAAACTCTGCATGGCTGGCAGCTGGCATGGTTGAATTGCAGGCTACTAGCCACATATATGTGTTCAGTCTTCAGTGGATGCTGCAGGAACTGATATTTTCTACTCTTTTCTTTTGGATGCATATATATACTGTAATATATGCTTCAAAGTTTTCCTGAAAACAAAAAAAACATGCTTCAAAGTTCAAAGTCCAGGCCACCGCCTCAGCTCCTCTGAATTGCACATGCATGTTTTTTTTGGACGAAGAATGCACATGCATGGTTGAATATATTGCAGGCATACTGCACTTGCCCCCGTCCCCCGCGTCGCCCGCCTGGGCGGCTCGGGCGGAGTCCCTCGCCCCAGCGCCGCGCCTCCTCCTCCTCACCTCCCTTCCCCTCGCCGCTGCCGGAGCGCGCCACCGAGGGCCGGTGGCCACGAGGAGGGCGGCGGCGGGGTCTCTTGTAGCTGCTACCTGGCTCAAGGCGGCAAGCAGCGGGGTGGTGTCCTCCCGGAGGTGCAAAGGGTTCGGGGCGGGCGGATCCGGCTGCTTCAGGGCGAGGGCCCTTAGATCCAGATCCGGTCCGGAGGAAGCTGGAGCTGCCTCCTAGAGACGGGATCCGCGCGGTCCTCGTCTCCGTAGGAGGCAGCAGTCTGTATCATGGGCAGCCAACAGACTGTCAGGCGCGGTTGTCCTAGTTGGGCCTTAAGCCCATTAGTGTTAATTAGTGTCTCTCTTAGTTATTTATCTATATTAGAGAAAATAGGAATAGTACCATTTTGTCTAGGCATAAGAGATGTTAGTCCTATGTACCTTTTATAATCAGCCCATGAGGCACAATAGAAAGAAAACAATGAATTATGAATAAACAATTCTAGTCCCCCTCAATCTCTCAAGCTCTTGACAAAGCATAAGGCCTAATTATCCCTTATCTCCCATATGAACTAACGTTCATAAAAGTCCGGACGTCGAAGCAATAGCAATGGTGGTCGGCGGCAGGCGGATCCGCGTGGTGCTCCGGCGTCTCCCCTTCTCCGAGCAAGGCGGCGGTAGTGGCGGCACCAGGATGGTGGCGATGGCGGCCCAGGGCGGGTTCTCTTCCCCGGCGGCCAGATCCGGCAACCCCGGGGCCGGATCCGCGCTGTGACGGTGTGCTGGGGCGCGGCGAGGTGGGCTGTGGCGGCGGCGGCCGGTGTCCGTGCTGGCGCATAGGGGTGGGCCTTGTGGCGGTGGTGCAGCGGGAGCATGACAGTGTAGAGGTTCAGCGACGCGGAGGCACACTTGCTGGCGCAGCGAACAGATAGTAGCCTTTGACGTGCACGGGTCGAGGCACCATGGCGAAAGCTTTGTCCTCTTGGGCCGATGACGGTGAAGCCTGCCGGCGTCATTCTCTTCCTTGGAAGCGTCTATCGAACGGTACTCTTCCCTTTGCATGTCGTGCCCTTCCTCGGTGAAAACCGTTGACCTTCTGGTCAGGCGACGGCGGCACCGGTGGTGTCGCACCCCTCCTTGGAGGCGTCGTTTTTTGGAAGCGCGTGCTTGGCCAGTCTGTAGCGTCGGCTTGCATCGTGGTGAGTAAGGTGGAGGCCTAGTTGAGGATCCAAGTTTGCGGTGTCTACGGCGGAGGAAGGCAGCCAGGAGGAGTGTGTTAGCGCGGTGATTGGAGGGTCTCGCATCTTCTTGCTAATGAAGGGCGACGACTTCTTGGTACCGTACGCCAGTTGTGACCACGAAGTTGGCGAGGAGGCCGGCGTGGGAGGCACCCACAAAGTTGGCGATGTGGCCGACGTGGGAGGTGGTGGCTAGCAGATTTGCGTTGTCGAGGTGACCTGCGTTGTATGGCGGCGGGCGGTCCTGCACAGCAGTGATCGTTTCTGGCGCAAGGAGGCGTTTTGACTGGCAGCTGGAGGACGTGTGTGTGACTCTTCTACGTGGATGAGGAAGCTAGGTCCGGAAGCTACAGTTTGTGCGCTTGGATCTTGGCGGACAGGTTTGGCTTGGTGAGCGCCAGAGGCAGCTGCTCACGCGTTCGGTTTGGCGGCTTGTAGCGGGCTACGACGGCTAGCCCTGCTTGGTGCTGGCTAGTCCGGTGTGGTACATCGTCTTGTCAGGCGGCACAAGCGGATCCGATTGCGGGAAGGCTACATGGCTCGCAGCGACCTACGGCGGTTGGTTCTGCTTGGCAGCAAGCTAGTCCGGTGTGGATCATTGTCGGCAACGATGGCGCGAGCGGTGGCGATGGTGTTCTTCGCCTTGACATCCTTTTCATCTATGGCTTGGCTGTGCAGTGTAGCGGTTGGAGTTGTGTGACAGAACCTCTTAAAAACATGACCCACTTGCCAGGATTAACGTCCAACCGACTTAATCCCAACAAATGATCCAGGTTTTAATTGGTCCGTCAGATGTCGCCGTTTTGCAACGGGTCATCCACCTCTTTACGAGCAGGATCCTCATTATAATCATTGCAGAAGTAATACAATAATTTAATTTACATCAAAGTAGCGGAAGACATAAGTCATATTACAAACCATTAGTTTAGAAATATAACATATGTGTCATTACTGCATCAAGCTGGTGGCAACTATTAAAGACAATCAAACTAGGTACTCTGCCCAAGAGTTATACCAGGACTGATCTTCAACATAACTATGACCATACATCACCGCAATAGGATCTTCATCTGCAACAAGGGTTAACAAACCCTGAGTACGGGAGTACTCAACAAGACTTATCCGACAAATAAAATATTTGGTGGACAAAAGATATGCATGTCATAGGTATCAAGGTGGGGTTTTACAAGAATCAAGTATTTTGCATAAATGAGCATTTATAAAAAAAAGAAATTGATTTAGTTCTCATAAAAGTTACTCAAGTACCGATCTAAATGTTTTGATCGATCACGAGGCAACAACCATCTCCAAAAGGAAACATCATGTATCCAGTTTAAGTATAATACTACGATGTGGTAGTCAGAGTCATGTTTCCATATCCGAGGAACACGATGATTCGAATCGATTAAACCCAGCTGGGGCTTCCCTATCACACGCCATATGCAGCACTAAAGCACACATATAACTACCTTTCCCTGGATCCTCTAGCCAAGACCGGGGTTCCGCCACCCGAGAGCACAATACACCTGCATCCAGTTCGCTAACTTGGAGGGTACACACTACTCTCGCCATCTCTCCACTCCCAGTGCGGATTAACCATTCTTAAACTAGAATAACCAAAGTTCGGCTTCCAAAAGTATGTGACCAGTACTCCAAAGTCACGACTCTTGGACACCCACACCGGACGGTTCCTAATCGACACAGGCGGAAAGAACCCGCTCACCAGTCACCACTGATGGCTCCCAAACACCGTATCCGCCCGATCTTAGGTTATTACTTCCAACAACAACATCCTTTTCTTAGAAAACATAACCATTTGTTGAAGCAATACGCTATGCATAGGTGACCAGAAATCACCTACTATAAAAGTTCTAAGCATACTAAGCATTTTAGCAAAAGTTTTGCATCTTTAAACAAGTATCAAGGTTAAAGGTACAATTAAAGCAAGGATAAGGCCATGCATCAAGTAGAACTTTAATAAAATAACGTAATGCAATATTATAACCGTAAGTGTATTTAAAGAAAAACTTTGAAATACAAGGAGAGGTTTGAATGCACCGGGGCTTGCCTGGATAAGAACACTAGTCAATGTTGTTAGATGATACTCCTTGGTGAGTACCATTGATCGACATTAAAATTCCGAGATTATCCATCTTCTGGATTTCATCACCAATACATCTTTGATTAGATCCACCAATCACCGTCTTCGGGTTCGACATTAACCATCACGTATGCATCTATCGTACCTTAATGATATGCAAAGATGCAAATGTATAAATGCAAGGAATTGATAACGCAAAGATACATCACAACAAACATTCAATTTGAACAAGAGATCATACAAGACTTATGAACTTTTAGTTAATTAAGCAATATCATTTAAGCATAAAGGTTGGACATGCTAAGCACTTTAAACATGACACACCATAAGACTTTATTCAAAACATGCCAAGTATAGAGCAATCAATATTAACTAACAAGTTTAGTCAAGCAAAGACAAATTAAAACACTCAAGACATCACAAGACTATACAAAGCATAGAAATTCATTAACCAAGAGTTAATCATTAGATTAAACAACCAACATAGAATAGAACAATTAACTTATGCATGCAGTTTTTGGACAGCAAGACAACAGTCACCATTTTAATCATATCTAGAGTTTTACAAATCCAAATGACTTGAAACAATACATTCTGGAAAGCTTATGAAATCATCTACATTTCATTCCATACTAGCACAACATGATTCACAAGTTAACTAAGTCGAAATTACAAAGTTACAGAATCTGTTCCTGAAAAACAGAGAGCAGCCATCTTTGATCTCCAACTTGAAACATGCATAAAACATAAACTACTTGGCCAAATGTCACCAAATTTTAACAGCAGCTATATACATGAGTTGTCTACAACTTTGGTATTCACAAGATTCTCAGAAAACATCATTAACATGGGCTAATTTACATTAACCCAAAACTGTCCAGAAACTAGCAATTGCAATAAATAAAAGTTAACTTATGTTGCAAACACATAATTGGACAAAACCAACTTTACCAACATGTCATAAATGACTAATGAACACTACAAAACATAGTGCCCACTGCTAAATAAATTCTTTGCATACACTTTCTTAATTTATTTGGATAATTAGGTGTAAATATGATCACATATCAAACATGCATAAACAATTCTACCAAAATTAAAGAGGCTTACACATGTCTTAATTAGTCTACTGTATAAAGTTCATGTCATTTGAGCAAGTATAGAAACCTCTATGAAATAAACAAAAGTTCCATTGCAATCGATTTAAACAACAAGACAGATTCTGCACTTAACTTTAAACAGCTATAACCTGAGATCTAGAACACATAAAAATATGAATCTTAACTTTTTAGAAATCTTATGAAAAGTACTTCAAATATTTCCACAGTGCCAAATCACGAATCTATATGTAAAATGCTCAAACAACTCATTCTTCTCAGCTCTGTCCAGAAAGTGAACAGCAACTGCATTCAACTTGCAAAATTGATAACACCTAAACTATCAGATGTAAAATCATGAAATTCTAACACAAGATAGATCATAACATTATATATCACTTTGGTATTCAACTCCTCAACAGAAAACATCATCTTGACCACCAAATAAAATGCTCAACAGACATCACTGCAGCAGTCTTAAACAGAGAGACAAAACTTTATCATTTTTATAACTAAACAACCATAGATCCTAAAATAATGAAATTTTAACCAGACATCAAGCATAAACTTGTAAACATCCCATAAATTTTTCATATTTATTTGACAAGTATAACAGTGGCTACAAAAATGACAAAAACATCTTAACAGATTTGACATGCTTGCACAAAATGATTTTTATAGTAAAATATATGAACTAAACCACCACATATTATGGATCTACTGCATAGAAAACGTAATGAGGATTTCAAAAAGTCCAAAAACACATTCATACGATTGTTCTATAAATTAACATGGATTTTCAAAGATCAGTAAAATCATGAGAAAATAATTACGGGATTTAACTTAAACATCAGGAATCCCAACTTTTCAACAAATCAAATAAGCCCCTATTTGCAAATACATGAGTCATGAACTATATGCATAAAAATCCAACAAAAATCATACCTTACCAAACCATACCCATATTCTTGATTTGACGGAGATTTTTCATGGGAATCAGATATTAGAGCGTTGTTCTTATGATTGATTCTTGAAATGAACCTAGGAATCATAGGAAGGAAGGATTAGCAACCAACAGGGAGGAGGATTGCCAACAACAGCACAAGAAGGGAGAGGCGATGGAGTGGAGGAGGCGCAACAGGGAACTGCCGCGTCGGGCCTCCTGCCGAGAGCTGCCGAGAGGGAGGGAGGGAACAAAGGAGGGAGGAGAGAACGAGAGGGAGAGAGAGCTGGGCAGAGAGCCGTCTCTCATTTTTCCCCCTCCCCACTCGACACTGCACCGGGCAGGTGTCGGGCCTCGCGAGCTCGGTGACGAGGAGGCCGACACGCACCGGTGTGTGCTGGCCATGGCCATTCTGCCTCCACGAAATTGCTCAAGCTTTTAAAAGTATTTACGGAATTACCACTCACTTTAATTGCTTATAATTTCAAAACCGTAAATCCAAATAAACAACCGATTGCACCGTCATGCAGAGCAACAAAAGTAGAACACCATGGTATAAAGGAGTTTGATAGATTTCAAATGACATGATAAAATTTTGAGAATGTGGAATAGCAAAGTTGATGACTAGAAAAATCCAGATTTTGAAAGCGTTGAAGACTTTAACAAAATTAATTTCTGGAGTCATTACATGACAAGCTTAGAGGGAGATTTATACTTGGGTCATTAAACAAAGTTTAAATTAGGATCTATTTTCATAATCTGGAAATTAACATCTGGGAATGTTACAAGTTGTTGGTGGTTCTTTTTCATGTTTTCGTGAGTTGAGCTTCTTGTGTTTGTGCAGTTCGTGTCGATGCCCCAATCCGACCGACTAGAGTTTTGTGTTTGTGCAGTTCGTGTCAATGCTCCAATCCGACCGACTAGAGTTTTTTCTTTCCTTTTTGTTATAGTTGTGGATCGTTGTTGTATCGTTGTGCTCATTTTGAGCTCTTCTTCTTTTTAATATAATCGGCAGCTCTCCTGGCTTATTCGTTTCAAAAAATATATTGCAGGCTGACAACCGCTACATATATATGTGTGTCCAGTTCTTTCTAATAAAGCTGGGTGAATGTCTTTGATCTAAATGTGGGTTCAGTTCAGTGGAGAAACTGATATTTTTCTTTTACCTTCAGGCTTCAGGTCTCCTTATCCTTCTTAACATTATACTGCTGGCCATATGTAAATGTGGGTTCAGTATATGTAAATTGTGATAAGTTTTTTTTTTCTGTACTGGCCGGATAGGTTATTGTGTCGTCATCAATCATGAGCGAAAATATTACATATGGCTTTTGCTGTGGTACATACAAACAACTGTGAGCCGTTCATTTATTTCGATCGGACGATCACGATCACATATTACCTCCAAATAGGTAATAGATTAAATAAATATCTAATTAATTTTTATTTTATAAAATAGGATAAATGAGGAAAGTTTTAAATATAAAAATCTCTATTTTAGATTTGATTGATCCATGTGTGATCTTTGACTGATATGGTTAATTTTTTTTATTCTATATATAACTTTATACTAATATATTTTTATTATTATATAATTTTATATGTGACTTACCTAATTTTGCAAGTGCGTGTACACGTGCATGTGTGGGTGTACCGTACGTGTAAGTGTGTGGGTTTACATGTGCGTGAGCGTGCGTGTGGATGTGTTAGGTGAACTGTATGGGTGTACGTGCATACATATATATATATATAGAGAGAGAGAGAGATTTTTTACTACGTTTGGAATTTATGTGAACCATCCGTTTCCTTAGATCTGACGGTCTAAAAATAGACGGAACTAGATTGGAGGAACCTAAACCGTGGGTCGGAACCAGAAAATTTGTGGGTTCGGAACTAATTGTAAAGGGTATAATCGTATTTGAACCTTTCAAGAATCGCTTCTCGGAATCAAGAGACCCAGATTCACGTATGAATCAGAACTTTAGTGCTCTCCCCTTCGTTCTGTATCCCGTCAGCCGCGCCATCCACGCTGCCCCTCTCACTCGACTCCGTTGATGTCCCATCGCTAGGCCGCGCCGTGGACGCCGTCGCCGCCACCGTGTTGCCTGCGGCGCCGCCTTCTCCCAGCCCCTCTCTCCCCTGCTCCGCTTGCCCGCGTGGGGACCCCCCGACAATGTGCCGCCCGACACCGAGGCCGTGCCCGCCGGGTACAAGTCCGTGTGGGCCGCCACCATGGCCGCGCGAGGCGCCTCCATGGTCGCGCTAGGCGCCTTCGCGGACGCGCCGCCCGAGTACGAGCGGCGGATGGGCATGCTCGTCGGAGACCTACACGCCCACCAAGGCCACGCCGGCCGGCTGCAAGTCCGCGTGGGCCACCGCCATGGCTGCGCGAGGCGCCTTCTCGGACGCGTCATCTGACATTGAGGCCGTGCCGCACGAGTACGAGCGGCGGATGGGCGAGTACGAGTGGCGGATGGGCATATATGCTCGTCCGAGACCTACGCGCCAATGTCGGCATCCCGCACCTGCTCGTCATCCAGGTATTTCCATTTGCGTTTGTATGTGATCCATCTCCCATCGCTGTTTGCTTGCTGCTGCTACCAGATACATTAGTAGTTGCCTACCTACTCTGTTACTGTCATCATTTGTTGTTGGTTATGGTTGGTGATGATTGCAACAAATTCAACAATTCGATTTGTCAGTCTCGATCCATCATTACGAGACACACACATGCATGTAAATTCGACTCTATGTGTTCGTGCTCGTGCCGTCCAACTCTAGTTCTCTATCTACTTCTTCCTTCAGAAAAAATAAGATAGAGACTCCAAAACTTTTGCTCCCACCGCAACTGCATTAGCTAGAGTATGCGCTGCTGCATTAGCTAGAGTAGATTGGGATCCACAACAACTAAGTCGTGTTTCCGTATAGAATTTTAGCATTCCTAGATTGACTAGGACAGTAATGCCTGCATTTTTGCATTTTTTTGTACAAGAAATCAGTAAGGGCTCATTTGGGTGCTAGTGACAGGAATGCACGTGGGTACCAATCCCTAGGGGAATTTGTTCCCTGCACATGCCATCCTCTTCCCCGCAGGTGAGGGAAGCCTTGTGGGGTAAGACCCCGATGGTCATTTGGAAGTTGAGGTGAGTTGAAGAAATATGCCAGCTAAAAACATAATATCTTAGTAAAGTTCCAGAAAATTGAAAAGACAAGTTGTTATTGTTGTACTGAAACTCAATCACAATGCAGTAGAGCTATTGCAGCAAGTGAAATTTTGGCTTTGGTTCAACTGTCAGTCCCAAAGATAACTGTGAACATAAGGATCGGAACTAGAGAGTGGGACAGAGCAGAATGACCGTTACTCCCACCTCCCCTGCGACCGCGAGCTCTCGCGCCGCCCCCACGGAGGCCGAGCCCAAATCCACCGGCGTCTCCAGGCCATCCCCCTCATCCGCTTGCAGGGATGATCCCCAGCCACCACGCAAGCCCACCCTGTTCCCTTTTCCCCTCCCCGCTGCTGCAGGAGCAGATCCGGCACCGCACGGCGAAGCTGCTCCGCCCATCCCCTGCCCTTCGCCTCCGGTCGCCCCGCGCCGGCGCCTGAAGTCCGTGGTCGTGGGCCCTTCCAGTTCGACTGCCACGGCTGCGCCAGTGCTGCCAGCCCCCGAGCTTCACGCCGTCGCGGACAAACGGGTTTGCTTCTGCTTTACTACGCCTCCACCAACCAACCCCACCAGCCTCTGCGGAGGCAGCACGCAGACAACCACCAAATCCTGCCTCAGATCCACATCCTATGCCCGGATTGCCGCGCCCAGGGAGGTGCTTTCGCAGCACCGGACAACAGTCCCCTCCAGCCGGCCTGCCCCTCCTCCACTTGATGCGGCGACTGAAAAAGACGGCGAGCTTCAGGGATGGACGACAGTGCACTACAAACGGGGAACATGAGCCCATGCTCCTCCTTCTCCATGGCGCCCAACCACTACAAGGTCGAATCAACTACGCGCTACCGGCGGACTAGCTGTAAGTATGAAGGGTAAATGTTTCCGCTGCCTGGGAAAGGGACACTTCGCTGTTGATTGCAGGGATCCAGTGAAATGCATCAGCTGTGGCCGTTCGGGGCATAAAGCTAACCAGTGCGGAACACCACGCCGTCCTGCTCAGCTTCGCCACCCTTCCCCGCCTCCGAACCTAGACGAAGTCAACTTCCCCCCCTTGGTCCCGTCGATCGTGGTATGGCCTGGGGACCCAGTAGTGCGCCCAGAGGAAACCTCTGCAATGGCCTTCTCTTCCCGCGACATGGAGCACAATTTGAACAGGTTCACCACGCTCGCCGTGGTAGCCTGGCTGAAATGGGACACGCCGGGGGTCGGTCTCGACCGTGTCAAGGAAGCTTTCTCCTCCCAATTTGGAGTTCGTAATGGAGACATCAAGGTAGTGAAGCATTTCCCGGAGGATTTCTTCATCATGTTCGAGCATCGCCACCACCGGGACGCGGCCGTAGCGCTGAAGGACTTCCGCTTCCGTGGCCTCCACTTCCACATCAGGCAATGGCAGCAACTACCAACGCATAGCGACCATGACAACCTCCATTTCCATGTGCGCTTGTGCCTCGAGGGGATCCCGCTCCACGCTTGGAAGGAAAGCGTAGCAAAGAGGGTGGTGGCAAGTTCCTGCAATCTGGACTACGTGGAGGAGCAGTCCCTGCTAAGACAGGATGCCAGAACCCTCAACCTCTGGGCCTGGACCTCTGACCCCTCCAGAATCCCAAAGGTAACTTGGCTAACGTTGACTGACAGGGCTCTGATGGCGCACAGAAGAAGACCACCCCAACCGGGGCATCGCGGACTGACCGTCAGAGTCATCGTACACCTTGATTTGGTCGAAGACCCGCCAGGCAGGGATGGCCCATCGATTCCACAGGACTTCAGGTGACACCTGGGGGTGGTGGACGGCGAGCGCGACCTGTGACACCGGCATGACTCTCCTTACTTCAGCCTCATTAATCACAATTGCCATGAGGACGATGACAATCACAGGGGTCATCGAGGGCAGGAAGACTGCAGTAGCTCCCGACTCTTCAGGAGCCTCTCACGTGCTCCTAGATGGGAACAAGAGAGGTCTGGAGACTTGGAACCGCGATGGGGTCACAACCGTGACAGAGGATCCTCGACGCAAGAAGGATGGCGGCACGCAGAATTTCACGCCTCAGCTCCAACCCGAACACCACATACTGCGAGCTCCCCAGTCTGGGGCGACCGCACGGAGAAGGGGCGGAGCCATGACCGACACGCCGACAGGCTGCGAGAGCCAACCCCCGAGGTCCGCTTGGGATGCAATCCCAGCGGCTACACAATCATGGAGGGACCGTCCCACGACAGCCTACCTCCACCACCCCTTCCCAATTTGTTTGTATCTCAGGACGAACTGGCAATCGTGCGGGCCCATGACCACCTACAGTCGGTCCACATCGCACAGGCGTCCCAGGAGATGCCATCCCTTAGCATTGAGCTTGCATCTATGGGAGCTTCGACGGGTCGAAACAAAGAGAGCACCTCGCGTCGACATAACATAAGATCATCCAACCATGGAGGAAGCGATGGCAACAACCACCACCCTTCATCTCCACTAGCCGAGGTCACGCCAGAGTCCCTGCACGTGGAGAGCTTGCCCTACGAGAACATACCGGCCCGGGACTTGCTGCCGCAGGGAACGCATGGACGTCGCTTCATCCCTGGATTCATCTACTCCAGACGTCGCCCCTGCCGTGATGCAGACCCATTTGATACTGACCTGGCTGCAAGTGTTGCTGAGGCCGATGCTGAACCTCGGTCTTCATTCATCGGCTCTGTCTCGCGCATACCGTCGCCGCCCCTGCTACCCCTTCCTGTGCCGAAAAAGAGGCCCGCCCACAGGCCCAGGAAGGAACCGAGCAAGCCAATGCGCCGTAGCGTGCGGCTCGCTGCCATTACTTGGCCACGCGGCAATGCCCAATGTTGGGCGCGACAGATGCTCCTGAAGCGCCTCAGCCTTTCCCAGAATGATGACAAGACACTAGAGGCGGCCCTCCAAAGCTACTTCGCCCTCTTCAAAGGGCCTCTGTCTAGCCTGATCATCAAGGCCCTGGTGGCTCTCTGTGGCCTGGAGGACAATCCCCTGCCATGCCCTGATCTGCTATAGCTGCAAATGAACCGATCAGATTGCTGTTTGGGGAATATTACGTTATCCATGATACAACGAAACTGCAAGATTCTCAACTGGAATGTACGCGGTCTCAATGATGGTGCCAGACATGACTCAGTCAGTATATTGGTCCGGGAAACAAACAGCACCATTGTTTGCGTGCAAGAAACAAAGGTCCAAAATGTCGACAATGCAGTGATTGCTCGCACACTTGGCCAAAAATTCTTAAACAACTACATTGCACTGCCAGCTATGCAAACAAGAGGAGGAATCCTCCTAGCAGCCTCGGAAGATCACTTCTTAATTTCGGAGACCTTGCTTACCACTGATACAATCACTGCCAAGATCACAGTGAGAGCTGATGCTTCTGAATGGTGGATTACTGTGGTCTATGGCCCGCAAACCGACGCAGACAAGCTCCTCTTCCTGCAAGAACCTAGAAGACCAAATTACATGGAAATGGACCAGAGATGGGCAATACACCACCAAGTCGGCTTACCGGGGTCAATTCATTGGCTCATTCTGCAGGTACAAAACCAACATCATTTGGCGTGCCCGTGCTGAAAACATGTGTAAAATCTTCGCTTGGATTCTCATCCAAAACAAAATCCTTACAGCGGACAAACTCGCCCTACGCGGATGGCCCCACCAGAGCTCATGTGTTCTATGCAATGGACCTCTAAAAACAGGACACCACCTCTGCCTCACCTGCCCCTTCGCCCGAGCTACATGGATCATAGTAGCAAATTGGGAAAATCTCAGTATCATCGAACAAATCCTACAGGCAAGTTTGGGTAGTGTGGCTGATTGGTGGGAATTGGCCCTATCCTTAGTCCCAAAAGAAAAAATACGTGACTTTAATGGTCTGGCCATCTACATCATGTGGAACTTGTGGAAGGAGCGCAACCGCAGGATTTTCGATAACATTTACTCCACAGCCACCCAGGTAGCAGGGCATGTCAAGGATGACATGGTGCAATACAAAAGGGCTTTTACAATTATGCAACATTAGTGCTCATGTTGTCGTTACTTTGGGGGCTGCGAGGCCATGTAATTCCTCCTTGGTTGTGAGGCCAACCTGTACATAAAACCTCTTTTATCTCTTAATTGAAAGGCAAAGCTCCTGCCATTGTGTTCAAAAAAAAGGATCGGAACTCAACCAAATAATACGACCTAAAGTTTAATATTTAGCATTCATCATGTGTATCATGCTTTGAATTAAGATAAATCCAGTACATTTATCCAACCACATAACCAAAGATATACATATCTAGCAAAGATACACGCACAATCTATTCACGCTGATTCCTTGCAACTCTTAGAAAGATCATCAGTGGCCGCGTGACTCAATGATAGCCAAAACTTGCATGATTAGGCCTGCACTTACATGAAGAGAGAAAGTCAACATCAGGTTGCTACAGCCAATGCCAAATTTACACAAGTTACTGCACTGTAGGGTAGCAGAGCACCCTCCCGTCGCAATAAATAATTTAATGAACAAGACAAAAACAAATATGAGTAAGAAAAATTTAAGATAAACTTGCATACCCTTTGACCATTACGGCTGCGTAAACGGGCTCATGCAAAACTGGCTGGGAATGGAAACTCTGCGATTTTCACGATGCATAGTTGGAGCAACTGTGTTGATATTTTCTCTGCTATTCTTGTTTGTTGAAGCCGTCGTTTTTTGTGCATCTTTTCTTGGCCGTCCACGCTTGTTTGGCACTTGAGGTGATTGACCTGATTCTCTTTTTTTGGTACCACTGGTGTTCTTTGATCTAATCTTGTGTTTCTTTCCACCACTTTGTGATTCAAATATGTAGACATCTCCATTATCAGACTTTGCTTTTGGATTTTTGGCCAAATATTGTTCCTTCTAAAAAAATAAATAGGAAACATGTGCTTCTGTTTCATCCTGAATTGTAGACTTCTCAGAGAGAGACTGAGCTGCATTTTGATACTGTACTCGCTTAGACACACTGGTGTCGCCATTCCCGCTCGTCTTACGCTTTGATGTCATTTTTTCTTGCATGCTAGATTTTATTCAAAACTGACCATATTAGTACAGACTAATAGAATGAAGTAATACTCTGAAATGTGCAGGTCATTAGTACATATTTAATGAAAACTACAACTAGTCCTATAGGATACATAGAGGTTCCATGTAGATGCATCTCTGAATATGTTTAGGAAAGTTGTAACTAGATTAACCAAGATGGTTCATTTATTTTGGGAATCGACCTGCTGCTCGCCCGATGAGGTCCTGCACCTAGGCAAGTAGATCCTATAGCACCACCGAAGGAGATCTTGCACAACTGCCCAAGGATGTTCTGCAGCACGAGCTGTTCTGAACTGAACTGCAGCTGCAGATTTATGAAACACAAGTGTACATGATGAATAATTCTACAGGGGGTGGTAATGTGTGGTTGTTCTGGGAATGAATACAAGGGGTAGTTTGGGCAGATCAGGCATGTAGTGTAGTGTAGGGTCTTTTGTGTGGGAAATAAACTCATCCTATGTTTATGTTCTAAAGATGGTTTCCCCATCTGAGTGTGTTGTTAACAGATAATGTCTGTTACCTGATGACTAATACACGGTGGCGTATGCTCTAGAATTTTTATTCAACGATTCTCTATCAAAATCATGTCATCCCACAAGTTTGTACATTTTTTGAACGAATTCTGGATATTATTACATTTATTACATGAAAATTAAACAAATAATTCTAATAATAACAAGTAAGCCGCCTCCAACTAACTGAAGAGGTTATACATTCATACTTCCCAAGACCACAGACTAATGAGAGAATTATATTTCAGAACAGCACCATGCCAACGATGCCAACAAGGCAACAATGCCAAGAACCCGTCCAACACTTGCCTTCGAGTCCCCTGTTGTGCCCAATGTGAATGTTCAGGCTGTAAACCTTCTGAGGGGTCGTCTCAACCATCTGGGAGATGATACCCTCCTTGCCTGACAGAAGCTCAATGGCACGCTTCCAAAGCTCGTGTTCAGGAACATCCATGGAACCTCCTCAAAGTCTCCATTCAGCACCACGTTATAGCATACTCTGAACCTTTCTCAACGTCCACCACCTGCCCAACGCTATCATCATTCCCTAGCCTTACAACATGGTCCCCTACAACAGAAATATAGATGTTTAAGCACAACTATTGGGGATAAAAAAAAAAGAGACAAGAGCTTTGAGGGGATACCCTGTGGAACAATCAGGATCATGCCGCCCTGGTGCTGGCCTGCTGAAATGAAGTCAATTGTGCCATTGATCGTCCAACCAGGGATTGACGATGCACCGTCAGCAACAGACGCATATTTTATCAAGGTGTCTTGGGCAGAACTTTTTCTGATAAAAGCTGTCAAAAGTTTCTCTTTTTGTTTCCTGAATACAAAACTAAGTACCAGTTGTGTATGAGAAAATATCATGTTGGTCTCCTAAGATATAAGATTCATAGTGTTAGAATTTATCTTAGAGTTACCCTTTTGGCAAGTTTTTGCAAGTTTTGCATAGTGTTAGAATTTATCTTAGAGTTACCCTTTTGGCAGATTGACAATTTCTCGAGTCCTAAGTTTTCTGCTTTGATTTTTTTAATGTGCAACAATAATGCTCAAAGTAATTTTGATGTTGTTAGAGGCATGCAAAAGTCATCCTACGTATGATTTTCCATGATATGAATTAGTTTCGGGCTAGAACTAGAAATGTGGCGTATGTGTACTCTCCCAGTTATGCCTTGGCCCTGTTAGGGTTTGATTTTTTTATGGGTGCTATGGTTTTGATTTACCTCAGTCATCTTTAATTGGTTGAGTCTATCTCCTCTTCAATCAAGTGATACTCTGCATTCATCTATTGCATTGGACAAATCAACATGACTATGAATAGACGACTAGGAGATGCAATTTTGTCAAATTGAAATGAAATGGCAGCAGCAAGAGGATAAATAAACCATTCTGCAACAGGGAGCACTCATATCTCTGCCAATATTCTCCTCTATTGAATTTGCATCAACTCACTACATCTAGTAACGATTCACTTACAACCTAATCAGATAATTAAATCAATCTAGGGATTTAAGATCCATGAAATTGATAGTTTTTCACACTTGTACCTATTGCCAAAATGATGGAAGATGAGCCTAGTGATTGGCACTAGATGTAAAATGAGGAGCCGGCAAGGGTAGAGATATCATACCTGTAGGAAGTTGTAGAAACTCATTGAAGACAACGAGCCCGCGCTGCTCGAACGTCGGGAGGTTTCGCTGAGCAGGTTGTCCTGGAGCTCGATTCACGCAGGGTCCCGCAGCGATGTGGCGTGCCCGCGTGGGATGGAACCTAAAACCGGTTGGACAGGTCCACACCACGGAGCTGCGGCAGGCCGTCGAGCTCTGGAGGCTGGAGCGCGTTCCCGCGGAGACAGCGCCTCAAGCCGCGACACGGCCCGGAGCGCGCTGTGCGCCGTCGAGCGCCACGCCGACCACGTGTGCTCGCGGCGGCGGAGAGACGACGACGCTGGCAACGGGGAACGACGTCGATGAATCGGATCGGCGGCGTGGCAGGGAAGGGCACGATGATGGGGGTGGTGAGGAGGATAAGGAAGGCGGCGCGGCTCACGTCGGTCTCGCGGCGGCAGAGAGACGACGGCGCAGTGATGGGGCAGGGCAGCGATTGGAAGGGCGGCGATGGGAAGGGCGGCGTGAAGCAAGCCTCGCGGCGGCGGAACCGTACGTTCCGGAGGCGAGTTTCGAAGCTGAGAAGCTGTGCGATAGATAGAAGACTAAACTACCCTTAAGTATGATTAAGGGGAGGAACCGGCTCTAAAGATGATTAACGGGAGGAACCCGTGGTTCCACCCAAGCACAGTAAAAATTCTCATATATATATATATGTTACGTGACTAACGTGCACATGGTTAACGTGTTTGTTAGTATGTGTCTCCGCGGCTAGCATGTCGTGTAAATGAACGGAATAATCACTTTTGAGATTTGCTAGCGTGTAACCACATGTGTTTGTGTACGTGGTAAATGATTGAACATGTATTTACTTTTGGACGGTTTTTATTTAGTGTATAGGTGTACGTGTGATAGATGATTGAACGTACGTGTCTACCAGGAGTAATTGCTTTTATATAAAAAATGCAGTGCTAGAGGAATATATAGGCAGGTTTTTTTTCACGACATGCCGTGCTGTCGTACACGGGAGAGAACAAAAATTAGTTGACTTACACACGCTAGAGGAATAGGCAGATTTTTTCTTCTCCCGTGATTACGGCTTAGGGAATCTGAGCGGATATAGAATGATTTTTTCTCCCATCATAAGAGGAATCGTCATGTTTTATTTTTGTTTTCCTGGATTTTTTAATTTATTAAGTAATTCATAAAATTCAAAAAATCAACGGTTTAGATTTATTTGAGATATTACCTCCTAGTAGATAAAATATGTACCTTAGCATTGCCCATTACATATAGTTTTCAATGCTGGAAAATGTATTTTTTTGTACCTCTTTAGTCTTTACTCTGTTTTAACAAATAAATTGCACAGTAGGGGCACGCCCCTCCTGTTTTCTTTAAAAAAATATTACATGTAGTTTTCAATGCTGGAAAATGTTAAATGTTTCTGTGCATAAAGGAAAAGTGAATGCTCTTTGTATATATATATATATATATCTCTCTCTTGCGGCGATGAAACATAAAACGACCAGCAGGAAAGCCAAATTCTGGCTCACGCTAGAAAGAAAAGGAGAGCCAGAATCTGGTAGGTATGTTCGTTTGTACTATATATACTATATTGTATAAAGCTTATCTGACAGGACACATGACCATCTAATAATTGTTCTTTTCTTTTCTTTCTTTTTTTTCTGAAAAGGACCAGCTAGTATGTTCAAAAACATGTATCGTACTTACAGTACAGTAGCAGCGATCGTGACGTCTCTAACATATACTGTATATCCCCTAGCCTGCAAAGCCACTTGATTCATTCGCCTTCATTATTCATTGATTTAGACTGAAACCATACCTTCATAATGCATGACAAACCATTCTATATACCAATGGCCAACAAACATGAAGCGTCACACTAGCAAACACCTACACAGCATGGCATGTTACCAACAGACTGTCACGGGAGCAAAACTAACACATCATGCAATGAACATTACGTACGTACTAGTAGCTATATATATAAACACAGATATGCACTGCCTGTTATGCAGCAGGGCTAGCTATCATCAAGTCAAGAAACACTTAACCCTGAAAAGAACTGCAGCAGTGTATATATATAGTCAACAGCGTAGCTGCATTGCATTGGGGTGGTAGTACTGCGCCCGGGTCATATGGCTGCTGCTGCTTCTTCCTTGTCAGTGATGGTGCTGTTGTGCCTAGCAGCGGTGACCTCGGCGCAACTGTCGTCGACATTCTACTCCAGGTCGTGTCCGAGAGCTCTGGCCACCATCAAGTCCGCCGTGACGGCCGCGGTTGCACAGGAGCCTCGCATGGGGGCCTCACTGCTCAGACTCCACTTCCATGACTGCTTTGTCCAAGCAAGTCCCTCTCAAGTCTCATTCTCTCCTCTCCTACTTAAATTTGACTCACATCTATCAATACCGTCCATCCATCGGTATGCAATACTCCATTAAAGAATTAAGATGGACTAGTATTAATTGTTTATTAATCCTAACATCCTAGAAACAATAATCTTTGATGTGACCACTGGTTAGAAATTACAGTATGTAAGCCATTGCATTATCTTTTTTTTTGAGAGCACGCATTACGCGTGTATTGCTTTAAGGGAAAAATGAGTTTAATACAAAGGCCGGTTACGCAACCACGACGAGATGCCACGGGCACGACAAGCAAACACAGAACACAAAGCACCGGCTCTAATGGTGGAGCGAAAGAGATGTACTAACTAAGAGGGACAATTGTGCGACTGAGGTGGTGGGGGGGGGGGGGGGGGTCGCCGGCTAGGATGCCGCCGCGAACAGCGGGGCAAGCTTGGAGAACCCGGCGGCGATCCAGTCTTCCCCCTCCTCCCGGATCAGGTGAAGTATCCCTGTTGTGGTGGCGTGAATGGAGTCGAAAGTTCTTCGATTGCGCTCCTTCCAGATGACCCAGGAGACCAGCAGTACCAGGGAGTCGAACCCACGCCGAAAGATAGCCGGCACCGTGGACCTCGCTCCCAGCCATCAATCGGAAACAGTAGACTTGGCGTCGGGGGCCAACGACGCTGAGTAGGCGGAACCAGACTTCCCTGGTAAAGACACAGTAGGCGAGCAGGTGGTCGTAGGTCTCAATACCTTGGCCGCACAGGACGCAGTCCGCGTCCGCCTGAAGGCCATGTCTACGTCGGCGGTCGGCAGTCCACAGACGTCCGTGAAGCCGTGAGCCAAAAGAAGAACTTGACCTTGGGTGGGGTGGAAGCCTGCCATAGCTCCTTTGCGCCGGGCAACGGGGTGACGCCAAAGCCATTGCATTATCTTTATAGCTACCTCAATTCTTAAGTCTGTTCTCAGCACAGTTTACCACTGTTGTTAGATTATTACCACAACTAGTAGCCGTACGCATTTGGTAGGGCTCTGGCTTAAAAAGGCCGGCTTTTTTATGTGTAGTTTTTTATTTTTTTTAGCTAGAGCTGTTTTTTTAAAAAATGTTTAACACAAATAAGTTTCAGTACCATGTTTGTAATAATTTATATTAGATTTATGAGAAGCTAGGACAGTCAATTTTTTTGGGCTCTAGCTCCTCCATATAAAAAAAGCTCCAATTCCTTCGGCCTTTTTACAAGGAGTCATTTTTTAGATAGGGCTCCATGTAAGGAGCGGCAAGAAGCCATAGCCTGACCCTTGTCCGAGGGGCCTCCCTAAAACACAGTGAACACTTTTCCTACTTGAAAAACATAAATAAATGTCCAAGACTTATTTTACCTTTTCGTGTATTCATATGAAACTTTTTTTTTTGCTACGACTCCTCGATCTATAAAAAAACGGCTTCGGCTCCTTGCAATGATATGTTTTTTAATGTCATTTTGGTAGTGGTCCTTGCGAGGGAGCCGAAGCTAAAATGCAATACCTTGAATATCAGCGGCCGTGGAGCTTATTGGAGATCTCTGATTGATTGTTTTTTTATCTGGACCCCGCTTACATGCACGCTTTTCGCACACCAAGTGGACGGTGTGGGCCATGGCCTTCAAAAAGTACACATGCACATGGGTCCATGTCAAAATGTATCAATAACGAAGCGGGAGTAAGCTCCACGACCGCTGATACAGAAGGAATTTTTGCTAATATTAATTACTAAGAAACGTATATATGAATCTCAAAAAAAGAAACGTATATATGTAACAACTACTGGTACTACCTAATTTGTTTTCTTTATGTAACAGAACATTTGTGTACGTACTGTCGAAATAATAAAGTAAAATGCTACTTGCTCACCATGCATGCATGGACGACCTGCAGGGTTGCGATGCGTCGGTGCTGCTGAATGACACGGCCACCTTCACTGGCGAGCAGACCGCTAATCCCAACGTCGGCTCCATCAGAGGCTTCGGCGTCGTCGACAACATCAAGGCGCAGGTGGAGGCAGTGTGCCCGGGGATCGTCTCCTGCGCCGACATCCTCGCCGTCGCCGCCCGCGACTCCGTAGTCGCGGTATAATTAAGAAACGATCGCCGTCCAGTCCACCACAAGTTCAGCCATCAATTATTCATCAATACACTGCTCTCTGCTGCAGCTGGGAGGGCCTTCGTGGAGGGTTCCTCTGGGGCGGAGGGACTCGACGACGGCGAGCTTAGCTCTAGCCAACAGCGACCTGCCAGCGCCGTTCCTGGACCTCGCCAACCTCACCGCCGCGTTCGCCAAGAAGCGGCTGAGCAGGACGGACCTGGTGGCTCTGTCGGGCGCGCACACGATCGGGCTGGCGCAGTGCACCAACTTCCGGGCGCACATATACAACGACACCAACGTGAACCCGGCGTTCGCGACGCTGCGCAAGGCCAACTGCCCCGCGGCGGCCCGCAACGGCGACGGCAACCTGGCGCCGCTGGACACCGCCACGCCCACCGCGTTCGATAACGCCTACTACACCAACCTGGTGACCCAGAGCGGGCTGCTTCACTCCGACCAGCAGCTGTTCAACGGCGGCGCCACGGACCGCCTGGTCCGCACGTACGCGGCCACGCCGACGAGGTTCAACACGGACTTCGCGACGGCCATGATCAGGATGGGCAACATCAGCCCGCTCACCGGGATGCAGGGCCAGATCAGGCGCGCCTGCTCCAGGGTCAACTAGCTAGCTACAAGCTATACTCGCTCGGCTAGCTGAACGTACGTTCGTTCCAAGTGATCCGACGATATGATCCATTCCAGACAGTAGTGATCACTGGAATAATAAGGCCGTTTGCGCCATTGTCAGTTGCCTGTTTTTGTGCTTGTAGCGATAATTGAGATCGTTAAAGAACTGCCCTGCCCTTTCTCGAGTCAGCATGGGTCGGTGTGATATGACTCGGAGAGTGGAGTCTAGCCTACCCATCACCACAATCCACAACATATTTAATAATAGAGATTTGCTAAATTTCAGGTGTCTGAATTTTAGTTTTCTTTCCGGCGATAGTTAATGCATATAATTTATACTAAAATTGTAGTTTTAGTTCGTTGTAACTTATGTAGACACAGTCTGTAATTTTTGGTTTCAGAAAAAAAAACCTGTGAGACAAAACTACAAACCTAACAAAATCTTATATATGTTGACACAAAGACAATTTAACAATTAAAATTATTTCTATAGGAGGAAAAGGACAAAAAATTAACATTTTATAACACAAAGACAAATAACAAAATACAAAGTTAACAACTAACTAACCTATATTAGTTGGTGGTATATTAGTGTTGCCTGAAATTATCTAAAATTTCTGGCACCTGAACTATAGGAAAAATCTTAATAATATTATGTGAGCGTCAATTTTGTAAGAAAAATTGACACGTGTTTTTGTTATTCTTCCCAATTTTCTTTCTCAAGTGGGCTAGGGGGGGTTTTATAACTCTAAGGCAAAAAATACTAAATCCACAAACCCAACGATGCCTAAGGTGAAAACTTTTTAGTTAGACTAGAGGCTCCTTCTAGAATCTACTCCATCTAATTTACAAATTAATCCTTGATGTTTGTATAAGGTTCGATTCTAACTTCTATAACTTTGAATATATAATAACTTTCAGGGCATTTGATTACAAATAACTCTAAAAATATCGAGACAAAAATTGACTAGGTTACCTATTATTACTAGTTGGAGGGCCTCCAACATGGAGCCTCCATGTTAACCCTAAGATGTAGATGAGGAAAAAAATATAAAAACATATAATAGTTCATCAAAAGTTTAGAAAGATCTGGTCATCAAATTTGCTCTACGATAATACAGGGGTGTGGAGGACACAGGGTATGTCGGGTATACCTCAATATATTCTAGGACCTAGTCTAACATAGTACACACATGTTCATCTGTGTAAAAAAATAACCAATTGATCACCATCAATAATTAATCCCAAGAGCCACACCGTTTTGCCAGCCTCGCATCCTCAAGCACAAATCCTAATAAATTCCATGTGCCGCTAAACGAATGACAGAGATGACTATGCATATTTGGACTCATGACAGATGCTAGATTCTCCGACTCGAACACCATAATCTCGACAACGGGTCATGCTAACGGCCCCCTAGCTCATCCTAATGACAGACGACAGATGGCTCAACGCCAAGTGTTGTCGCCAAGCACAACTGGTGCCTCGGCGGTGGGGTGGCTAGGTCACACTCTCCAACAGAGTCGCAGAAATTGCCAAACAAGTTTGCCAGGCCTTGGTTTAGGATTTAGTTTCCTTTTTATTTCCTAAAATTGAAATTGTTGTCGGTGTTATAACCCGGGGGTCAAGACCACCAACTAGTAAATTTGTATATTGCGTGCTTCCTCTCCCAGATGTGATGCAAGAAGGACACAAGATTTATCCTGGTTCGGGCAAAAAAGACCATACGTCCAGCGGGGGAGGATGACTTGTATTATCTCGCACCCAAAGTGCTCGTACAGGGGGGGTACAAGCTGGTTTACACGGAGTTGCTCAGAGTGAGCTGATGCCTAAGGCTAGCAGGGCTACCCTAGGCGGTCGGTTTGTTGCTCGAGGGGTCGATCAAACAACGGGGTGTGTGGAGTGTGAGGATCAGAGTCGCCCGAAAGATCGGTCTCGGATCGGATCGGATGTCCCCAAAAAAAATCCCCCTCTTCTATCTCGGCGTCCCCTTTTATAAACCAAGGGGAAGCCCGAGGGTACAGGGTCCTAAACTGTTGTAGCATGGGCGGTGTGTCCGCGACATAGTGTTGGCGAAGGGACGTCGATCACTGTGGCGGCATGGCCTTCCCGTCCTTCCGGCACTTCGGGGCGTGGTGTCAGTAGAAGTCGTCACGGCGCGTCGCGGCACAGTAGGGTCGTCCTTCCGTAGACTGGCGTGAATCCCACAGCTGAAGCGAGACGGGGCGGATGGGACGGGCCCCATACCGGAGTGGTTGGAGGTAGGGGTCGAGCCCCCCGGTCGAGGGGTGAGGTCGAGACCCGGGGGGCCCTGTCGTATTCCCGAAGACGTCGTCGAGGGCTATATTGTTCACGTCTCGAGGGTGCTCCTGGAGTCCGTACTTGCGACGTGGCGACAGTGACATCACAGTTGACAGAGGTCCGGGACATGGCGGTGAGTTGATGGATTTGACAGCGGTCGTGGGCGCCCATGGTGTTAGGCGGATTTACTTTAACCCATGCCGGGAGCAGTTGGGCTGATCGAGCTTCCCGTCCGGGGGGTCGTTCGTTCGACCCCTGGTCCGTCACTCGGCGTCGAGGTAGGATCGGAGCAGAGGCGGAGCCGGAGAGGTCGAGGTGGAGGCGGAGGGGTCGTTCGATCGATCCCTCGTCCGTCACCCAGTGTCGAGGTAGGAGCCGAGGGGTCGTTCGTTCGACCCCCGGTCTGTCATTCTGCGTCGAAGTGGAGGCGGAGGGGTCGTTCGATCGACCCCTCGTCCGTCTCTTTCCGTCGAGGTGGGCCGGCCCATGACTGATTGCTATAGCCGATGCAGGGGGCCTTTGTGTGATGGGCCATTGTTCGCCGGTTTGAGCGGTTGGTTGATTCCTGTCTTAAAATGGTTGCTATATTTAGCATTAAATCATCGAAGGGGTTAGGGTACCCCTTACCTTTGTACCCGACAGTAGCCCCCGAGGCCCCAGAGGAGTGATTAAGAACTCCTCTGGGGGCTATGATATGTGTTTTCTCGGGGGGAGTAAAGATTACCCGGATCCTTTGCCCTTGACCTGCAGGGTTAGTAAGAGATTCGATTCTCCGTGGGGTGCGCGCGAGCGCACCCCGCGGGGGTAGCCCCAAGGCCCCAGAGGAATGATTAAGAATTCCTCTGGGGGCTGTGATATGTTGTATCGAGGGGATTTAAGGTTACTTGGAGACGTGGCGCCCTACCGGGGGGTCAATTTTGTTTGCCAGGCTATGGGCGTTCCCTTCCCTAAAAAGAGAGGTGCTCGAGGGCGGCTGTCGAACCCTACCGAGGGCTAGCGTTCGCTCCCTCGAGCGTCACTGGAGTCACAGCGCCCCTCCCGAGAGGTCAACTCTGTCTGCCAGGTCACGAGTGTTTTCGACCCTCTTTCGTCGAGGGGTGCCGTGCGTAGTCGGGCCCTCGAGCCCTCGAATGGCTAGGTCTTCACTACCTCATAGCGTCCTTCCCACGGATCCTTGCGTTCGGATTGTGGGGTGAAGAGCATCGTGCTATCCTCGTTAGGACGAGCCTCGAAGTCCTCGGTGAGCTGGTGTCGGGCATGAGTCCATTAAAAATGGTTCCCAGTACGGGTAAAAATCCGAGTGAGAACTCGTGCCCCATTCGATAGGGGTCGATTAGCAGCCCAGAGGCGTTCTCATTAAGTAAGACCGTATGGCCTACTAAGCAAGACCGTATGGCTTACCAAGGTGCCAACTCTGTTCGATGGGAGTTGGTGGCTCGATGCCTCCCAGCGTAGGGATCCTTAGGTATTCCTTGGTTATGCCTCGGATATGTCCCAGGGGACCTCGAGAGTTCGTTCTCGAGCTAGGGGCACGCGCCTGGCCCCCCCCGGGACATCCCTGACTCGCATACTCGAGGGCGGCTGTTGAACCCCGTTCGTGGGGCCAGCCTCCGCTCCCTCAAGATTTTGGGGGTGGACCTGAGTCTGTTAACCATGGGTCCTTCCTGACCTCAGGTACTCGAGGGCGGCTGTCGAACCCTATGTAAGGGTCAGCCTTCGCTCCCTCAAGATTTGACGGATGGTTCGTCATCCGACGCTAGCCTCCGAAGGAGGAGTCCTTCCCTGTGGAATGCGGAGGGGGGAAAGTGGGTAATTGTATTGAACTTGGGGACATACCTGTGCCTTTGCCCGTTGGGCTCGAGTCCTCGAGGGAGGCTGTCGAACCCTGTGAAAGGGCCAGCCTTTATCCCTTCGAGACTTGGGAGTAGACCTGAGTCGATAACCTGAGGTCCCCTCAGACCTCGGGTACTCAAGGGGGGCTATCGAGCCCGTTCGTGGGCCGGCCTTTGTCCCCTCGAGATTTTGGGGGTGGACCGAAGTCCATAACCCGATGTTGACACAAAAAGCATCAGGATCTGCGAACACCTCGGGCTA
Organism: Microstegium vimineum; assembly: GCA_022036555.1. Taxonomy (NCBI): domain Eukaryota; kingdom Viridiplantae; phylum Streptophyta; class Magnoliopsida; order Poales; family Poaceae; genus Microstegium; species Microstegium vimineum. The sequence goes on from CM039141.1 coordinate 7,820,987, forward strand.
TTACCCAAAGCTCGGTATCCGGAGGCGTGCCAGTCGATTTGACCAGTTAATCGACAAGGACGATAACTATAACAAGATCCAATCCAGACAACAGCGATGCGCCCGGATGCTGGGATTGAGGCTTGATCAGGATAACTAGAGCAGAGTTGAACGAGGCAACAGTGATGCGCCCGGATGCCAAAGCTCAGAGGTACTCCCACGCAGAACTTACAAGGATTTGACGGAGATCAGGGTGATGCAGCCCGTCGAAGCTTGAAAGAACTCGTTGATAACTACAGCTAATGCAGTAAAAGGTAAATTGCGATAAAAAGTAGAATAAGAGTAAAATTGATTTGTTTGATATTGGATTGATTTTTTTCGTAGCCCTTGGGCACGTATTTATACTCCCGCATGGAGAGTTGTACAAAGACACGACACGTATCCTTCCTAAAACAAACTCCTAATTTTAAGGAAACTGACTCGCGCAGGAGCCAGATAACAATATTTATTTTCCTAAACAAACACGCCTATTTTAAAGGAAAATAAACGACTCATGCAAGAGTCGGACTCAAATTACTATAATAATAATACTGATACAAAACACCAGTTTCCTTATAATTCTCTTCGATGGAAACTTTCCATCGGCAGATCCCTTCAATCCGCGCCTTCCTTCTTTGACCACCAGTAGCCTTCTGCTGACCTCAAACGCTAAGTTATGATGTACTCATCGGAACCTCATGCCCATCGGCATCGGCAATACTTCCTGATCGGTGACCTTGTACTGGTAACTATCTTCACCAATGTCCCTATCGGCAATCGGCAACCACTCCTTATCGGCAGTCGGCACACGCCTCATCGGCAATTGGCAATGTCTCCTCATCGGCAATCGGCAATGTCTCCTCATCGGCAATCGGCAATGTCTCCTCATCGGTAATCAGCATCAGCAAGACTCTACCGATTAACCTTTGTCGGCAAAGATCATCCAGCCTCCATCGGCAGCGCACTTGGTCTTCCCGCAGCACCCTCATCGACAATGTTGACTCATGAGTTCCCGATGCCAATAGAAAACAACTGTTGACCAGTCAATCCTTAGCTCATTTGACACGTGCTAAAAAACGGTGTCAACACCCGGGGTCATTTCTGCCCTTGGGTACTCGAGGGTGGCTGTCGAACCCTCTTTCGAGGGCCAGCCCTCGCTGCCTCAAGATTCCTTACCTCCGAAGATAACGCTTCCTACCGCGCGCCTTTTTAGGCGATATCCGTTCGGCCGCAACAGTTGCAGGCGCAGGGCGGAGTGCGGTGCGAAGCCTGATGATGGGACAGAACACCTTACCCTAGAGGAATACGAGGAGGTGGCGTACAGGCACATTAAATACGGAGATTCACTTGCCTATTTATCGGATCCGCCAGTTGGCCTCCCGCTTATAAAAACCGGAGGTGAGGAGTCGGCTACTTTTTTTCTCGCACTTGTCTTCCCTGCCTCCTTGCCATCGCCTTCCCAGCCTCTTTCTCCCGTCGTTGCCTTAGACGCCCTGTGAGCCGGAGCTCTACGCACGCGAGAGAAAAGAGAGGGGAGATTGGGAACGTACCTTCCACCCCCAAGCCCGAGCGCATCAGCCTCCTTGCTCCCATGGCCACGTATAGCCTCGTTGGTCCCGATGACTGACTCTCATCTTCGGCGACCGCCGCACGCCTGGGGGATCTAGTGGAGAGCGGCCTCCTCCAGCCCGTCACCTCCGTCAACCGGCCGGAGTGGGTGGCACCGCCGCCGGATCACGCCGAGCCCAATCCGTCGGAGGGCTATGTGGTGAGCTTCGAGGTCTTCCACCGGGCGGGGTTAGGCGCCCCACCCAGCCGTCTTCTGCGCACGATCCTCAACCATTACGGCGTGGAGCTTCAGCACCTCACCCCCAACGGCATCTGTCACGTGGCGGTCTTTGCTGCCATGTGCGAAGGCTACCTCGGGATCGAGCCGCACTGGGAGTTGTGGCTCCATCTCTTCGAGGCGAGCATCTTCCACGCGTCGGTCGGTAAAGGCACCCGCAAGACGGTCAGGGCCAGGTGCTGTAGCATCGCCGTCAAGCGGTCGGACAGCTGGATCCCGGCGAAGCTTTCGTCGAGCCACTCCGGATGGCATTCCGGGTGGTTTTACTTGAGGAACGACGATGACCTGTTCCCCGCCTACACCGGGAGGACTATCGACGCGAAGCACGACTGCTGGAGGTACGATGTCGTGCAGAAGAAGCAGCATCGCCTCACCCACCTACTGGACGCGGTCGAGCGTCTAAAGAAGGAGGGACTCACAGCGGCGATCATCGCGTCGGCTTTCCATCAGCGGCGGGTCGTCCCGCTGATGGCTCATCCTCTACGCCTCGACGAGATGTGCCCGGGGGTTGACCTCTCGGGGTGTCGTCTCCTGGGGGACGAGCTACCTCCCGAGAGGGTGGCCCGCTGCGTACGTGTCTTCTTCGCGGGCGGATTCGAGGTCAAGAGCATCACCAGCATCCCTATGAGGACGAACGAGGGATACGTCCAGCTGGTAAGGTTCCCTCCCTTTGTTAGTGTTCTCGTGTTTGCCTTGTTCACCTTCTCTGCTTCCGTTCTAATTGCCTTGTGTTCCTCAGGGGAACGTTTCCTTTCAGAAGTCGCTGCCACCAGTGATGGAGGAGCAGGGCGACGCCCAGGCGAGGCGCCTCCAAGCTAAGAAGGACAAGAAGGCCAAGGACAAGGCCAAGAAGGACAAGGGCAAGAGGGCCTGAGAGAAGCAGGAGAGGGAGCAGCGCCGGGCCCGGCAGAGGCGAGCCGGCCTTCCCGAGGAGGAATCGCCCTCAGAAGAGGAGGACGAGGAGGAGGAGGTGAGCAGCGACAACGAGGTCGAGGAGGAGTGGAGTGAGGAGGAACAAACGGCGCTCCGAACAGCAGAGGGCGGCCGTCGGAACCGGAGGAGGAGAGGGGTCGACGTCGAGGTCGGCCCCTACCGGCGAGGTTGAGCCGCGGGAGGAGCGCCCGCGGCTCCTCAAGGCGAAGTGTCACGATTGACGCACGGGCGATCGTCACGATCCCCGTCGGGGGGTCGATCGGGCATGCCCCCAGTGCCTGCCCGGTCGAGCGCACGGGTGTCGGGCCCGTCGGCGCAGGAGGAAACCAGCAGGGGGGGCGACAGGAGCGTCGTCGGCCCCTGCCCCGGAGACGGCGTCGAGGGCGGCCTTGACCCTCGCCACGGACCGCGGGAGGAGTGGTCCCTGGCGCGTTGCGTTCAAGCCCTCGAGCGGCTCGAAGTCCGTCGGCCGGAAACCCGTGGCCCCGAAGGGGTAAGTTACTTTTCTGCTGATCGAGGGTACTTACTATATTTTTCTTTTTGTTGCTCACGACTTGCGCTTACCATTGCGCGTGGGTCTCTTTTTCAGGTCGAAGCGGTTGGCGGAGGACGCGTCCCTCGCCCCGGCCAAGAGGCTGAGGACGGAGGCTGCAGTCGAGGTGGCCGTCGAGGCCAGTCCCGCTGCTCCGTCCCCTTCGACACTCACCCCCGAAGCGGCGTGGGCGGCCAGGGCCCGGGAGGCGATGGAGCGAGGGGCAGCGCAGGGTGCCTCGGCACTGGCCCAAGCGGGAGAGGAGACGGGACTGCCCGCCCTGCCGGCGAGGGCCGTCGAAGTGGCGGGCGAAGCCGCGCCCGCCCACCCGTCGGAGGGAGGCACACCCGGCACCTCGGAAGGCGCAGGGCCCGCATCGACAGCGGTTGCGACCGACGGGGTCGAGCCCCAAGCCGCCGCCGAGATGGTGGTGGTCGAGCCCCAAGTCACCGCGGACGAAGAGGAGACCCCGGCTCGCCCGATGCCGGGGCGGTGGCCCGAGAGCCTCGCTTAGTTGGAGGCGCGTTTGCGGCTCGAGCGCGAGGGCACGGCTGCTGCCGCGTCTGAGGGCCCGCTGCCGACGCCGGAGGTCGAGGAGGGGGTTCGGGCCGAGCAGCCCGAGGCGACACCCACGGCGAAGAAGGTGGGAATGTTGATGACGTCCACTGCCGAAGAGGTGGTCGAGATGGTGGCCAAGCTGGTGGGCTCGGCGGAGACGGCCGCTGTCTCAGTCCCTCGGGTGGAACCGGAGGTGGCTCGGCCTCGCTTCGAGGTCGGGGGGTCATCGTCTCGAGGTAATTTTCCTCCGACTTAATCGACCCGTAGTGGATCTGCAGCGCCGGGTACTAATCGCTTGGTCTCTTTCGTTGTGCAGAGCTGTTCTCCCGACCGGGACTTCCCCTGCCCGGTGGTGATGACTCAGCTGGACCCTCGACGTCTTCACAGGGTGGCCCCGAGGCCGGGAGAGCCCAGCTGGAGGGGTTTTCTCCCTTCTTCGCTTGGGTGGAGGAGGTGGAACGCCGCGGGGGTACTGCTGAAGTGCGTCGGGGCGTCATGCGGGAGGTCCAAGAGAGGATCGACCGCCGCAGCGCATACTGGGGACAAGAGGTCCTCGAGCTGGCGGACCCTCGAGACCCCGAGCGGCTCTTCCTCACGCTCGACAACCAGGCCGAGCTCCGGACGTGGGAGCACCTGGAGGAGTACCAGGCATGGTTCGAGCACTCAGTGCGCCTTGCCGCGGAGGTTGCTGCCGTGGACATATGTCGGGGGATGGAGGTGGGTTTCGTTCTCCCTTAGATTTTGCTTGGATTGCCTGATTGTTCTTTTCTTATGATCTTCCTTTTCATTCTTGTCAGGCGCTGTGGGCGAGGTCCTACGACAAGTCCCAGTTCATCCTCTGGGCACAGGAGCAGCTCCCCGCCCTCCGTGCTTCGCTAGGGAGCGCGGAGGCCGAGCCGCCCAGGCGAGAGCCGAGGCGGCAACCGCGCGGGAGGAGGCCGAGTCCAAGGTCGCCCACGCGCGGGCCGGGGTGATGGCCGTGCAGGAAGCGGCCCGGGCCGCCTAGGAGACGGCTCAGTCGAAGATCGACGTGGCCCTCCAGGCGGTCATCAAGGTCGGGCGGGAGCGGGATGCTGCCCTGGAGGCCCAGCGCAGGGCAGAGGAGGAGGCCGTCCAGCTGAAGGAGGAGCTGGCCCGGGCAGCGGAGCGCATCCGGGGGCTCCGGGGGGACCTCAACGCCGTCTCCCGCGAACGCGACACGCTGGCCGCCGCGGAGGAGAAGGCTCGGACCCGCGTGGCCTCTCTGGGGTGGTGGCGACCAACCAGAAGAGAGCCCTCGAAGACGCTGGCAAGGTCATCGAGGGCCTCGAGGCTAAAGTCTGCGACCAGGCCACCGAGCTTGTCGACGTCCGCCGCCATCTGCGACTGAGCGGGGCTACGCCACCCTGGAGGCGCATTCCCAAGGTAAGTTTCTTGAGAGTGTTACTGAATCTGCCCGGTCTCGACCCTTTTTCTGCCTTTAGGTTTTGACCGAGTTTTGTGCTTGCTTTGACAGAGCTCGCAGCAGACAAGGCCCGAGCCCACGAGGACCTGACCAGTCTTCAGGGCCTCTTTAGGACGGAGGCGAGTCTTAACGAGAGGCTCAAGGGCGCTATCTCCACCTTCTGCGACGACCTCATGGTCGAGCCGGAGCCGACGGTCGAGGGCGACACTCGAGGGGACTCCCTGCTGCGCCGCTTCTACTCCATGACGCAGGAAGTGATGGAGCACGTCCGTGCTGCCCTGCATGTGGGCGTGAAGCGGGCGCTCGCGGTCGTCAGCTCGGGCTACAACTACGACCTCAATGTCGTCGCCAGCGGGTTCATCATCGACCTGAGGCTGACTGACGAAGAGAACAACGCGAGGTGCCACAAGCTGATGGAGCTTGCAGAGGTGCCCGGAGGCGAGATGGCGAAGCTCTTCGAGCCTGAAGTGCTCCCCTCGGCGGACGGAGATGGCGCCGAGTAGCCCTCGGATGTTGTCGATGAGCTTCTACAGACTCTTCACCTTCCGATGTGGCCAACGCGTGATGCCCAGCTTCCTGCATTACTTCTTGAGGACGGTGACCCCCTCGCTGAGTAGCCCTAGGCCTGCGAGCCAAGTTTGGACAGGAAGGTCCATGTAACAGTTAGGCTTTTGTAATGATACAATGCCGAGCCCCCGAGGGCTTCTTATATCTAATGCATTTTGTTCGAGGTGCATATTGTTATTTCTACTTCTCGAGCTCTTTCTGTTTTTCTCTGCCTGAGTCGTCGCTTGTGGACTAAGTGTTCGACGCACGCTCGTATCCCTGGAAGGGGGGGAGCGAGCGGGGATACCGTAGCCCTGGGCGTAGGAGAGTCCCTGGCTCGACGGCCCGTGACACTTAGGGAGTTTGAGGCGTCTTTACTTAGTCATGAAGCGTACTCGAGGGAAAGATCGAGAGGGAAAGCCGAGTTTCGAAAAAACGTTCGAGTTTTTCGGGGACTTAGGAGGGGGGTCCCCCCCTGTCAGCCCCTGAGGGAGGCTCGACTCTGCCAGGGTAGAGTCGAGGCTACCTTAGAGTTACGAACGAATGTGAAATGTATTTCGAGAACATTTTATTCGTTCGTAATGCGATAAGTGTACATAATGCGGGAAATGTACGAGGCGTTGAGGCCTTAGGGATAGAAACGACGTAGCTGTTCGATGTTCCACGCGTTGGTGAGGATCTCGCCCTTCTCGTTCTTCAGTTTGTAAGTGTCAGGCTTCAGCACCTCTGCCACGATAAAGGGTCCCTCCCAAGGTGGCGTCAGCTTGTGACGCACCTTGTTGCTTTGTCGGCGGCGCAGAACGAGGTCGCCGACGTCGAGGTCCCTTTTGCGCACATTTTTGTCGTGGTAGCGCCACAGCGTTTGCTGGTACTTTGCCGACTTGAAGAGGGCCACGTCTCAGGCTTCCTCGAGCTGATTGAGGGAGTCCTCTCGGGCTGCTGTGTTGGCTTGCTCGCTGTAGGCTTTCAGTCGAGGGGACCCGTACTCGAGGTCGGTGGGGAGGACGGCCTCGGACCCATAGACCAAGAAAAACGGAGAGAACCCCGTGGCTCGACTTGGTGTCGTTCGGAGACTCCATAGAACAGCGGGCAGCTCATCGAAGATCCTTGGCTTGAGGCCCTGCAAAACCATACCATTGGCGCACTCGACCTGACCGTTAGTTCGAGGGTGGGCGACTGTAGACCAATTCACCCTGATGTGGTGGTGGTCACAGAAGTCCAGGAACTTTTGGCCGGTGAACTGCGTGCCGTTGTCGGTGATGATGACGTTGGGGACCCCGAAGCGGTGGATGATGTCGGTGAAGAATAGCATGGCTTGTCGAGACTGGATGTTGGCGATGGGTCGAGCCTCGATCCACTTCGAGAACTTGTCTATAGCCACAAGGAGGTGGGTGTGGCCACCCTTGGTTCTTTTCAGGGGGGCGACCATATCGAGCCCCCATACTGCGAACGGCCAGGTTATAGGTATCATCTGAAGAGCTTGGGCGGGTAGGTGGGTCTGTCTGGCGTAGAATTGGCATCCCTTGCAAGATCGGACGAGTTTGGTGGCGTCGGTGACGGCTGTCGGCCAGTAGAAGCCTTGTCGGAAGGCACTTCCTACCAGCGTTCTTGGTGTCGTGTGGTGGCCGCAAGCCCCCGAGTGCAGATCCTTCAGCAGTGCCCTCCCCTCCTCGAGGGTGAGGCAACGTTGAAGTACCCCGGAAGGGCTACATCGATATAGCTCGCGGCCGTCCCCGTACAAGACATAGGTTTTGGTGCGTCGGGCTATACGGCGGGCCTCCGTGCGGTCCTCTGGGAGTTTGCCCGTGTCAGATACTCGAGGTAGGGTGCGCGTCAATCCGTCGGGGGGTTGGCGCTGCGGCAGCCTCGTCGATCTCCATGACTTCTCCCCCACTCGAGGGGGGATCAGTCGAGGGGGGTGGATCGACCCCTCGCTCGAGGGCGGGAGCCCCCGAGCCTAGGTCGACGGATGGCTCGTGAAGGTCCCTTGAGAAGACGTCGGGAGGAACCGTACCTCGAGTAGACGCGATTCTGGCCAGCTCATCGGCAGCTTCGTTGTACCGGCGGGCGGTGTGGTTGAGCTCGAGGCCGTAGAATTTGTCCTCAAGTTTTCGAACCTCCTTGCAGTAGGCTTCCAACTTGGGGTCGTGGCAGCTCGAATCTTTCATCACTTGGTTGATCACCAATTGCGAGTCCCCCACACCGTCGAGGCGTCGAACCCCGAGCTCGATGGAGATGCGCAGGCCGTTGACGAGGGCCTCGTACTCGGCGACGTTGTTGGAGGCAGGGAAGTGGAGGCGGATGACATAGCGCATGTGAACCCCTGAGGGTGATATGAACAGCAATCCAGCGCCTGCCCCCGTCTTCATCAACGATCCGTCGAAGTACATGGTCCAGAGCTCGGTCTGAACTTGCGCTGGGGGTAGTTGGGTGTCGGTCCATTCTGCAATGAAATCTGCCAATACCTGAGATTTGATGGTCTTCTGAGGGGCGTAGGAGAGGGTTTCCCCCATGAGCTCGACCGACCACTTGGCGATCCTTCCAGACGCCTCCCGGTTCTAGATTATCTCTCCGAGGGGGAAAGACGAGACCACAGTAACCGGGTAGCCCAGGAAATAGTGTTGGAGCTTGCGCCGAGTGAGGATGATTGCGTACAACAGCTTCTGGATGTGGGGGTATCTCGTCTTGGTCTCAGAAAGTACCTCGCTCACGAAGTAGACAGGCCTCTGAACCGGCAAGGCGTGTCCTTCTTCCACCCTCTCGACCACTACGGCAGCGCTGACTACCTGGGTAGTAGCTACGACATAGAGCAAGAGGGGCTCGGCTGGGCTTGGGGGTACCAAGATAGGCGACGAGGTGAGCAAGGCTTTGAGCTTTGAGAGTGATTCCTCGGCCTCGACGGTCCACGCGAAGTGTTCCGTTTTCTTCAGGAGGCGGTAAAGGGGCAGTGCCTTCTCTCCGAGCCTCGAGATGAACCAGCTGAGGGCGGCGAGGCACCCTGTGACCCTTTGTACGCTCCTGAGGTCGTTGATCGGGCCCATCCTTGTGATTGCGGTTACCTTCTCGGGATTGGCCTCGACCCCACGTTGGGAAACTATATACCCTAGGAGCATGCCTCGGGGAACTCCGAAGACACACTTCTCAGGGTTTAGTTTTATGTGGTTCGCCCGGAGGCACCCAAACGCGATCTCGAGATCTCCGACCAGATTTCCGACTGTTTTGGACTTGACCACGATGTCATCGACGTAGGCTTCGACGGTTGGCCCTATGTGTTTCCCAAAGACGTGGAGCATGCATCGCTGATAGGTGGCCCCGGCATTTCGCAAACCGAAGGGCATGGTGAGGTAGCAAAACATGCCAAAGGGGGTGATGAAGGAAGTCGCGAGCTGATCGGATTCCTTCATCTTTATTTGGTGGTAGCCAGAATATGCATCAAGGAAGCAGAGGGTTTCACATCCCGCAGTGGAATCTACTATTTGGTCGATACGTGGTAGTGGGAAAGGAACCTTGGGACATGCTTTATTTAAACTAGTGTAGTCTACGCACATCCTATCCTTCCCATTCTTTTTCTTAACAAGTACGGGATTTGCTAACCACTCAGGATGATGTACCTCCTTGATGAATCCGGCCTTCAAAATCTTATCGACCTCCTCCCCGATGATCCTGCGCTTCTCCTCGTCGAAGCGGCGCAGCCGTTGCTTCACCGGTTTGGACCCGGCTCAGATGTCCAAGGAGTGCTCGGCGACCTCCCTCGGGATGCCCGGCATATCCGAGGGGCTCCATGAAAACACGTCGGCGTTCGCACGGAGAAAGTCGACGAGCACGGCTTCCTATTTGGGCTCGAGGGTGGTGCTGATCGTCAGCACCTTCCCATCCGCGAGGCCGGGGTCGAGCGGGACGATCTTGGTGTCTTCCACCGGCTTGAAGTTGCTGGCGTGTCGCTTCGGGTCGGGGATCTCCCTGGACAGGTCGTCGAGGGCCGCGAGGACGGCCGACTCTTCGACAGCTTCGGCCCTTTCTACGCACTCGACGTCGCAGTCGTATGCGTGCTCGTAGGAGGTGTCGACGGTGATGACCCCCGTGGGCCCTGGCATCTTCAACTTGAGGTAGGTGTAGTTCGGGATTGCCATGAACTTGGCGTACCCCGGTCGACCGATGATGGCGTGGTAGGTGCCCCGAAACGCAACCACCTCGAAGGTCAGCTCTTCCTTTCGGAAGTTTGAGGGGACGCCGAAACAAACGGGTAGCTTGACGCGGCCGATCGGGAGTGCCTTCTTCCCTGGAACGATCCCGTGGAATCCCCCGCGCTCGGCAGGAGCATGGTCCTCGGGATCCCCAGGAGGTCGAGGGTCTCGGTGTAGATGATGTTGAGGTTGCTTCCCCCATCCATAAGTACCTTGGTGAGGCAGGTGTTGAGTATGATCGGGTCGACGACGAGCGGGTAGACCCCTGCGTTGGGGACGTGCTCGGGGTCGTCGTCCTGGTCGAAGGTGATCGGCGTGTGTGACCAGTCGAGGTACCGAGGAGCCTGGGCTCGAACGGAGAAGACCTCTCGACGCTCCCTCTTGTGCTGGCACGTGCTGAGTCGAGTCGAGGGTCCCCCGTAGATCATGTAGCAGTCATGGATTTCGGGGAAGCCTCCTTTCTTGGCATCACCCTTGATGTGGAGGTCGTAGGGTGGATCTTCCTTGCTGTCGTCTTTCTTGAAGCCGGGAGGGGATGAAGTTCTTTCTAAGCATGCGACAGTCCTCGAGACGGTGGTTGGCCGGTCCCATATGATAGGGACAGGGCTCCTTCAACATCTTGTCGAAGACGCCCCCGACGGGAGGGGGCCCTCGAGGCTTCTTCTTGTCCATTGCAGCGACAAGATCGTCGGGCTCGATGTTGCGTCGGGCCGGCTGGTTCTTCTTTTTCTTCTTCCTGTCGCCGTTGTCGTTGTTGTTCCTTCTAGGCCCATTGTTCTTCTTGGGCCCGTTGTCCGAGCCCCCGGGCTCGTCCGCCTCGCCCTTCCCCTTGTCTGGAGGTATCTGGAAAAACGCGCCAACGACTTCCTCGCCAGCTTCGTAGTTGGCGATGATGTCCATAAGCTCGTTGGCGGTCTTGGGGGTGTTTCGTCCCAGCTCCCACACCAACTCCTTGCATGTTGTTCCAGCGATGAACGCCGTGATGACCTCGTGGTCGGAGATGTGGGTTAGTGCGGTACGCTGCCTCGAGAACCAGCGGGTGAAGGCACGGAGGGTCTCCCCTGGCTTCTGCTTGCAGCTGCGGAGATCCCAAGGGTTGCCTGGCCGCTCGTAGGTGCCCTTGAAGTTTCCCTCGAAGATCCGGACCAGGTCGGGCCAGTCTTGGATCAAGTCCGGGGGTAACTCCTCGAGCCATCTGTGGGCGGTGTCGGAGAGGAACAGTGGGAGTTGCCGAATGATGACGTGGTCATTGTTGGCTCCTCCTAGCTGACACGCCAGCCTGAAATCGGCAAGCCAGAGCTCTGGCTTGGTTTCGCCGTTGTACTTGACCAGGCTGGTGGGTGGACGGAAACGGACGGGCAAGGCGGTTCGCCGGATGGCTTTGCCGAAGACTCGGGGCCCCAGTGGCTCCGGAGACCAACATCGATCTTCGTCGCTGTCGTAGCGCCCACCTCAGTGAGAGCTGTAACCTCGAGCCTCGGCGTTGATTGTTCACCCGCGGCGGTCGATCGTCGACGAGGCGTTCCCGAACTGGCCGTCGCTCGACTTGGCCTTGGGGTGCTTTGTCCTGGTGGACGGATACCTCTTGATTTTGTCGAGGGGGTACATCCTGACGCTCGGAAGCAGCCCCTCGACACCTCGAGGCCGAGCTCTCCGCCTGCTGCACAACCGCAGTTTGGAGAAGCCCTTGGATTTCGTTCCTGATGCGTCGTGCTTGGGGTGTCGATGGCGCCGGCATGTCGCGGAGCAGCATTGCGGCTACCACGACATTTTGGCTGGCGCGGGTTGTAGACTCGGGGTTCATTTGCCCCCTCCTCGACGATTTGCCGGTGGACTTCCCGGGCCCGCTCGCGAGCTACTCCAACCTGTGGGCGCCCGCGGTCTCGCTCGAGGGCGTGCTCGAGTTGCTGAAGTCGCAGGCGCTCCTCCTCGAGCTTACTGAGAAGCTCTCGAACTTGCGTGATCTGGACGTCCGGGGGTGGATCGACTTTGTCAGGACTCGGGGGGTCGGCGTCTCGTGCTGGTGTAGCGTTGCCCCCTCCTCCTTCATCTGTGGCCGCGGTGTCGTCGACGTCGCCCTGGGGGTCGGCTTGCTCGTTGAGGTGGAAGCATTCCCGAGTGGGATCGTAGTCCTCATCGGAAGAGTCTGAGTCGGGGTCGCCGTGGTAGAAGTGGGGGAAAGATCCCCTGCGCTCCTCGGCCAGGCGTCGCCGCAACGTGCCCCATGTCAGGGCTTGTCTTGGCTTTGGTTGCCCACCCGGTGGAGAGGTGGTGACACGGTTAACCGTCGCACGCGGCGGGGTCCCTGGAGACCTGCAACGTGTCTGTATCTGCAAACCTGCGAGGGCAGAACAAAGTCTTACGCTGTTGTGGAGCCCGTATGGAAACGGGTTACACGGCGGTGGCGGGGTCGAGTGTGTCGGAGAGGCCATGGGGACCACCTGGGATGACGATATGGCAGAGCCAAAGTCACGCTCAGAGAGGTGCCCGCCCCCGACCCGCAGGCATGGGTCAAACAGGCTCCCGAGGGGAGGGACTGTGTCGCCAGTTGGGGCTGGGGAAACGGCATCCGACGTCTCAGAATCCGCACGGTGACGAGCGCGTCGGGATCGCTCGCGCCTAAACTGTTAGACCAAGGGGAAGCCCGAGGGTACAGGGTCCTAAACTGTTGTAGCATGGGCAGCGTGTCCGCGGCATAGTGTTGGCGAAGGGACGTTGATCACTGTGGCGGCATGGCCTTCCCGTCCTTCCGGCACTTCGGGGCGTGGTGTCAGTAGAAGTCGTCGCGGCGCGTCGCGGCACAGCAGGGTCGTCCTTCCGTAGACTGGCGCGAATCCCACAGCTGAAGCAAGACGGGGCGGATGGGACGGGCCCCATACCGGAGTGGTTGGAGGTAGGGGTCGAGCCCCCCGGTCGAGGGGTGAGGTCGAGACCCGGGGGGCCCTGTCGTATTCCCGAAGACGTCGTCGAGGGCTATACTGTTCACGTCTCGAGGGTGCTCCTGGAGTCCGTACTTGCGACGTGGCGACAGTGGCAGAATAGTTGACGGAGGTCCGGGACATGGCGGTGAGTTGATGGATTTGACAGCGGTCGTGGGCGCCCATGGTGTTAGGCGGATTTACTTTAACCCATGCCAGGAGCAGTTGGGCTGATCGAGCTTCCCGTCCGAGGGGGGTCGTTCGTTCGACCCCTGGTCCGTCACTCGGCGTCGAGGTAGGGTCGGAGCAGAGGCGGAGCCAGAGAGGTCAAGGTGGAGGCGGAGGGGTCGTTCGATTGACCCCTCGTCCGTCACCCAGTGTCGAGGTAGGAGCCGAGGGGTCGTTTGTTCGACCCCCGGTCCGTCATTCTGCGTCGAAGTGGAGGCGGAGGGGTCGTTCGATTGACCCCTCGTCCGTCTCTTTCCGTCGAGGTGGGTCGGCCCATAACTGGTTGCTATAGCCGATGCAGGGGGCCTTTGTGTGATGGGCCATTGTTCGCCGGTTTGAGCGGTTGGTTGATTCCTGTCTTAAAAATGGTTGCTATGTTTAGCATTAAATCATCGAAGGGGTTAGGGTACCCCTTACCTTTGTACCCGACAATTGCATACTTAATTACTTGTAGTAGTTGCAATTATTTCTTGAAACATCAACTAAAAAAATTAGACAAGTAGTATTATAAGCCTCTTAATTAATCTCTTTTGTGCCTATACTTTGAACAGCCGTGTTTGAACTATTGGTATTGTAATTTGTGCAAGTTTTTAACTTAATCTTTGAATTTAGGACTTATCATGTTAATTGGTGCATATGTATACCAAATTATATTACGAGTCTTACAATTGTTTACCGATCTGGCAAACAATTTTACTGAATTGTATATGTAATCTTTTTGTGCTGCGTACTCTTAGATAAAACCTAGATCCACAATTGGGTTGATTGGCTACTTCAAGATAATATAATTCTAAGGATGCTAATAACAGCCATTAGGCATTCACAAAAACCACTTGAAACTGTTGAAAACCCAGTCATGCATGACTATGAACTTTTGGTTTTGGAATTGAAGGACCTTATCACGAAAACGCAGACATGTGGGATCCATATCACATATAGTTGCAAAATGTCATGCGTGGTTAAAAAGTCGTTCTTAATTTCAGTGGCACGATGTTCCTTGAGAAACTACAAGAGAGCCAGGTGCAACTACAGATTATATTATTTTTTTGGAGCGAACAGTATATGCGATAGCAGCATATATATTGTGGTGTTTTCAATAAAAGACGGCCACAGCGCCCAACGGACACAATTGTTGACCTTTTGTAGTCATGCAAATTCAGACTAGTCAACTGTGGCCTTATACGGAAACTGGAACGAAGGACCCAAACATCTCGCGCCATGCATATTATTGAAGGCTGATTGCAAGTTGACAGTGTGGAGACAATGACAAGGATATACAGCATGCAAATAATGAAACAATGAACAAGCATTCAGTTGAAAAAACAAGAAGTAAAAAAAAAGGTCATCAGTTCCTCCTCTTTATTCTTCCAACTTATTAGGATGGAGCACAGGTAATTAGTAATTAATTAGCAGTAAAGCGTGAACTTTACTCGCTACTCATTGTCATAATGCATGAATCAATCAAACATGTCATATTGTCATAGTTAACTTTCAGACAAAAAGCATGGAGTGATCAAACAGTCTTTGACTATGAGCTGACAGTTAGGACCCTTGGTCCAAAAAAAGAAACATAAACAAATGACACATCACGTCATGCATGCAAGTTGCAACGTGCGGTACGTACCCACTACTGATGGGCAACTTGCGCGCATGCATGTCGCCGTCGTGCAATTTTTAACTATAGACGAGACGAATTTTATACGCTGATCGAATTTCAAGGCAAGACAATTCAGCTTGGTGGTGTAGAGCACTTAGCGGTTAACTAAGACCCACGTGTGTACAATGTGTGCAGTGCAAGAGATAAGATTTTTCCATGCTCGCGTGCATGGAGCTATCCATGTACTAGTGCTTGCTTGTTGACCTGAAAAAAGGATGTTGGACTGAACATTCCTTGATCAGTAGTATGTATACTTGTGATGAAGAAAATAGAGAGTAGCTAGGGAAGGGAGAGGAAGAAGGGAGAGAGAGAGAGAGAGAGAGAGAGAGAGAGAGAGAGAAGGAAGAGGAAGAGTGTCTTGCTTAGGTTCACTGGCTGGCTCCGCCTCTAGGTATTTTAAATACATTATATTGGTGATATATCAGGCGCTTGAATGTTTGCATGTCATTAACAAAACCTTAGAGTATATATATAGTATACATTTTTTAGATGATGGAATCAAAAAAATATCTCATCCATATAAATCAAATTATAGCTATATATTCTCTATCTAGGTTCTTGTGTACAAGTTTGTCAGGCCCAGGTTTAGATAGTTTATTTATTTTACGCTAAATTCGAGGCTCTTATATCTAGCCAGGAACGACGGGAATTTGACGAAGCCAAAATAGGGAATCTGAGAGAGAGAGATGTGAATTGTGATGTGCATGTCCAGCTGACAGGTCGAAGTTATCCTAAACTAACCAAGTACAGTACGCCCATACACTGATAAAACGTGTGCATTGTACATGCACTTTGCTGCTTGCGGTCCTGCCGACTTGCCACCGTTTTTGTCTGGCTGCATGCATTTGCATTGTATAATAAAACAAATAATCCGTAGAAAATGCAGCATGACATGCAGTCCTAAGGAAAAAGTGTAGCACGGCATGTGCCTATAAATATCTGCATGGAATGCAGCCCAAAGCATCGCATCCCACAAGCACCTCAGCAATAGAGCTGGATCGATCTGTAGCACTAGCTACATTAGCATCGCTTTGCTAGTAGTGCTACTAGCAGCTTGCTCTTCCCAGCTAGCCATGGCGTCTTCTTCTTCTGTGCCAGCCTTTCTGCTCTTCCTGTGCTTGGCCGCGGTGGCGTCGGCGCAGCTCTCGCCGACGTTCTACGACACGTCGTGCCCCAACGCGCTGTCCACCATCAAGAGCGCCGTGAACGCCGCCGTGCAGAAGGAGAACCGCATGGGGGCCTCCCTGCTCAGGCTGCACTTCCATGACTGCTTTGTCCAGGCAAGTTCAGTTCATGACTGTTTAAACAAAAGTACTCCTTTTTTTTCTACTGTCCTTGATGTGACAGTTAGTTCCAATGTTCTCGCTATTTGCTAGCTTGGACCACCGTTGGACGTTCTGCTAGCTAATTTGACTTGAATAATTAAGTCACAATACTGTTCTAGCAAACCAGGAACTGCCAAACAATAATCATGTGATGCCTAACTTTAATTTCGCGCGCTACTGTTGTAATAACAAAATAACAAATCTCTGCATTTGAACGCGTGTGACACACACACGACACGACATCAGGGGTGCGACGCGTCCGTGCTGCTGGCCGACACCACGGGCTTCACCGGCGAGCAGGGGGCGTTTCCCAACACCGGGTCTCTGAGGGGCTTCGACGTCATCGCCAAGATCAAGACGCAGGTGGAGGCCGTCTGCAAGCAGACCGTCTCCTGCGCCGACATCCTCGCCGTCGCCGCCCGCGACTCCGTCGTCGCGGTAAGCAAGCAAACCAGCCGGCCGGCCGGCAACGTACGATCGCCGCCTCGATCTCATCGATCGATATCATCACTAATTCCGATCCCTTTCCTCTGTGTACGTACGTATGCAGTTGGGAGGGCCATCATGGACGGTTCCTCTTGGCCGGAGGGACTCGACGACGGCGAGCCTGTCCCTGGCGAACAGCGACCTGCCGCCTCCCTTCTTCAACCTCACCCAGCTCATCAAAGCGTTCGACAACAAGGGTTTCACCGCCACCGAGATGGTGACGCTCTCCGGCGCGCACACGATCGGGCAGGCGCAGTGCCTCAACTTCAGGGACCACATCTACAACGACACCAACATCAACTCCGCGTTCGCGACCTCGCTCAAGGCCAACTGCCCCCGGCCCACCGGCTCCGGCGACACCAACCTGGCGCCGCTCGACACCACCACGCCCTACAGGTTCGACAACGCCTACTACAGCAACCTGCTGAACCAGAAGGGGCTCCTGCACTCGGACCAGGAGCTCTTCAATGGCGGCAGCACCGACAACACCGTCAGGAACTTCGCGTCCAACTCGGCGTCCTTCAGCAGCGCCTTCGCCGCGGCCATGGTGAAGATGGGCAACCTCGGGCCGCTCACCGGCTCACAGGGCCAGATCAGACTTACATGCTCCAAAGTGAACTAAGAAATAATCACACAGTATACCATATATATATATACGCAAAAGCGTTCGTCACATGCGAATAATAAGGCTAGTACGTATGCCATCATAGTAATAGCTAGTGGCCGGTATGTTTTACGAATTGAAAGAAATGTACGCGTGTGTGACTTGAGAGATGAGATACAAGCTGCAAAAGCGGCATGCATGTATCATCGAGCTCAATTGCTCAAAGAAAAGATGTACGTTATTATGCGCATTTCATAGGCTTTATTATGCAAAGGCATGCATGAATTCCCTTGTGCTTAATTATGAACGAACGTACTTCTTTATATATGCTTAGCTGCTTATTAAATATATGCCCCATCTCTGTTCAACAATTATTTGATGGTGCAGTACGTGATCAGTTAACACCGCACTACTAATTAAATATGAAATTTGAAGGATACGAAAGTGTTATATGCAATCTGGATAAGAGGTTCAACAGATGACATATATTTACATGGTATAATTATGAATCATGATTCATGAGGCATAACCTGTACGTCTTACAATGACATGACTAGCTTATTAAATTTCAGTTTTACTGTACACTACGTTCACTACTCGGATATTACTTGCACCCACACTTCTAGCTTTTGCAACACCCAAATATCTAAATTTATTTCAACTAATTGATTGATCAAACGTTAGCTCATTTTTGCGTGGTGGCTACTTCATCAATCTAGCATAGGGTTGTCTTCAAACAAAGTGCTTTCATAAATCCCACAAAAATATTTAATTATATATATATATATATATATATATATATATATATATATATATATATATATATATTGTTTTTTATACAATGTGAAGTCTCAAGTGTAACTGCGTAATTAAGGCCTACTTCCTCTGTCCAAAAAAAGAGTCGTTCTCACTTCTCAAAAAGTCAACAGATTTTAACTTTCAACTATATTTAACAAAATATTAATATTTATTGTACGTAATTAGTATCATTAGATAGATCTTTGAATATACTTTAATAATAAACTTATTTAGACATATAAATGTTGCACACATTTTCTACAAACTTAGTCAAAGTTAAGAAAGTTTGACTAACACGTTTCTCATAACGACTCTTTTTTTGAGACGGAGGGAGTAGTTATATATGGTGCCCAACCGCATATACAACCCTTAAGAAAAAAAAACTAAGTTGCTCTAGTGTCTCAAATGTCATTTCCTTTTGAATTACTGTCATGAACCATCTTACTTGCTAATAATCTGGTGTCACATATGGTCTTGTTGATCGTGCTAATATTCTTGTAGTTAGGTACACTAGGAACTTCAATATGTGCAGCTTTGAGCTGACAACTCCTTGGTCGTGTACTTGTACAACGACAACACTCTCTTATCACCTCCTAAACCATGGATTTCCATGAATCTCATCATATATCTTCATACTCATGCATTACCATTTTCCTACTTTGTATCCTCTTCCCTTACTATCTACACCATTTCCTTCTTTATATCCTTTTGCTTTGTTCTTCATCTGAACCAATGGAAATATCTTCGTTGTCCTTGTCATTGGCCACCTCCAACTCAAAAGTCCTGGTATCAAAGTCATTATTAACGATGACATTTGTATATAAGACCATCACGCTCCCCCTTAACTCCTCAACTACTAACATGCTAGAGTCTTGACACTACTACTACCACATCAGTTTCTAGATGGTCAAAAAATGTTTTTGCAGACTGCCTGCAACAAAATGTCTATGTAAAAGGTAGATTAACAAAGGAAAATAGTTGCCCGCTTGCATTAAAAAAATAAAAAACAAACAACCCATACGTGAGCCCATATAGGGCCCAATGTCGAGCCCATTAGTAGCCGCCCCCCCCCCCCCCCCCCCCCCCCCGCCGACGTGACCGGTGTAGCTCCTCGCCCAGATCCAAAGGAGGTGTTGCTCACCCCCAGTGTTGGGACACTCCCCCTACTATTGGGACTGTCATAGGTGCTCCTCCTCATCGTAGTACCGCCGGAGATGCTGCTCCTCGGCCAAATCCATCATACCGCCACTGTGAAAGAGAGGGAGAGAAATCACCTTGCCTAGATACATCACTGGAGGAGCTCGAGGGAGAGGGAGGAGTTCCCCAGCCAGATCCGCCGCTAGAAGAGATTGTGGGAGAAGGAGGACCTCCTCGTCAAGATCGACCTTCAAAGGAGCTCAAGGGCTAGATCCATCGCACGAGGAGCACCACTACCTTTGACCACTGCCAATAGGCACACACATGAGGCTGCCGAGGCCACCGCCGGATAGAAGAGAGAGAATAGAGGGAGAGAAGAGATAGTGCGCCACCGCTAGGAGATGAGAGAATGAGATAGAGACAGTTGAGACCGAGAGGGGATGAGGCCTCCAAACCCTAATTCGGGTATATATATAACATGGCTAACGGGTCTTCTAGGCTTCTTTGGACCTCGGGCCAATTGAGTCCCGCAAAATCATTTTTGTAGTAGAGTGACTGCCGCCTCTTGCCTTTCAACTCAGAGACCCGACTTGTGCCACCACATTTTTCCTAGGCCCATTATCTACCACCACCTCAAAAATCTCATGTATTTGTAGTGCCTCGAATGCGACTCTGTTGGTAAGTTCATCACACATAATGTTGTCTATCCTTCCTGCAATTAAATCATTCTCTAAATGTGACCTCATTAATTGTAAAACTTTTGCATGCATGTAATACAAGCTCTCTAAAGATCAACAACCTTTCTAACCTTGATGTTCTCAAATCTCCCATTATATTTTGACCACTCCACTATGAAACATACGCACTAAATGATCCATCTACAAAATTCTAGAGACAATATATCCTAGCTTTACTACAAGAACAATAAAAGAATAAGTCCAGATACACTAACCTACCAATTCTAAACATATGACAAACATGCAACTAATTGTACAATTCAAATCATGGACGACAAAACCAGAGCACTGTCACAACTAAGCCTCCGATCCAACTAATCATACTACCACTTATTCATGTTTCCAAATCATTACCTAACCATAGGTAAGGGAGTTTATCTTCTAAACTATCAAATGCAACTACGAAACACAAAAAAACAATACTATGAAAAATTTAACTATGCGTCAAGTATGTCTATTTAAAAGTCTACCACTGTTCACTTAAACTACTCTCAGCTTGTTCCCTTTTACAGAACGATATTCAATCAATTTATTCTCTCTCACATAGTACTATTCAATTAGCTGGTTTTTCCACCAGCCGAACAAATGTATATATGCAAATACCATCGACGTTAAATTATATCACCCCTTCTTCTAGCTCACAACACCTTGCATACCACTAGTACAAAAAAATGTATGTCGGTGTTATGACCCAGGGGGTCAAGACCATCGGCTAGTAAATTTGTATATTGCGTGCTCCCTCTCCCAGATGTGATACAAGAAGGACACAAGATTTATCCTGTTTCGGGCAAAGAAGGCCCTACGTCCAGCGGGGTAGGATAGATTGTATTATCTTGCACCGAAGTGCTCGTACAGGGGGTACAAGCTGTTTTACACGGGGGTGCTCAGGATGAGCTAAGGCTTAGGATTAGCAGGGCTATCCTAGGTGGTCGGTTGATTACTTGAGAGGTCGATCAAGCAATCGGACGTGTGGTGTATGAGGGATGGAGCCGATGTCCGAATGCGAAAGCCCTATCAATTCGAAAAAATGCCCTTCTTCTATCTCGGCGTCCCCTTTTATAGACCAAGGGGAGGCCCGAGACTACAGGGTCCTAAACTGTTGCAGCATGGGAGGCGTGTTCGTGACACTGTGTTGGCGAAGGGACGTCGACCGCTGTAGCGGCGTGGCCTTCCCGTCCTTCCGGTGCTCCAGGGCATGGTGATGGCGGACTAGACGTTGCGGCGCGTCGCGGCGCAGCAGGGTCGAACTTCTGTAGACGGGTGCGGGTCCCATAGGGATGGGGCGGACGGGACGGCCCCCATACCGGAGTGGTTGGAGGCAGGGGTCGAGCCCCTCGGTCAAGGGGAGGGGTCGAGACCTGCGTGGCCTTGTCGTATCCTTGAAGACATCGTCGAGGGCCGTCCTGTTCACGGCTCGAGGAGTGCCTCTGGAGTCCGTACTCGCGACATGGCTACAGTGGCAGCACAGTTGACGGAGATCTAGGGCGTGGCGGTGAGCTGATGGATTTGACTGCGGTCGTGGGCGCCCATGGCGTTAGGCGGGGGCAGGTAGGCGCATCGGATCCCCTTTAGCCCATACCGGAGCAGGTGAGCTGGTCGAGCTTCCTGCCCGGGGGTCGTTCGTTCGACCCCCCGTCCGTCATTCGGAGTCGAGGCGGAGGCGGAGGGGTCGTTCGTTCGACCCCTGGTCCGTCAGTCGGGGTCGAGGCGGAGGCGAAGGGGTCGTTCGTTCGACCTCTTGTCCGTCTGCATCTCCGGAGATGGACCGGCTCACGACTGGTCGTTGTTGCCGGTGCGGGGGGCCTTCGTGTGATGGGACCTTCTTTGTGGACTTGAGCAGCTGATCGGGTCCTGCCTTAAAAATAGTTGCTATGTTGAGCGTCAGTTTATCGAAGAGTTTAGGGTACCCCTTACCTTTGTACCCGACAATGTCTTTACTAGCGGTTCAGAACTCATTTCTACTCATGTTTTTCCGAACCGTCTACGCTGGGGGCCAGTAGAAATGGGAGATTTCTACATGCGGTTTATTACAAACTGTCTGTAGAAATCGATTTCTACAGCCGGTTCTCTGAACAAACCGCATGTAGAAATGTTTGCCCAGAATTCACATTTCTAAAATAGAAATCACGTTTTTAAAATAGAAAAAAAATTATGGGGCAAGCCCAATATTAATTCGTCTGCCCGTCTCCGTTGCAAGTCGTGGTATTGCGTTTTTAAAATAGAAAAAAAGATTTAAATTGTGGGGCAAACCCAATATTAATCTGTATGTCCGTCTCCGTCGCGGTATTTTTCACCGCCGAATCGCAAACTGCGCTTCGACAGGGATTCGAACTTGTAACCTCGCGTGATCCCTCATGTACCACTCCACCTATGACTCACTTGTGTCTAGATTCGGTTTTAGTTCAACTCATTTTACACTAAACCGAGTGTAAATTGATTGTTTCAGCCACTAAACGAAATCAAATGAAAATGTTGTAAACTACAAAGTTTCATAACTTTTCGAGATCTACAACTTTCATGTAGCAAGTTTTTCCATCTGAGATCGTTTACAAAATTTTGAATTTCAAATTTGACACATTCGAAAGTATTTTTCGATGACAAGATGATTTCAAATGAAAAGGTTGCCAACTACAAAGTTTCATAACTTTTCGAGATCTACAACTTTCATGTAGAAAGTTTTTCCATCCAAGTTTGTTTACAAAAATAAAAAAATCAGGGTCCCAA
Source organism: Microstegium vimineum (assembly GCA_022036555.1). Taxonomy (NCBI): domain Eukaryota; kingdom Viridiplantae; phylum Streptophyta; class Magnoliopsida; order Poales; family Poaceae; genus Microstegium; species Microstegium vimineum. The sequence goes on from CM039141.1 coordinate 7,843,662, forward strand.
TATTTCTAGTGGCGGTTGTCCTAAGGAACCATCTGTAGAAATCGATTTCTACATGCGGTTGTGTTAAGGAACCGCCGACCCATTTCTACAGACAGATTTCTTAAGTAAACCGCCTGTAGAAATCGATTTCTACAGGCGATTCGTAACTGTTCGGACCCGTTTTTCTGTACAGATGCGTGATAATTGAAACCGACTATGTTGTGTTTTTGGGGCTCCACTAAAGACGTTTTTTCTACTAGTGTACCCAAAATAGAACTCCCCTAGCGTAGGTTAACGGTGCTAATTACCTCTAGCTTGACTTTTAGGTAGGCCACTATATGTGCTTTATTATTATTATTAGGGTGATGAATAAGCTAAGGTACAATCATGGAAATGAAAAATTAAGCTGTCAACATCGTTTAATCATGTCGATGCTTACTGATAACGCTTTCATAATGCCAGAATGATACTGCTGCACGGGTCAGGGCAAGGTTGATTTCTTTTGGACAAATGTGGACTTTGTGCCTAATCATCCAAGACACTTGTCCAAGCTGTTTCGTCCTAAGCTACTCATGGGGAGCCATATGGTCAATGTCCAGCTAGCTAGATGAGAACGACGTTTTGAGGCTATATGCTACTGAGCTACACTAGTCATCACTGAACGAATGATGATACTGCTCTCACAGTGGTAGTTTAAGTCAAGAGTTTGAACATGTATATATTTATAAACTTTATGCTTGTAATATATATATATATGATGCATTATGTGTGTTTAAAAAATTTTACCCACGTATTTGAACAGTTATCTCTGTCACACATATATATGGTTTCGAAATTAGTTCACAGAAATAGAAAAAATGGAACCTAACTAATGTCTTATCGGATACACCGCTAAACTGTCCTCAGCATCTCTAATTTTTTTTTTCAGAATACACATTCCCTATGTTTCAAATTATAAGTTATTCCGGTTTTTCTGCGTCCAAATTAACAACCGACAACGAGATCAAAGAGAGCGAACTTTGCCAAATATCTCTAATGTGTAAATGCATTTGTACTTGATTATCAAGACTTTAAAGACGAAGATCGGTTACGTGCTTCTAGTCGTTGACACATAACATGCATCCATATCATGCCCCGGGTTTAATGCATAATGCTGTGTATTATTTGCATCACACTGCTCATGTGACGTGCCGCCTGCTGTCTTCCTTGACCAGCACTTGGTACCAACCATTCTTTTCTATTGCGAGCTAGCTAGCTGCCTGTACTACTGCACAGAAGGTACGTACTGTAGACAGTACAGATGCTGCGGCACGATCGAAGTGGTTCACATACTATATATTCCCTGGGCCATCCCTCCATGCATGCATCTATATAAACAAATATGATGACAAGCTAGCGTCTCTAGAGAGTTGGTGTCGATAGAACTGGATGACAGTCATGACACCCCGGCCCGTCGGGTGGCCCTAGCTAACACATGGAGTATATATATATATATATTTGCATATATGCTTAGCTAGCTTGCACACATAATTGCGCTCATGATGTTATTCAGCAACCTAACACACGTATACTGCTGTATATATGCCAATAATGTAGTATAATCACAGCATGCTGCTCAATATAATGCCGGGCCGATCGAGTGGCTACCCTACCTGTATCTGCACTGCATGACAAAAATGGTTGCTGAAACTAATTGAACCTACACTGATAACAGATAAGCTTGGCATCCGGTTTGGATGTTTATTTCTGATCCCTATAGTGACATGCATGCATGATTAAGGCATCAGTGTGGGCCCTATAAATATGAATGTATACAGCATTCCTAGCACACCACAAAGCCAACGATCGATCGAGCAGAACAGCGGCATCGATCACAGCCATGGCCACCGCCTCTTTCCTTAGCCTGTTGGTGGTGCTGCTCGCCTCGGCGGCATCGGCGCAGCCGCTGTCGCCGACGTTCTACGACAGGTCGTGCCCCAGAGCGCTGTCCACCATCAGCAGCGCCGTGAGGGCCGCGGTGGCACAGGAGCCTCGCGTGGGGGCGTCGCTGCTCAGGCTGCACTTCCACGACTGCTTTGTCCGAGCAAGTCTCACATCCCCTTATTAACAACGGCACTCATTATATGTTTTCTTCTAACATTCAGATATCATCTATGTTTCCATATTTATTATACGACGTTGACCATGCAGTCAAGCAACTAAGTAGCGAAAAATATCTGAACCCTATACTGATCATCCGATCCAGGGCTGCGACGCGTCGGTTCTGCTGAACGAAACATCAGGGGAGCAGACCCAGGGCCCGAATTTAAGTCTGAACCCGAGGGGCTTCGCTGTCGTCAACAACATCAAGGCGCAGGTGGAGGCGGCGTGCCCGGGCATCGTCTCCTGCGCCGACATCCTCGCCGTCGCCGCCCGCGAGGGAGTCGTTGCGGTGAGAAGAGATATCATCATTAACACGCGTATATATTATTCTGTGTTAGATTGTTATATATCACCTAATGATGCTCGTGTATTATTATGTTGCTGTTCGTTGGTTTGCAACTTCTACGCATGCATATGCTGCGTCGCGCGTTGTAACCTTTCAAACTCTTTCTTCCCTTAAAGCAGTACGTGCTAATGCACGCTTTTGAAAAAAAAAATATGCAGCTCGGCGGGCCTTCGTGGACAGTTGGAGTGGGGCGAAGGGACTCTACTGCTTCGTTCCCGGGCCAGACAAGCGACCTCCCACCTCCTACCTCTAGCCTCCGACAACTTTTGGCTGCCTATAACAAGAAGAACCTCAACTCGACCGACATGGTTGCTCTCTCAGGTGCATATGCGCATGCCCTACAATATATACAGTGCTCATATATATAGCTACCTACATGCATCTCATTTACTATTTAGAATCAAAGTTTACGGGGGTTGAAGTTGACAGTTCGTTGTCATCTTCAACCTCTAGCCTCTTCTCTTCAAAACAGTTATGTCAAAAAATCTTTGGAAGGCCGGGGCTCTATGGGGCTCCATGGGATGAACGGCGATATGGGGCTTGACTGCTTGAGCCCTCACCCCTCGCCCCATCTCTAGATCCGCCGCTGATGCAGTGCACCTTTGCATGCAGGTGCTCACACGATTGGACAGGCGCAATGCTCGAGCTTCAACGACCACATCTACAACGATACCAACATCAACTCCGCCTTCGCGACATCGCTCAGGGCCAATTGCCCTAGGGCAGGTAGCACCACCCTAGCGCCGCTGGACACCACCACGCCCAACGCGTTCGACAACGCCTACTACACCAACCTGCTGTCCCAGAAAGGGCTCCTGCACTCAGACCAGGAGCTCTTCAATAACGGCAGCACTGACAGTACGGTGAGGAACTTCGCGTCCAGCAGAACGGCCTTCAACAGCGCCTTCGTGACAGCGATGATAAAAATGGGTAACCTTAGCCCTCAGACCGGAACCCAGGGGCAGATCAGGCGCAGCTGCTGGAAGGTGAACTCATCGTAAGAGTAAAGATGCACTATGGCAGAATAAGGTCATGCATCCATGCAGCCATGCACTACCAACAAGGATATGTACGTCTCTTTGGGAATTGGGACTGATCTTTCTCTCTATGTGTGTCACTGTGTGACTGTTGTTTCCATCAAGTTGTGTATGCCATATGTCACCTTTTCTTGTCCCATAACTCCATAACTGTACATGGAATAAAGATATCATCATACCTATATCATTGTCCGTGTATGTATTAGCACACATGGCCATGGGTTGCAAAGGCACATAGTACACATTGTTGCATTATCACTGGAGACAGCTATCTTTGTTGGATTTAATAGGGCTAAGCCCAACCATATTTCAATTCAACCAAAAATAAGTCCCAGGACCATTATATAATAACTAACAAGGGCAATAAAAGATTAATTTCACATGAAAAAATTGACTAAAGATTGACAAATCTTAAATGGATCACTACTATGCACACCTCTGTTGTGAAGTTTAGAAAGGTGAAAGGTGAGCCACATGCCCACGCACGATGACCGACCAGCCTGCCAAGTCATGACATGTAACACCCTAAAATTTCCTTTATTGAAAATAGGTTTAAATTAATTTTATTATGTTTTTGGTGCTCATGAAATCATAGGAAAATAAAACTTTTGATAGAATTAAAAGTTATCTTTTGGTAGAAACATGTTTGAGCATTCATGCCATGCATTTTGGATTTACGTTTGAGTGGCTCAGTTTCAAAATTCAATTTTGAATTCAATTTGTGTTTGGAAGTTGGCTTTGAAAATAAAATGAAAAAGGAAAAACATTTTCCCCTTTCTCTCTCTTCATTTCCCTATCTGGCCAGCAGGCCATTCCCTCTTTTTCCCCGGCCCGGTTCACTCCCCTCGCGCCTCGGCCCATTCCAGCAGACTGGCCCAGCAGTCGGCCTGCTCGTTTGGAAGCGCCGACAGGTGGGACCCACACGTCAGCCGCCCGTTCCCCCTCGCTGCGCGGACGCACGCGCCTCCCTTCTCCTCTCTCTGGCTGACAGGCCGTCCCCGTCTCTTATCCCGCTGACAAGCCGACCCCACCCGTCAGCTTCTCCTCTCACCTTCCTTTCTCCCTCCCTCTTCTTTCCTTTCTCTGTGCCGACGACGGCCGTCGCTGCCGACCACGAAATCCGAGCAGGATTCCCCCTCCCCCTCCCTACGCCGTCACGGCCCCGTGGACCGTCGAGCAGAGCGCCGCACACCCCGGCCCTTTCCTTTTCTCCCTCGGTCCCTTCCCTCTCTGCGCCCAACGCTTTCCATTACCGCCATGAGCAATTGGAGCTCGGGAGGACCCCTTCCCTTCCCTGTGGTGCGCCCTCGGGCTATATAAAGCCGAGCCCCGCACCGTATCGTCTCCACCCTGCCCCTCGAAGCACCGCAGAGCCCCCAGCGCAGCCGCAGAATCGAGCAACGCTGCCGCCGCCGCCGCAAACACCACCGCCGCGTTCTCGCCGTTCCAGTGCACCAACGCCATCGTACGGGACCCTCGGAGCTTCGCATCGACGTCGTGCGTCCGTAACGCTCCTCGCCGAACACTATCTTCCCGTGCAACTACCTACTTGTGCTCACCGTGCGCTCTCTCCCTTCACAGATCGCCACCGATCGTCGACGGACCCCGTGGAGCCTCTCTGGACCCCGCGAACCCCTCCAACATCCCCGCGGTATACTCCTCTCCCTCCCCGTGCCTCCAATTTCACTTCTAGCACCCCGTACCGCGGCATCTGCACGGCACAGAACACGACGACAATGGCGTCGTCGTGAGCACCATGCTCCGGCCACCCACCGCCTCGCCTGAGCACTCAACCGACACCACCCGGGCACACCGCACCTCCCGGTACCCTCAATTTGGCATCTAGCACCCTGCACCGCCGAGTTCCGCACGCATAGAGCACGTCGGCAATGGCGCCGCCGCGAACACCCCGCTCCGGTCGGCCAAAGCCTCACCCGAACCCTCCCCTGCACTCGCGCAGTCACGCAGGTCCTCCCTGTGTGCTTAGTTGAAGCCGAGATGGACGGGAGCATTGTACCGGTGAACGCCGGCAAGCTCCCACCTCTCTGGCCATGGCGCGCCGCCGCGGGAGCGCCGCCCCGGTGACCATCCCCACCCGCACCTCTCTGCGCCGTCAGATCCGTTTCGGATGGTCGAGATTAGAACCACGAAGGGGTACGCCCTCCGGTCCACCTTGGACCCATGGACCGCGTCCTAGCGTCCGGTCCACACTGCTCCCATGCACCCGCCCTGTCCCGTGCTGACACGTGGCGCCACATCGACCCCGCACCACCGCACCGCAGATCCCTTGGCGTCTTCCTTCTTTACGCTTCCTTCTCTGAAAAACGTACTTCAGTTTGGTTTTGTTTTAAATGAAAAATTCTATTTACAGATCTGCCCTCCGAATTCAAATGCTTATAATTTCTCTGTTTTAACTCCAATTTGACCCAAACAAGTTGCGTTAGATCCATAATTTTATGCTCTATCCAGTAGTATAGATTTCATCTATGTTAATTACTTTTGAAAATCAAAGAAAATTAAATTGGTAATGCTTCAATCTTGCTCTTTTCAAAAACTTGTTTAAATCATATCTTCTCCGTTTCAAATCCGTTACGATCCGTTCAAGTTGCGTTGGCTTCGTATCGGCGTAACCTTTTCATTAGTGATCTTTAATACCATGTTAATAGCTCTGTATTTTCATGATGTAAAACCCTAACCTGATTAACCACTTTGCAACTTGTTTTACACATAAAATAATGATAGTCTTACTTTCGTTTTCGAGATCCAAATACAACTTTGACCTAATCTAATCAAGGTGTTTCTTTGAAACACTTTATACACTCTTTTATATAGTTATAAAGTTGATAAAGCTCGTAGTTCTCTTTTAATAAAAGCAAATCTTCCGCTAGTTGTATCTCGATCACCGTAGCTCCGATTAGTGTGTTTTTCGCGTCTGTGTGACCGTAGAGTTGCGTAGATCTCTTTTTAAATCCTTTTTCATTAATTGGTGTATTGTTCTAAATAGATATGTATGTATGCTTTGTATGATCAGATGCCTGTGTGGTGATTTGTTAATAATTGTCCAATCGGTGAGTTTTGCGTTGGCAATCAAGAAGAAGTCGTCTGAAGTTGAGAAGCAGTTGAGCAAAGGATCTAAGCTTTTAAGGCAAGTATTACATGGGATTATCCTTGTTGTCCTATTCATGATAAGCACTAATTAATCATATGCATGTGTTTCCTTGTTACCCTATAAGGTTATCCTAGTTTTGTACTTTATACCTTGTCACCCTGGGAATTTATGCATTTGGGTAGATCAAGCTAGTGCTCTTTGAGAATAACTATGATCATGTAAACTTGATTAATGATATATGAAATGACAATAAAAGATGACTTTTTAGCAACGTGGACTATAGGTGGAACATCAGGAACTCACACATGTGTTCTCACTCATAGGGATATTTCTGTAAGAGATTACCCCGAGAAAACAGTACTACCATAAGCTAATGGGCTCTGGCTTGACTCAGTATTAGGCTTTTGCTAGTTTGTGGCAACTTACCTGAGAGGGCGCAAGAAGGGCTCCGAGAAAGTAGGGGCTTGGTCTGCCAGAAGGCGCTGCGGTGGCTTCTGGGAGGGGAGTTTCTTACGATCTTGTTAAGAGAACTTGTAGCGGGTTGTTACCTACTAGTGGAATCTGTGAAAGGTCTCGTAGTGAACCCTGTCGGCCTACCTTGGAAGTGGGTAAGAGACTAGCTACCTCGGGCGAAAGGGCAATTCACGACTTATGGGTAAAGATGTGTTATCGGTGATTTATTATTGTTACTTGTTCATATAAGCATTACATCTCGTTCACTTGATTATATGGTTATTGGGTTTTTGATAATATTGATGCTATCCTATGCTAAAATTGTGACCACATAAAAGCTGATGCAGTTAAACCAGAGTCATACCTTCTTGAGCCTCATAAACCCCATGTATACTTGTTGGGTACGAAAGTACTTACGCTTGTTTATTCTTTTCAATATTTGGATAAAAATCCCGGATGGATACCAGTTTGCGAGAAGTCTTGAGCAGTTAGGCTTGTGATCAACCAGTCAGTTGGTCCCTGTGGAGTGGAGTTTTCACTTGAAGTTCGGAGTGTCTTACCGTTGTTTGCTCTCTTAAGGTTACTTCTTCGACCTTATATGTTATGTATTTAAGTATTGTCTTTTGATATTACCTTGTTCTGTGGCTATATGTGAGATTTGACTTCCTGGGCTCACATATAGGGTATATCTGGTTTTGTTCTTAAAACCGGGTGTGACATGACATGTATAGACTTGGCCCTGGACAATCGAGCTAGGACACATTGCCACCGGAATTGGACAGGGTTTTGCAGCTCTAGAAACATATACAATCTACAGCTACCGAGCTCGGACCTTGAACTCCTGTTGTGGGTCTATGTTTGCCATTGTTTTTTTTCTTTCTCGAATACGCAAAAGATTTGTGTATCATTGTATTAAGAAGAAGAGTTTAGATAAAGCATACAACGCGCTATCAAGCGCCACAGGAGGTCAACTTAACACAACCGTAGCTGGACCATCATAGCAAGAGACCTCTATAACCGATATTACATAAAAGAAATGACAACACCGACACAACGGTGCGACCTAGGTGTCCTTGCGTCTTCGCGTCTGCCTAGCCCGAACAGCCGGGAAGAGCTCGTCAAGCGCTTCGGCCTCGGACGAAGTTATGTCACCGTCGAAGAGCTTGTCGAAGGCCTCCAGCTCCCACGCAGATGGCGCTGCTGGACCCTTAGTAAAGCCCATGCGCTGCATGATCAATACCTCACCTCGCTTGGAAGCGGGTACACAAGAGAGGGGTTGAGCCGCCAACCGCTTGCTCTGCCATGGAATCACTAGCTTAGCAGCCTAGCAGGGGGCTGCTTTGGAGGCTCACGAATCAGTGGAGAGTCCCTCTTACGCATCACTTCGTTGATGAAACTATCGAGGCGGCGTTTGGCGGAGTCATCGTTGTCCTTAGCCAAGTGGGTACCGGCGAAGAACTAGGAAGTGGTGAGTCCACAGCCCAGTGAATGGGGCGTGGAGGTGGCGTCCGCACTAACGTCGGGTCGTCATCCTCCACCTGCGGTGTCATCGTTGTCGGGGCCTCAACTTTTTGGAGGTCCACCATCGGTGTCGACTGGTGCTCAAGAGAAGGCCCCGCAACAATCCGACTGCTGGCGAGCGCGAGGCTGCGAGTAAGGGATGGCAATAGACCGGGGGACAAGAAAAGAGGTGGGATGAGTGACGACATACTTATAGTGTACTTTAATTTCAGGTATAAATATCTATATATGTTTTATTATTAAGAAACACAATTGAGCTGAGTGTTGAAATGTGACGTAGAGATTATTGTGCAATCCTGGACGACTTGCAGTTTGCATCATGCATTGTGATTATTCATCCATTGGTTGATCCTCAAGATGGAATGATACCATAGCTATGTATCTAGGCATAATATAAATGGACTATGTCCCTGAGCTGTCCAAGCCCATGAAAGCATCTAATGGTAATGCAAGGCCATTGTTCGTCGTTGGAGTAGTACACGCCTGTTGCACCTCTTGTAGTCGTCAAAACAAAAGGTTGTCCGATCCTCTCTGTCAAGACACCATGCATGCAATGTTTACCTAGCTAGATTTCTTGGAGCCGCCTGACAAATGCCAAGCTGCAGGGGTCTGTTTAGAATGGACCCTAAAAAAGTTGTCTGGCCCTGGCCTGGGCAAGGTGGCTATGCCACCAACCAAACATGCCCTAAGAACACACATCTCTTCCATGGCACCTGCCCATCTCATGAATGCAACCATTAGGGGTGGTCATCCATGACAAGTGTTAGAAGTTTTATGGGTAAATTTAGTATATATAACTAACAATATTATATTTTATTATCTTTACTATATATCTATGTTTATTTGCTAACACAATATAGCCATATCTTGATATTCTATAATCTTTATATGGTTGTGATAAGTACTCTACTATATGTATATGATGGTAAATGCTAATGTCACTGGTTCACATACTATTCCCTAGCCATTTCCATCTATCAACATACTCCTATATACTTCCTTCCGTTCTAAATTACAAGTCAATACAAAAAATTTAGAGAGTCAAAGCATCTCAAGTTTAACCAAATTTATATTGTATAATATAATAACATTTATAATACTAATTAAGTATCATTAGATTTTTTATTAATTATATTTTTATATATAGTATGTATATCTATTTAATTAATGTCATAATTTTTTATAACTTTGATAAAACTTGAGATGCTTTGACTTTCTAAGATTCTTTTTTCGCGACCGAAACTTTTCAAGATTCTTGAAATGAATTATAGTTTGCAATGGAGTATATGATAAGCTTCTCTAGAGAGTTAGTTTGTGGTGCCGGCCATAGCAATTATTATTTCGAACTGGACATCTGTCTCGATCGGGGCCCTCAGCTCGCATTGGATGCTTAGCTAGCTAGCTTGAAAAAAAAAACTGTGCCATGATGTTATTCAGCCACCTAACATATATTGTGTGTTTTGTATGCCGATACATCACATGCTGTTGAACACCGGCCCGGCCGTATGCTGCCGGGTCGAGAGCTAGTGCGCGGCTACCAGCTCGACTGCGTGACGAAAATATGGTTGCTAATAGTTGGGCATCCGGTTTTGGATGTTTTCTGATCCCTCTAGCTAGCTAGTGACATACAGGCATCATCAGTGGGCATATTTCTGACGATCGAGCAGAAGCTTCTTGCTAGTAGTAGCTGCCGAAAAAGCATAGCCATGGCCTCCTCTGGCTCTGCTTCTTGCGGCCTCCTCGCCTTTTTTGTAGTGGCGGCGCTGGCGTCGGCGGCGTCGGCGCAGCTGTCGCCGACGTTCTATGACTCGTCGTGCCCCAGCGCGCTGTCCACCATCAGCAGCGGCGTGAGCGCCGCGGTGGCGCAGGAGGCTCGCGTGGGGGCGTCGCTGCTCAGGCTGCACTTCCACGACTGCTTTGTCCAAGCAAGTCTCGATCTCACAGTCACATGCATATATATGTATATATATTCTTCCATTTTCTTTCTAACATATCATCTCGGATATCATTCCATCCACACATGCGATTATAAATATTAAATCAGTCAACTAACTGAGAACGATCAACGAAATTTTCTGATCCAGGGCTGCGATGCGTCGGTTCTTCTGAACGAAACATCCGGGGAGCAGACCCAGCCTCCGAATGTAACTCTGAATCCGAGGGGCTTCGATGTCATCAACAACATCAAGGCGCAGGTGGAGGCGGCGTGCCCGGGCATCGTCTCCTGCGCCGACATCCTCGCCCTCGCCGCCCGCGATGGAGTCGTAGCGGTGAGTGATCGATCCATGATCATTAGCATGCTGGCCTGCTGCCTGCTGTGTTTCTGTGTTGTTAAAGTTGCTGGCTTGCTGTTGGTTTGCGACTTTCCTACGCGCGCGCGTGTGCAGCTCGGCGGGCCTTCGTGGATAGTTGGACTGGGGCGAAGGGACTCTACTGCTTCGTTCCCGGGCCAGACAAGTGACCTCCCAGCTCCTACCTCTAGCCTCAAACAACTTTTAGATGCCTATAACAAGAAGAAACTCGACCCGACCGACATGGTTGCCCTCTCAGGTGCGCATATATATAGGCACTATACTATAGCTTTGACATGCATGCTTGGACCTGATGACGAACGAACCTTTTTGCATGCGCGCAGGAGCTCACACGATCGGACAGGCGCAGTGCTCGAGCTTCAACGACCACATCTACAACGACACAAACATCAACTCCGCCTTCGCGACGTCGCTGAGAGCCAACTGCCCGGCATCTGGCGGCACCAGCCTTGCGCCGCTGGACACCATGACGCCTACTGTGTTTGACAACGCCTACTACACCAACCTGCAGTCCCAGAGGGGCCTCCTGCACTCGGACCAGGAGCTCTTCAACAACGGCAGCGCCGACAGCACCGTCAGCAACTTCGCATCCAACCCCGCTGCCTTCGCCGGTGCCTTTGCGACAGCCATGGTGAAGATGGCGAACCTCAGCCTGCTCACCGGATCTCAGGGGCAGATCAGGCTCAACTGCTGGAGGGTCAATTCGTCGTAAGATGAAGGCAACGATATATATGACAGACGTTGTAATGTTAGCGGTGCAAGTACTGCGCGAATATGCGCTAAGACAGCGCAACCATAAGTGAATAAGGTCGTGCAGGCACTGAGAACAATGATGCCTATATTTATGTGTAACCTTATTATATTAAAGCATATACAGTGTTTTCATGGTCCATCATTCTCTCCCGTACCTAGCTTATATAAGTTAGAATAGTGTGTCCTGTGCAGGTACAGTGCAAACTCTGATACTCTGATCCGATCCGAAGATCGATGGATTAGAACGCATAATGCGATCATTGTTGGATTAAATTCCAAGCATCCACATGGCAACGCGCGCGTATACAGGCACACAATGGAGTCCGATTCTAAGGGGCGTTTAGTTCCCATGGAATCCAAAATATTTTGGGTTTTGACTCTTTATTTTACAAAATGGAACTAAACACCACCCAAAATATTTGGCAAAAAGTGATACATTCCTCATTTTGTATTTTGGACTTAAGAGGCCAAAATAAAGAAATCTTTGCATTGGTTTGTGTATCATCCTCACAATCTCCATCATTGGAAGACAAATTTTTGGTGGGAACTAAACACTCTATCAAAATATTTTGCATTTTGGATTTTGGAATCCAAAATAGTTGGGATTTTGGATTTTGGATTATGGTTGGAACTAAACAAGGCCTAATTAAAACTATTTCAAATGTTAAATAAACCTTTAGTCCACAAATTATCTATGTACCGCGCAACAAGCTATGCATACGTTCCCTTGCAAATTAATTGCAATACATGACACCGCGTTTGCTATTGATCGACCGGTGCATATATGCACTTTCTTGTTAAGTCTATGGGATAGAGAGGCCCTACTTGTGTTTTAGGGGCAAAAAGTTTAACTCCCCGAGTTTAGTCTATGTTCAAATAACCTCCCTAGACAAACATTTAATTTGATTTACACCCCCAACTATTTTTGTCAGTCCAATTAGCTTGTAATTAAGACTCTTGGTTTTTGTTTTTGTGTGTGCTATATATGTAGTATTGGGCTTGGGCTTGGGCTTGGACTTTTGTTTTTGTTATTGATCCTTTCTTATACCTCAGTTTTTTCATTTACTTGGTTAAGCAAGGTTAGGAACCGAAATAACCGTACTAAGTATTTATTAGTTGGATCTAGGGAATACTAAATTTTCAGTTTTCAATCTTTGTCATTTTTGGTTCGGTTTGTTGTTTTTAGTCAATTATTATTCCCACCCCTAGGGCCAAGGAGGGCCTAACATTACTCGACATGCACCACATGCCATCCAACACCACATTCAGGAAGCTTCCTAGTGAACCCATCAAACCCAAGTAATCTCCATTGGATGAAGATCAACACCAAAAGAAGGACGGAATCAATGATGTGAGCAATATCATTGGCCATTGTGCGATGCGGGCTTACTCGGCCCCTGCACACATTTTCTTTCGCTCACATGCTACTGCAATTGTTTTATAAAAGAACATAGAAAGCTTAAATATGAAATACCAACATTGATATGTCATAATGTTTCGGTTAAAACATAAAAAATATCTAAGGTAATAACTTACATGCTCTATTGTCAGATACTATCAATATAATTCAAAGTGAATTATTGTGTCATCGTCAAATGAAACTTTTCTTACGACCTATATACTATTAAATTATTAAATTTTATCCTAACATATTTACTTGGTATACATGGTAGTACCTAACATTTCTGCTTACTTTTAATTTAACAATGCGTGTAACTAGAAAACATATATAAAACATCCTTTGTGTTTATTGAATTATTTTCTATAATACCTTATGTGTGGTATGTACATGTAGATTTGAGGTATATATTTAAGTTTATTTCTGATAATGGTGAAGTTAGGAAATTTAGTTACAATTTATATAGATTATTTTATTATGTTAGCTGATGGCAGGTGTGGATAATTAAGATTTAAAATTAGAAGGTTATTTTAGAGTGTGTTTCATTACACACAGGAGGTGTGTAATATGCAAGCTCAGGGTGTGGTGTGGTATATTAAACCATATTAAAACTATCTTAATAATGGTGTCGAGGATATATAATTCAATTAGTATGCAATTTTAGGAGTTATTTTGAACTATTTTTCATGACGATATATGCCAGTAATATTTAGATACAAATTAAGGAGTTGGTAGTTATGTGTTTTGATATGTGAGTAATTTTTGAGAAAAAATAATAGAGATCCAATTGTTATTATTGGCAAAGATAATTAGAGTTAATCAAATTCGGATTAAAAATATCATATGTCTCTGGTTATTGTGAAAATTCTTAAAACTTATCTTTTTGTCCTAGTAGATCATAATTTTTAAGATTAGTATAAGGAAAATTTGGTAAACTAGCACCAAGCTATCTTTTTCAAAAATATAAAAAGGTTATGCATGCATCAGCAGCCAGCTGGAGCTGACAGGGAAGTTTTCAAAAGAAACAAATGTAGTACACCAGTATCTCAACATCCGCTATTCTTGTCGTCAGTATATATATATATATATGGGTCGCATCGCATACTTTTTTCGTCGCACCCTTATATTGGATGCTTGCACATAAAACTGCGCTAGCTCATGATGAATAATCTCAGCCTAACATATATATTTTCTTCTATTTATATGCCAATATAATATATGTTATGTAACACACAATTCAGATGGTGGTCAACAGTGTGTGATGGGCCGAGTGCACTGCGTGACGAAAATGGTTGCTGGCTTTCCGCTTTCGGAGACTAAACCTGGACTAATAAGCTAGTTTGGCGTCCGATTTGGATGTTTTCTGGTGCTCTAGCTAGCCAAAAAAAGAAAAACTAGTGGCATGCATGCAGGCATCAGTGGGCCCTATAAATATGCATGGAGTAGAGCAGTCCTTCGGCACACCAATACAATTCACAGCCGTTAGCAGAGCAAGCAGGTGAAGCAAAACATAGCCAGCCAGCCATGGCTGCCTCTGCTTGTAATTGCCGCCTGTTGCTGTTGGTGGTGGTGCTAGCGACGCTGGCCTCAGCAGCATCGGCTCAGCTGTCGTCTACGTTCTACGACACGTCGTGCCCCAGGGCTCTGGCCACCATCAAGAGCGGCGTGAACGCGGCGGTGATGCAGGAGGCTCGCACGGGGGCGTCGCTGCTCAGGATGCACTTCCACGACTGCTTTGTTCATGCAAGTCTCTCGATCGATCAGATGCATCAATCCTTTCTTCTTCTATTTTTTAATTACTCCAAATTAAAGTAGCTACTAACTAACTAGAAACGTACTTGTAAACCTCTCACTGCATTCAGGGCTGCGATGCGTCCGTTCTGCTCAACGACACTTCCGGGGAGCAGAGCTCGCCTCCGAACATAGGATCGCTGAGGCGCTTCGATGTCATCGACAACATAAAGGCACAGGTGGAGGCGGTGTGCCCGGGGGTCGTCTCCTGCGCCGACATCCTCGCCGTCGCCGCCCGCGACTCCGTCGTCGCGGTGAGAAGCAGAGACATGCCGGCCCGGCCGCCGCATATTCCAGCCACCCTGTTTCCCTATAATAGCTTGTTGCTGACTTACTGTTTCCCTAATACTAATAGCTCGGCGGGCCTTCGTGGACCGTTCTACTGGGGAAAGGGACTCGACCGCTTCATTCCCGAGCGAGACAACCGACCTCCCAGCTCCTACAACTAGCCTCCAACTGCTCATACCTGCTTTCAGGAAGAAGAACCTCACCCCAACTGACATGGTTGCTCTCTCAGGTGGGATGCATATGCCCTAGCTAGAATACATACATACCACCTTTGACTCTTATGCCATCCTCAGTGAAAATTTCATGGCATAGTTTCATACACAACTATATTTTGGAAACAGTGCACATGTCATAAAACTCTCTGCTCCCATGAAACTTTTATCACATCTCTCTTCATTAATACAACGCTACATTAGTATATTTAATGTCTATGAAATTTTGACGAAACTCTATGAGACTGGCTTTAGAGTCTGACCACGATCGAGACACGCGCATTGATGCATTTAATTTGCAGGAGCTCACACCATCGGACAAGCGCAGTGCTCGAGCTTCAACGACCACATCTACAACGACACCAACATCAACGCCGCCTTCGCGACGTCGCTCAAGGCCAACTGCCCTGCGTCAGGCAGCACCAGCCTAGCGCCCCTGGACACAACCACGCCCAACACGTTTGACAACGCCTACTACAGCAACCTGCTGTCGCAGAAGGGCCTCCTGCACTCGGACCAGGAGCTCTTCAACAACGGCAGCACCGACAGCACGGTCAGCAGCTTCGCATCCAACGCCGCCGCCTTCACAAGCGCGTTCACGTCGGCTATGGTCACCATGGGGAACCTTAGCCCACTCACCGGAACCAGTGGGCAGATCAGGCTCGTCTGCTGGAAGGTGAACTCGTCCTAAGATGGACGACGACGATGATGATATATGGACGTTATTGGCATCAGTGGCAAGTATATATATGGGAATGTGCCGTGCTAATACGAGCGCCAACCCGCATTCCGCGTAGCGAATAAGATCATGTACCTATATATGTGTGCAGGAGTATGTATGGCGAGTGATGTACGTACGCCACCTCGATTTCTTGTTCCATATAAATGTTGTATGGAACGGACGAGAGAGGCCGTACTTATTTCTCGTTAAAACGAGGAGCTAGCTCTCTCATGCAAAGGCATTGGGGATTTAAGTACTCTATACTAGCATATACTAGCAAATATGTCTGTACGTTGCTACGAGAGGAAAAAAACAAATATTTATAAAAATAATTATAGGATCTGTACCTATTATTTATGTTTCACTGTTTTAACTATACCTAAAAACTTAAAAGTTATAATTTATTTTATAATGACATCAATATGGCAATGCACCATCGAACCTATATCAAATTGAAATTCAAACTTGGCTTTTATCCTCCTATCATAAAGCACACAAATATTTAGAACGCATATAATATCATAACTTTAATTTTTATTCGAGTTGCATGCTCATTGAGGACCTACAAAAATTTGTAATTTGTAATTTTAGTCGGTGGTTAAAGTCAACAAGAGTTAGCCCTGGTTAAGGATTATATAAAGAGATATATTTTTCTAGACTCGATTGGATAACAAACTACTCAAGATTTTAGTACACTAATTACTTGAACTATCAACGATCTAGGTTTTAATTAAAATAAGTTTGTTTCTAATTAAAACTACACCAATACAACTAAAATCTTTTTTGACTTAGGGATATCATTGTTCACATACCTATAATATATTAATTTATTATTTATTTTTACTTTGTGAAAAAACAAAACTTACCTGAGAGGATGAACGGACTTACCAAACACAAAAAAAAATCCAAAGAAAAAAAAGGAAATAGGGGTTTTGTGAAATACTTGTACCATAAAAACCTAGGGTTAAGCAGCAAATGTTGTAGTACATGGAGTTTTCTAACACTAGGGCTGTTAAAGCTAGTCCTTTATGAAATTGACACTAAAATCAATATATAATAACATGATTTTCTATCTACACATTATTTGAAATTAGTTTAAACTCTAACCCTCTTAGTCCATTTTATTAACTCCTTTACCCACATCCAGAATGGCATTGTGCTTCAAAAGGAGAATAATTTTCTGAAAAAGGAAAAAAAAAGAAAAGAGAATTGCTGATTGATGTACTTTCCATAATAGAAAATGATAACATGGTGCGTAATTTATGTTTATGTGCGCACAACACACGTACCCTAATTAAAAAGGAATAATGTGCAAAAACCTAGCCATAAGTTACTTTGAGTTTTGAATTTTGACTTTTGAGATAGTGTAAGGATCGATGGTTAGCCTAGAAGGGGGTTAGTTACGCCTATTTTTTCATAAACTCAAATTGTATGCCAGCAACAAGCAGTGCGGCACTGCCGCGTGTACAGACTTCGTGTCCACAATTCAGAAACTATCCAATGGAAAGTAGATCCAGTAAATTATTGAGGTTCTTGGGGTAGTGTATAGTGGGAAGCATATCCATGAGTACAGTAGATCAGGACCAAACCCTAAAAACACCAACAAACAAGTAGAGAGCAATATATGTAAATAACAAGAACACAAGAGGCAAGGTATTTATTCGATGGTTTAGCTTGCCACAAAGGCTTGGGTTTCGCAAACCCTATCCTCTTCTCAAGTCAAGAGGGTCTCTTGATACGAGAGGTTCTTACTAGATTGTTGGGAGTGATTACAAACGTTCGGGAGCTTCCACACAAGTTGGAAGCTTCACCGATGACGTCTAGCCGGCTAGGAGCCTTGCTCCAAGAGTAATGAAGACAATACATCATCTTGATGCAACAAGTTGGGGAGCTATTGGTTGTAGTTTTGGAGACTCACACACTCAAGGATTGAATGGAAATCAATGGAGAGTGCTTGAGGTTGGTGGGAGGCATTCAATGGAGCTCTCTTTATCTTTCTAGTCGAGCACAAGAATGGGATCGGAAATGTTTAGATGACCATTGGAACTTGGAAGGGCAAATGAGACGTTTAAATACCTCCATCAACCCTTCAATGGTTAGTAAGTCACGATGGTGCCACACACCCCAGATAGCCAAGAGATAGGAGTTAGTGTTTGCTGTCAAGGTGAGGCTTTTGAGGATTCTTTGGTGGTTGGTTTGAGCGTTTAGTTGCACATCAAAACTTGTGCATTGTATTTCCTTTTGTATAGTATGGCTTTTTCTATACTCGGTTTCAAAATAAAAAAATTCAATCAACTCCTGCATGTGTCATTTTGTAACCGGGGTTCCACCACTGCATCTGTCATTCTCTTTACCTGCTTGTTAACTCGATAAATCTTATCAGTCATCTAATTGTGTGGTCATTATCAATAAAACCCATGATTAGAGATTAATTGCACTTATAGATAGCCTCTATGAGAATTTTGTGTTGTATAACCCCACCCTCTAGTTTTTTTTTCTTGAAAACCCACCTTGCTACAAATGTGCTTAATTGTTTTTGCATGTTTTCAATATTAACATATAGCCATTAGAAGCCAAGGTTACTGTACCAACATTTCTTAGGTACTTTACTTTTTCATCATCTTCCGATGAAAAAATAGAGTGAAAATTGATATGGTCATGATTATGCTTTACCAATAATTCATTTAGCATAGATTCAAAAACTACCGAGATTACACTTCTACAAGTATATGACTTGATATGGACATGTCTATTGTGAGAGAGCTAGTATCAATATGATTCAAAGTGAATTATTTGTGTCGTCGTCAAAGGAAACTCTTTATTAAATATTATCCTATGTCATATTTACTTTTTTTTTGAGATTACACAGTATAACGCATACGCTCAACAAGCACACACATTCACCCCTATGAACATACGTACGCAAACCCTGCCCCTATGAGCACATTCGAAGGACCGAGCCGGCAAATCTTGAAGTTTACGAAGTCACCACAGGCGCCTCGCTGTCGACGGGAACGTCGCCTACCACTTAATGCATAGCGCCGGAAAATCCTGGAATAAATCCAGAATAAAGTATCACACCCAGGTGTCAGTGTTATGACCCAGGGGGTCAAGACCACCGGCTAGTAAATTTGTATATTGCGTGTTCCCTCTCCCAGATGTGGTGCAAGAAGAACACAAGATGTATCCTGGTTCGGGCAAAGAAGGCCCTACGTCCAGCGGGGGAAGATGGATTGTATTATCTTGCACCGAGGTGCTCGTACAGGGGGGGTACAATCTGGTTGGTTTACACGGGGGTGCTCGGGATGAGTAGAGGCCTAGGACTAGCTGGGCTACCCTAGGCGAGTTGGTTGATTGCTCGAGATGTTTATCAAGCAAGCGGGTGTGTGTGTGTATGACGATGTGAATGCGGATGCTCCGATCCGAATGCACCTCTGTCGATCTGAATGCGCATCTCAATCTGCTAGTGTCCTAGCATCCCCTTTTGTAGGCCAAGGGGAGGCTTGGGAGTACAGGGATCCTAGACTGTCGCGGTATGGGAGGTGTGTCTGTGCTCCATGCTCGTGGTGGGACGTCGATCGCTGTAGCGGCGTGGTCTCCCTGTCCTTCCGGTGTTCCAGGGCATGGTGATGGCGGATTGGACGCCACCGTACCACGGCGCAGCGCGGTCGGCCTCCTATAGGTACGAGTCCCACAGTCGACGCGGGACAGACTGGATGGGAGCCATGCCGGAGGGGTTGGAGGCGATGGTCGAGCCCCCTGGTCGAGGGGGGGGTCGAGGCCAGCGTGACTCCGTCGTATCCCTGAAGACACAGCCGAGGGTCGTCCTGGTCAAGGTTCGAGGGGGCGTTGTCTGGTCTCCGTACTTGAGGCGTGGCTACATGGGCCGCACGACTGACGGAGAGCTACGGTATGGGCGATGAGTTGATAGCTTTGATCGCGGTAGTCGGTACCCATGGCGTTAGGTGGGACCAGGTAGGAGCATTGGATCCCCTTTATCCCATACCGGGAGTAGGTGAGCCGATCGAGCCCCCTGCGAGCGGGTCGTTCTATCGACCCCCGTTCGTCACTTGAGGGGTCGAGATCGAAGGGGGGTTGAGCCGAGGAGGAGGGGTCGTTCGTTCGACCCCTGTCCGTCAGCCGAGGTCGAGGTGGAGACGCGGGGGGTCGTTCGTTCGACCCCTGTCCGTCAGCCGAGGTCGAGGTGGAGACGCGGGGGGTCGTTCGTTCGACCCCTGTCCGTCAGCCGAGGTCGAGGTGGAGGCGCGGGGGGTCGTTCGTTCGGCCCCTGTCTTCCATGTTTCCCGCAATGGGCCGACCCATGAACTGGTTGCTGTTGCCGATGAGCTGTTCTTCGCGTGATGGGCCTTCCTCTAATGACTTGGAACGGCTGATCAGGCCTTGCCTTAAAAATGGTTGCTATGTTAAGTTTTTAAATAATCACACGGTTAGGGTACCCCTTACCTTTGTACCTGACAGTAGCCCCCGAACCTCTATGCGGATAAGAAGAATCCACATAGAGGTTTATGCCGATGATCTACAGGGTTAGCACAAGGCGTGATTTTCCGCGGGGTGCGCTTGCGAGGCCCTAGAGGAGTGATTAAAGACTCCTCTGGGGTCTTTGAGGTGTGTTTTATCGAGGGGAGTTAGGATTAACCAGAGTTATAGCGTCCTACCGCAGGGTTAGTTATGTTCGCCAAGCTACGAGTGTTTAGATTTTTTGGAAAGGGGGGCGCTCGAGGGCGGCTGTAAGAACCCTTTTCGAGGGCTAAACCGGAGTCATAGTGCCCTATCGAGGGGTCAACTTGACTTCCGGGCCACGAGTGTTTCGACCCTCTTTCCTCGAGGGGTGCCGTACGTAGTCTGGCCCTCGAGCCTCGTATGGCTGGGCTTTCACTACCTCCTAGCATCCTTCCCGCAGATCCTTGCGCTCGGATTGCGGGGCGAAGTGCATCATGCTATCCTCGTTAGGACGAGCCTCGAAGTCCTCTATGAGCTGGTAACGGGTAGAAATCCAAGTGAGAACTCGTGCCCCGTTCGATAGGGTCGATAGAAGCCCTGAGGCGTTCTCATTAAGCAAGACCGCGTGGATTACCTAGGTGCCAACTCCGTTCGATGGGAGTCGGTGGCTCGATGCCTCCCAGCATAGGGATCCTTGGGTATTCCTTGGTTATGCCTCGGATATGTCCCGGGGGCCTCGAGCGTACGTTCTCGAGCTAGGGGCTAGCGCCTGGCCCCCCTGGGCCATCCCTGACTTGAATACTCGAGGGCGGCTGTGGAACCCTGATCGTGGGGCCAGCCTTCGACCCCTCGAGATTTGGGGGTGGATCGGAGTCCGTAACCTCGGGTCCTCCCTGACCTCGGAGTACTCGAGGGCGGCTGTCGAGGCCCTGACCGAGGGCCAGCCTTCGCTCCCTCAAGATTTTAATGGACCGGTCGAGGTCCATTGCTTACCTCCGAAGATAACGTCCACCTGTCACGCGTTGTCCGTCGTAGGCGCGCCTTTTTAGGAGACGTCTATTTGGCTGCGAACGTAGCGGGCATAGGGTGCGGCGAGGCGTGCGGCGCGGAGCCTGCCCTTTCGTCGGATCTGTCCGTTGGGCTTCCGGTTATAAGTACTAGGGGTGGGGGTCCGGCTTCCACATGCCAGCCATTGCCTTCCCTGCCTCCTTCTTCTCGCTGTTGCCTTCGCCGTCCACCGAGCCGGATCTCTGCGTGCGCGAGAGTAGAGATAGGAGAGATTGGCAACATACCTTCTTCCCCCGCATCCGAGCGCATCCGCCTCCCTGCTCCCATGGGCACCTATAGCTTGCGCGGCCCGGACGCCTGGCTTCCGTCGCCGGCGACCGTGAGCCGTCTGGGGGACTTGGTGGAGAGCGGCCTTCTCTGACCTATCACCTCCGCGGACCGGCCGGAGTGGGTGGTGTCGTCGAAGGAGGATCGTGAGCCCACCCGCCGGAAGGATATGTGGTCAGCTTCGAAGCCTTCCACCGGGCAGGCCTAGGATCTCCCCTCAACCGTCTTCTGCGCAGGATCCTCCACCACTACGGCGTGGAGCTCCAAAACCTCTCCCCCAACGGAGTCTGCCACGCGGCAGTATTCACCGCCATGTGCAAAGGGTACCTGGGAATGGAGCCACACTGGGAGCTGTGGCTCCATCTATTCGAGGCGAGCCTGTTCACCGCTTCGGTCGGGAGCGGCAACCGCAGGACGGTCAGGGCGGGGTGCTGCAGCATCTCGCTCAAGAGGACGGAGCACTGGATCCCGACGAAGCTCACGTCGAGCCACTCCGGATGGCGCTCCGGGTGGTTCTACCTGAGGAACGATGACGGCCTGTTCCCCGCCTACACCGGGAGGACGATCGATGCGAGGCCCGACCAATGGAGGTGCGACGTCGAGCAGAAGAAGCAGAAGCGCCTCGACCACCTGCTCGGCGCGATCTCCCAGCTGAAGAAGGCGGGTCTTACAGCGGCCATCGTGGCGTCGGCGTTCCATCAGCGGAGAGTCGTGTCGCTGATGGCTCGCCCGCTACGCTTCAACGAGATGCGCCCGGGGCGGATCTCACGGGGTGTCGCCTCGTGGAGGACGAGCTTCCCCTCGAGAGGGTGGTCCGCCGAGTACGGGCCTCCTTCACTGGCGTGTTCGAGGCGGGGAACGTCGCCTGCGTCCCCATGATGCCTGACCAAGGCCATGTCTAGCTGGTACGGTCCCTTTCCCTGTCAATGCGACCTTGTTCGTCTTGTCCGTTCCTTTTTTCGCTCGCTGTCTGACCACGCCTTGCGTTCCTCAGGGGAACGTCGTCTACAAGAGGTCGCCATCGCCGGTGAAGGAGGAGCGGAACGACTCCCAGGCGAGGCGCTTGCAGGCCGAGCGGGCCAAGGAGGCCAAGGACAAGGCCAAGAAGGATAAGGGCAAAAAGGCCCGAGAGAGGGAGGAGCATGAATGGTGCCGGGCACGGCAGAGGTAGGCCAATCTCTCCGAGGAGGAGTCCCCCTCGGAGGAGGATGAGGATGAGGAGACGAACAGCGGCGAGGTCGTTCGTGGCATCACATAGTAGTGTAGGGTTGTGTCCATTATTTTGGTCCTGACGGGTATCGCTCGTTATGCAGGAAGAGGAGCCGGAGTCGGAGGAGGAGGCCGAGCCGCAGCGAGGGCTCGAGGAGGAAAGGGTGGTGCCCGCGCGTCGAGGGGCAGCCGTCGGTACCGAAGGAGGAGAGGGTTCGACGTCGAGGTCGACCCCAACCGTCGGGGTCGAGTCGCGGGAGGAGCGCCCCACGGCTCTTCAAGGTGAAGCGCCGAGGCAGACGCGTGGGCGTTCGTCGCAGTCCCCGTCGAGGGGCCAGTCGAGCACGCCCCGGCGCCTACCGGGTCGAGCGCACGGGCGTCGGGCCCATCGGCTCAGGAGGAGACCAGGGCGGTGACGATGAAGACGTCGTTGGCCCCTGCCAAGGACACGGTGCTGGGGGCAGCCTCGACCCCTGCCGCGGCCAGTGCTGGCGGGGGCGGCGGCTCCCGACATGTCTCGCAGAAGCCCCCGAGCGGCTCGAGGTCCGCTGGTCGGACCCGCGCGATTCCGCTGGGGTAAGTTGCCTTTCCGTTGGTCTCGAGCGTCTCTCGTTGGTCATGATTTTCACTGACCATTGCATGTGAGTTCCTTTTTCAGGACGACGCGCCTGGCGGACGACGCGGCCGTCACCCCGGCAAAGAGGCTAAAGGCGGAGGCTGTGGCCCGGACGGTCGCCGTGGTCAGCGCTGCTGCCCAGTCCCCCTCGCCCCTCGCCCCAGAGGTGGCGTGGGCGGCCAAGGCGCGGGAGGTGATGCAGCGCGGTCAGGCGCAGGCTGCCGCGGAGCGGACTCGAGCGACGGAAGAGGCGGGCCGACCTGTTGCATCGGCAAGGTCCGTCGGAGTGGCGGTCGAGGCTGCACTCACCGTCCCGTCGGAGGGGGCGCGCCGGCAACCTCGGAAGGCGCAGAGCCGGTGTCGACGACGGCCGTGGCGGAGGAGGTCGAGCCCCAAGCCGCCGCAAAGATGGAGGTTGTCGACCTGACCTTCGCCGGCGACGAAGAGGCGCTGGAGCGCCCGGTGCCGAAGCGGTGGCCCGAGAACCTCGCAATGTGGGAGGCGCGCCAGCGTCGGGAGCACGAGGAGAGGGCGCGACAAGAGGAGGGCGTGACCGTCGCCTTGCCGGAGGCGCCGCCGTCGGTGGAGACCCGCGTCGAGGGGGCCTCGGCGTCGCCCGCGGCGGGGACGACGACGTCGAGGGAGGCGGAGCAGCAGGAGACCGTGGTGACGGCCTCTCGGCAGGAGCGGGAGGGGGTTGTCGCGGCGCTGCCGGGAAGCAGCGGGGCGGGCGTGACGATGTCCGAGGCGACGACTCGTCCTATCGTCGACGTCAGGCAGTCGTCCTCTCGAGGTGATTCGCTTTTTCACTTAGTCAACACGGAGGGAGGGGACCGCAGTGATCCTGCGACATCGGGTGCTAACGTGCATTTTCCTTGCCACGCAGGGTTGTCCTCACGGCAGGAGGCTTTTTCACCCGGAGGCGACGATGAGGAGGGGCCGTCGGCAGCCCCGCAGGATGACTCCGAGATCAGGAGTGCCTAGCTCGAGGGGGCGGCTCCCTTCCCCACTCTGGTGGAGCGGGTGAAGCTCCACGGAGGTGGGCCCGAGGTGCGCCAGGGCATCATGCGGGAGGTCCGGGAGAGGATCGACCGCTGCAGCAAGTTCTGGGGGCAGGAACCCCTCGAGTTGGCCGACCCCCAGGACCCAGGGCACACCTTCCTAGAGCTCGACAATCAGGCCAAGCTCGGGGAGTGGGAGCACCTGGAGGAGTTATGGGCGTGGCTCGCCCACGTGGTGCGTCTATCAGCGGAGGTCGCTTCCACGGACTTGCACCGGGGGATGTCGGTAAGCCTCGTTCTCCCTTTGATCTTGTTTGGGTTGCTTTGCTACTCTTTTCTGATGACCCTCCTTTTCATCCCTGACAGAAGCTGAGGGCGAGATCGTATGATAAGTCTCAGTTCATCCTCCAAGCGCAGGAGGAGCTCCCCGCCCTCCGCGCATCTCTGGAGAGGGCGGAGGTCGAGGCCGCCCAGGCGAGGGGCGAGGTGGCCACCGTGCGGGGGGAAGTCGAGGCTGCTCGGGAGGAGGCCTCTTCCTCGCGGTCGAGGGCTGACGCCGCCCTTCAACAAGTCGCCGAGGCTGGGCAGGAACGGGACGCTGCCCGGGAAGCCCAGCGTAAGGCTGAGGAGGAGGCCGCCACGCTGAGGGGGGAGCTGGCTCGAACGGCGGAGCGCGTCCGGGAGCTCGAGGCCAATCTGGAGGAGGCGGGTACCGACCGCGCCTCTCTTGAGGAGCGGGTCCGGGAACTCCAGGCGGACGTCGACGCCGTCTCCCGCGACCGCGACGCGCTGGGTGTCGCGGAGGAGAAGGCGTGAGCCCAGATTGCCACTCTGGGGGAGGTGGCGGCTAACCAGAAGAGGGCCCTCGATGGCACTGGCAAGATCATCGAGGATCTCCGGGCTAAAAACAGCGACCAAGCTGCAAAGCTCGTCGACTTCCGCCACCAACTCCAGAGGGCCGAGCAGGACTACGTCACCCTGGAAGCACGCGCCAAAGGTGAGTTTTTTAGAGATATTGTTAAACTTGCCTTTCTTCGGCCCTTCCCCTGCTTTTTGGTTTTGACGGAGCCCTCTGTTTGTTCTGTCAGAGCTCGAAGGAGATAAGGCTCGGGCCCACGAGGATCTGACCAGTCTTCAGAACCTCCTCAGGGCGGAGACGAGCCTGAACGAGAGGCTTGGGGGCGCCATCTCCTCCTTTTGCGACGGCGTGGGTGTCGAGCCAGAGCTGCCGGTCACGGGAGACGTGCGTGGATATGCCCTCTTGCGTCGGCTCTTCGCCATGAACCATGAGGTGACGGAGCAGGTCCGTGCTGCCCTTCACACCGGCGTGAAGCAGGCGCTCGCGGTTGTTCGCTCGGGCTACATCTACGACCTCAACGTCGTCTCCAGCGGCTTTGTCGTCGACCCAGGGCTGACCGATGAAGTGAACATAGCGCGATGCCATGAGCTGATCGACGCCGCAAAGGTGTCTGGAGGCGAGCTGGCGAAGCTGTTCGAGGCCGAGGTGCTTCCCGCGCCGGACGACGATGGCGATGAGTAGTCAAGGCCTGCGAGCCAAATCTGGACAAGAAGGTCCATGTAATAGATTAGCTCTTGTGACGATGTGATATCGAGCCCCTGGGGGCTTCTTAATTTCAATACATTTTACTCAAGATGCGTCTGGGTGTTTTTATTTCTCGAGCCGTCTCTATTTTTCCTTGCCTGAGTCACTGCTTGTGGACTGAGTGTTCGACGTGCGCTCGTATCCCTCGAGGGGGGGGAGCGAGTGGGGGTACCGTAGCCCTGAGGCGTAGGCGAGTCCCCGGCTCGACGGCCCTCGACCCTTAGGGAGTTCGAGGCGTCTTTACTTATTCATGAAGCGTGCTCGGGGCGGAGGTGTAGAGAGAAGCGTCGAGTTTTGAAAACGTTCGGGTTTTAAAGGGACTTAGGGAGGGGGGTCCCCCCTTGTCAGCCCCCGAGGGAGACTTGACTCTGTAGGAGCAGAGTCGAGGCTACCTCAGAGTCATGGGCGAACGTGAAATGTATTTAGAGAACATTTTATTCATTCATGATGCGATAGATGTACATAATGTAGAAAATGTACAGGGCCTCGAGGCCTTAGGGATAGAAGCGACGTAGTTGTTCGATGTTCCATGCGTTGGTGAGGATCTCGCCCTTGTCGTTCTTCAGCTTGTAAGTCCCCGGCTTTAGCACCTCTGCCAAGATGAAGGGTCCTTCCCAAGGCGGCGTCAGCTTGTGGCGCCCCTTGTTGCTTTGTCTGCAGCGAAGTACGAGATCACCGACGTCGAGGTCCCTTTTGCGTATGTGCTTGTCGTGGTAGCGCCGTGGCGTCTGCTGGTACCTTGCCTACTTGAAGAGGGCCATGTCCCGGGCTTCCTCGAGCTGGTCGAGGGAGTCCTCTCGGGCTGCTGTGTTGGCTTGGTCGGCGTAGGCCTTTAGTCGAGGGGACCCGTACTCGAGGTCGGTGGGGACGACGGCCTCGGACTTGTAGACCAAGAAGAACGGGGAGAACCCTGTAGCTCGGCTTGGCGTCGTTCTGAGGCTCCATAGGACAGAGGGCAGCTCATCGACCCATCTCTTGCCGTGTTTGTTTAGCCGGTCGAAGATCCTTGGCTTGAGGCCCTGTAAAACCATACCATTGGCGTGCTCGACCTGGCCGTTAGTTCGAGGGTGGGCGACTGCGGACCAGTTCAACTTGATGTTGTGGTGGTCACAGAAGTCCAGGAACTTTCGGCCGGTGAACTACGTGCCATTGTCGGTGATGCTGACATTGGGGACCCCGAAGCGGTGGATGATGTCGGTGAAGAACAGCACAACTTGTCGGGATTGGATGTTGGCGATGGGTCGAGCCTCGATCCATTTCAAAAACTTGTTCACGACCACGAGGAGGTGGGTGTGGCCACCTTTTGTTTTCTTCAGGGGGCCGATCATGTCGAGCCCCCATACCGCGAATGGCCAAGGTATGGGTATCATCTGAAGAGCTTGGGGTGGTAGGTGGGTCTGTCTGGCGTAGAATTGGCATCCCTTGCAAGATCGAACAAGCTTGGTAGCACCGGCGATGGCTGTCGGCCAGTAGAAGCCTTGTCGGAAGGCGTTTCCCACCAGCGTTCTTGGTGCCGTGTGATGGCCACAAGCCCCCGAGTGTAGGTCCTTCAGTAGTGCCCTCCCCTCCCCGAGGGTGAGACAACGTTGAAGTACACCGGTAGGACTGCGTCGATATAGCTCGCGGCCATCTCCGTACAAGACGTAGGATTTGGCGCATCGAGCTATGCGTCGAGCTTCGGAGCGGTCCTCTGGGAGCTCGCCCCGTATTAGATACTCAAGGTAGGGCGAGCGCCAGTCCGCCACGGGGGCTTGGGTCATAGTCGTTTCGCCGATCTCCATGACCTCTTCCCCGTTCGAGGGGGGATCAGTCGAGGGGGGTGGATCGACCCCCTGTCCGAGGGCGGGAGGCCCCGAGCCTAGGTCGACGGACGGTTCATGAAGGTCCCTCGAGAAGACGTCGGGAGGGATGGTGCCTCGAGTGGACGCGATTTTGGCTAGTTCGTCGGCGGCTTCGTTGTACCGGCGGGCGACGTGGTTGAGCTCGAGTCCGTAGAATTTGTCCTCCAGCTTACGGACCTCCTTGCAGTAGGTTTCCATCTTGGGGTTGTGGCAGCTCGAGTCTTTCATCACTTGGTTGATCACTAACTGTGAGTCCCCTCGAACGTCGAGGCGTCGGACCCCGAGCTCGATGGCGACGCGCAGACCGTTGACGAGGGCCTCGTACTCGGCTACGTAGTTGGAGGCGGGGAAGTGGAGGCAGATGACGTAGCGCATTTGGACCCCTGAGGGTGATATGAACAGCAACGCGGCGCCTGCCCCCATCTTCATCAACGATCCATCGAAGTACAAGGTCCAGAGCTCGGCCTGAAGTTGCGTCGGGGGTAGTTGGGTGTCGGTCCATTCTGCAATGAAATCTGCCAATACCTGCAACTTGATGGCCTTTCGAGGAGCGTAGGAGAGAGTTTCTCCCATGAGCTCGACCGACCACTTGGCGATTCTTCCCGATGCCTCCTGGTTTTGGATTATTTCCCCGAGGGGGAAAGACGAGACCACAGTTACCGGGTGGCCCAGGAAGTAGCGTTTGAGCTTCCGCCGAGTGAGGACGATGGCGGATAATAGCTTCTGAATGTGGGGGTATCTCACTTTGGTTTCTGAGAGTACCTCACTTATAAAGTAGATGGGCTTCTGTACCAGCAAGGTGTGTCCCTCCTCAGACCTCTCAACTACTATAACCGCGCTGATTACCTGGGTAGTCGCAGCAACATAGAGCAAGAGGGGTTCGGCTGGGGTTGGAGGTACTAGGATTGGTGGCGAGGCGAGCATAGCTTTGAGCTTAGAGAGCGACTCCTCGGCTTCGAGGGTCCATGTGAAGTGCTTTGTTTTCTTAAGGAGGCAGTACAAAGGAAGTGCTTTTTCCCCGAGCCGTGAGATGAACCGGCTGAGGGCGGCGAGGCAGCCCGTGACCCTTTGTACGCCCTTAAGGTCATTGATCGGGCCCATCCTAGTGATCGCGGTTACCTTCTCGGGGTTGACCTCGATCCCGCGCTGGGAAACTATGTACCCTAGGACCAAGCCTCGGGGAACCCCGAAGACGCACTTCTCCGGGTTCAGCTTTATGTGGTTTGCCCTGAGGCACCCAAACGCGATTTCAAGGTCCCCGACCAGGTTCCCGATTGTTTTGGATTTGACCATGATGCCATCGACGTAGGCCTTGACGGTCGGCCCTATGTGTTTCCCAAAGACATGGAGCATGCATCGTTGGTACATGGCCCCGGCGTTTCGCAAACTGAAGGCCATAGTGACGTAGCAAAACATGCCAAAAGGCATGATGAAGGAAGTCACGAGCGGATCGGACTCCCTCATCCTTATTTGGTGATAGCCAGAATATGCATCAAGAAAGCTAAGAGTTTCACATCCCACGGTGGAATCAACTATTTGATCGATGCGTGGTAATGGAAAGGGAACTTTAGGACCTGCTTTATTCAAGCTAGTATAGTCTACGCACATTCTATCGTTCCCATTCTTTTTCTTAACAAGTACAGGGTTTGCTAACCACTCAGGATGATGTATCTCCTTGATGAATCCGGCCTTCAAAAGCTTGTCAACCTCCTCCCCGATGATTCTGCGCTTTTCCTCGTCGAAGCGGCGTAGCCGTTGCTTCACCGGTTTGGATCCAACCCGGATGTCCAAGGAGTGCTCGGCGACATCCCTCGGAATGCCCGACATGTCCGAGGGACTCTACGCAAACATGTCAGCATTCGCGCGGAGAAAGTCGACGAGCACGGCTTCCTATTTGGGCTCGAGGGTGGCGCTGATCGTTAGCGCCCTCCCATCCGCTTGGCTGGGGTCGAGCGGGATGGTCTTGGTGTCTTCCGCAGGCTTGAAGCTGCCGGCGTGCCGCTTGGGGTCGGGGATCTCCTTGGAGAAGTCGTCGAGGGCTGCGAGGATGGCCGAGTCCTCGACCGCCTCGGCATTTTCCACGCACTCGATATCGTAGTTGTAGGCGTGTTCGTAGGAGGTGTCGACGGTAATGACTCCGTTGGGCCCGGGCATCTTCAGCTTGAGGTAAGCGTAGTTCGGGATCGCCATGAACTTGGCGTACCCAGGTCGACCGATGATGGCGTGGTAGATGTCACGGAACGCGACCACCTCGAAGGTCAGATCTTCCTTCCAGAAGTTCGAGGAGGTACCGAAGCAGACGGGTAGCTTGACGCGGCCGATTGGGAGTGCCTTCTTTCCTGGAACGATCCCGTGGAACCCGCCCGCGCTGGGCAGGAGCATGGTCCTCGGGATCCCCAGGAGGTCGAGGGTTTCGGCGTAGATGATGTTGAGGCTGCTTCCCCCGTCCATGAGCACCTTGGTGAGGCGAGTGTTGAGTATGATCGGGTCGACGACGAGTGGGTAGACCCCTGCGTTGGGGACGTGCTCGGGGTGGTCGCCCTGGTCGAAGGTGATCGGCGTGTGGGACCAGTCGAGGTATCGAGGGGTCTGGGCTCAAATGGAGAAGACCTCCCGACGCTCCCTCTTGCGCTGACGCGTACTAAGTCGTGTCGAGGGTCCCCCGTAGATCATGTAGCAGTCGTGGATCTCGGGGAAGCCTCCTTTCTTGCCATCGCCCCTGACGTGGAGGTCGCAAGGTGGGTCTTCCTTGTCGTCATCTTTCTTGATGCCGAGAGAGTCGAAGTACCTCTTGAGCATGCGGCAGTCCTCGAGGTTGTGGTTGGCCAGTCCCTTGTGATAGGGGCAGGGTTCTTTCAGCATCTTGTCGAAGACGCCCCCCTCGAACGGGGGACCTCGAGGCTTCCTTTTGTCTGCAGCGGCGACAACATCATCGGGATCGACGTTGAGTCGACCCGGCCGGTTCTTCTTCTTGTTGTTGTTGTTGTTGTTCCTCTTGGGCTCATTTCTCGAGCCCCCGGGCTCGTCCACCTTGGCCTTCCCCTTGTCTGGGGATGCGTAGAAGAACGTGCCTATGGCTTCGTCGCCGGCTGCGTAGTTGGCGACGATGTCCATGAGCTCGTTGGCGGTCTTAGGGGTGTTCTGTCCCAGCTCCCGCACCAACTCCTTGCAGGTTGTCCTGGCGATGAATGTCGTGATGACGTTGTGGTCGGAGATGTGGGTGAGCTCGGTGCGTTGCTTGGAGAAGCGACGGGTGAAGTCGCGGAGGGTCTCCCCAGGCCTCTGCTTGCAACTACAGAGATCCTAGGAGTTCCCGGACCGCATGTATGTGCCTTTGAAGTTCCCCTCGAAGATCTTGACCAGGTCGGACCAATCATGGATCAAGTCCGGGGGGAGCTCTTCGAGCCACCTTCGAGCGGTGTCGGAGAGGAAGAGTGGGAGTTGGTGAATGATGACAAGGTCGTTGTCGGCCCCTCCCAGCTAACAGGCCAGCCTGAAATCGACGAGCCAGAGCTCCGGCTTGGTCTCGCCGTTGTATTTGACCAGGTTGGCGGGCGGACGAAAACGACCAGGCAAAAAGGTTCGCCGGATCGCCCTACTGAAGACTTGGGGCCCCGGTGGTTCCGGGGTTCGACATCAATCCTCGTCACTGTCGTAACGCCCACCTCGATGGGTGTTGTATCCTCGAGCCTCGACGTCACCGTACCGGCGTCGTTTGTTGTCGTCGATGTCTTGTCGTGCGTCGTGCGACTGTTGGTTGTCGATGATGCGGTCTCGAACCGGTTGTCGCTCCGTTCAGCCTCGAGGTGCCTCGACTTGGTGGACGGATACCTCTCGATCTTGTCGAGGGGGCACGCCCTGCTGCTCGGAGGCAGATCCTCTGCGCCTCGAGGCCGAGCACTCCGCCTGCTGAACAGCTGCGGTTTGGAGAAGCCCCTGGATTTCGTCTCTAATGCGTTGCGCTTGGGGCGTCGACGGTGCCGGCATGTTGCGGAGAAGCATTGTCGCTGCCACGATGTTTTGGCTAGCACGGTTGTAGACACGGCGCTCGTTTGCCCCTTCCTCGACGATCTGTCGATGGACTTCCCGGGCCCGGCCGCAGGCTCCTCCACCTTGTGGCCGCCCCTGCCCTTGCTCGAGGGTACGCTTGAGCTGCTGAAGTTGTAGGCGCTCCTTCTCGAGCTTGGCAAGCAGCTCTCGGACTTGCGCGACCTGGGCGTCCTGAGGTGGGTCCACTTCGTCTGGAGCCGGGGGGCGACGTCTCGCGGCGGGGTACCGTTGCGCCCTTCTGCGTTCGTAGCGGCGGCGTCGGCGGTGTCCTCCTGGGAGTCGACCGGATCGCTGAGGTGGAAGCACTCCCGCATGGGATCGTAATCCTCATCGGGGGAATCTGAGTCGAGGTAGCCATGGTAGAAGTCGGGGAAAGACACCCTGCGCTCCTCCTCCAGCCGTCGCTGCAATGTGCCCCAGGTGTGATGGCCTAGGACCGGGACGCGTCGTGGCTCTAGGTGCTCGTCCGGTGGAGGGGTGCTGACGAAGTCAGTCGGTGCACGTAGCGAGTTCCCCGGGGACCCGTAACATGCCTGCATCTGCGAGTCTACAAAAGCAGAAAAGATCCTGGCGCTGTTGTAGAGCCCGTGCGGAAGCAGGTCGCGCGGCGGTGCGGCCGAGTATGTCAGAGAGGCCACGGGGACCCTCTGAGATGACGGTATGGTAGGGCCAAAGTCAAGCTCAGAGAGGTACCCGCCCCCGACCTGCAGGCATGGATCAAACAGGCTTTCGGAGGGAAGGCCTGTGTCACCAGCCGAGGCCGGGGAGATGGCGTCCAGCGTCTCGGGACCCGCGTGGTGAAGAGTACGGTGGCGTCGTTCATGCCTCCTCCTGGTCGCAGACGAGAGGCGTGAGTGGTGGGACCGCTGCCTGGTCCCGCTTAGCCCTGGCGTATCGGAGGTGCTGCTGTCCATAACACTACCTGGGAGTAGAACCATGTCGTGGCCGTGGCCCGTGGACATGAACTCTAGGCTCCCGAACCGTATGGTGGTGGCGAATGGAAGCGATGGGATCGTGGAGTCCATCTGGGAGAGTAGTTCGGAGTTGATCGACACGCAAATCCCCCTACCTGGCGCGCCAACTGTCGGTGTTATGACCCAAGGGGTCAAGACCACTGGCTAGTAAATTTGTATATTGCGTGCTCCCTCTCCCAGATGTGGTGCAAGAAGAACACAAGATGTATCCTGGTTCGGGCAAAGAAGGCCCTACGTCCAGCGGGGGATGATGGATTGTATTATCTTGCACCGAGGTGCTCGTACAGGGGGGTACAAGCTGGTTGGTTTACACGGGGGTGCTCGGGATGAGCAGAGGCCTAGGACTAGTTGGGCTACCCTAGGCGAGTTGGTTGATTGCTCGAGATGTTTATCAAGCAAGCGGGTGTGTGTGTGTGTATGCCGATGTGAATGCGGATGTTCCGATCCGAATGCACCTCTGTCGATCTGAATGCGCATCTCAATCTGCTAGTGTCCCAGCGTCCCCTTTTATAGGCCAAGGGGAGGCTTGGGAGTACAGGGATTCTAGACTGTCACGGTATGGGAGGTATGTCTGTGCTCCATGCTCATGGTGAGACGTCGATCACTGTAGCGGCGTGGTCTCCCTGTCCTTCCGGTGTTCCAGTGCATGGTGATGGCAGACTAGACGCCGCCGTACCACGGCGCAGCGCGTTCGGCCTCCTGTAGGTACGAATCCCACAGTTAACGCGGGACAGACAGGATGGGAGCCATGCCGGAGGGGTTGGAGGCGATGGTCGAGCCCCCTGGTCGAGGGGGGGGGTCGAGGCCAGTGTGACTCCGTCGTATCCCTGAAGACACAGTCGAGGGTCGTCCTGGTCAAGGTTCGAGGGGGCGCTGTCCGGTCTCCGTACTTGAGGCGTGGCTACAGGGGCCGCACGACTGACGGAGAGCCAGGGTATGGGCGATGAGTTGATAGCTTTGACCGCGGTAGTCGGTACCCATGGCGTTAGATGGGAGCAGGTAGGAGCATTGGATCCCCTTTATCCCATACCGAGAGCAGGTGAGCCGATCGAGCCCCCTGCGAGCGGGTCGTTCGATCGACCCCCGTTCGTCACTTGAGGGGTCGAGATCGAAGGGGGGTTGAGCCGAGGAGGAGGGTTCGTTCGTTCGACCCCTGTCCGTCAGCCGAGGTCGAGGCGGAGGCGCAGGGGGTCGTTCGTTCGACCCCTGTCCGTCAGCCGAGGTCGAGGTGGAGGCATGGGGGGTCGTTCGTTCGACTCCTGTCCGTCAGCCGAGGTCGAGGTGGAGACGCGGGGGGGGGGGGGGGTTCGTTCGTTCGACCCCTGTCCATCAGCCGAGGTCGAGGTGGAGACGCGGCGGTCGTTCGTTCGACCCCTGTCCGTCAGCCGAGGTCGAGGTGGAGGCGCGGGGGGTCGTTCGTTCGGCCCCTGTCTTCCATGTTTCCCGCAACGGGCCGGCCCATGAACTGGTTGTTGTTGCCGATGAGCTGTTCTTCGCGTGATGGGCCTTCTTCTAATGACTTGGAACGGCTGATCAGGCCCTGCCTTAAAATGGTTGATATGTTAAGTTTTTAAATAATCACACGGTTTGGGTACCCCTTACCTTTGTACCCGACACCAGGATTTGAACCCTGGGTGGAAGCCCCCCAACCAATGACCTTTGTCATTGCGCTGTGAACCCCTTGACTATATCATATTTACTTGGTACATATACATGGTGGTACCTAACATTTCTGCTTACTTTTAATTTCACAATGGTTGAAGTGTGTAACTAGCACCACTCCAGAAAACCAAAACAAACCGACGGTGAGCAGTGATGTTGGTGTTCAGAAATCGCGCATTTTTTCGCGTAAATCGCGAACGCGTTCCTGCGGGGATTCGAACCTCAGACCTTAATCTCGCGTGGTACCTCCTCTACCACTCCACCCATGACTCATTTGTGTCTAGATTTGGTTTTAGTTCACCTCATTCTATACTAAACCGAGTGTAAATTGATTGTTTGAGCTACTAAACGAATTCAAATGAAATAGTTCCCAACTACAAAGTTTCAAAACTTTTTGAGATCTACAACTTTCATTTAGAAAGTTTTTCCATCCAAGGTCGTTTACAAAATTTTGAATTTCAAATTTGACACATTGAACGTATTTTTCGATGACAAGATGATTTCAAATGAAAACGTTTCCAACTACAAAGTTTCATAACTTTTCGAGATCTACAACTTTCATATAGAAAGTTTTCCCATCCGAGGTTGTTTACAAAAATCAAAAAAACCAGTGTACAGGTACATCAGTGGCGGTTCGTGGCTGGAACCGGCAGTGAAGCTCCTCATCACTGCCGGTTCGTGGCTGGAACCGGCAGTGAAAGTGTCCAGGTTATCACTGCCGATTCCAGCCATGAACCGGCAGTGATGAGGAGCTTCACTGTCGGTTTGTGGCTGGAACCGACAGTGAAAGGGCAGAGACGCTTCACTGATTTTTCCAGCCACAAACTGTCAATGATGCCCAAACAAAACCGGCAGTGATTGTCGATTATGTAGTAGTGTAGAAACATATATATATATATATAAACCTTTCTGGTTATTGAATTATTTTCTATAATAGCTTATGTGTGGTATGTACATGTAGATTTTGAGGTATATTTAAGTTTATTATTGACAAAGATGATTAGAGTTAATCAAATTGGGATTAAAGGTCATATATATGTCTCTGGTTATTTTTTTCGAAGGGCGGCAAAAGCTTTGCCGGATTTTTATTAGACGAGGAAAAAGAAAAAAACAACAAATGTACAAAGACCCCAAAAAAGGGGGGGGACAAAACCAAAGAAAAAGAAAAAAAAACAGGAGGGGAAATCCTGCCTGCAAACTCAACACCACTCTACTCTTACTAAAAACAAAGAAAAGAAACCGGTCTCCAAAGACCAGCCAAAGCTGCCCTAACTAGGCACGGGCTCTAAAAAGAAGATGGACTCGATGCAAACTGGTAGAGTTGAATCTCCTCTTTACACAAGTGAGCAACTTGTTGTGGTTGTAAGCTTTTATTCTGAAAAATTCTTCTATTCCATTCCTTCCAAATGTTCCACCAAAAATATATCATGACTCCATCAAAAGTTTTCCTCTGATTTTTTTCAATCTGCCGACGACATTTCCACCAGTAGTTGTGCAATGATCCATTTGTTGTGAGGGGATCAAGCACGGGGATTCCAAGCCATTTCTTGATGAGGGTCCAGACTTGTTTCGAGAAAACGCAGTTTTTGCATAAGTGGGTTGGTGTCTCCGGTTCTACTCCACATAGCTTGCAAATTGGGTCATTCGGCCACTGTCGTTTCATTAGGTTATTGGCGGTGAGAATTTTTTTATGTAATAGAGTCTAGGCAAAAAACCTACATTTTGGCTCGGCCTTTGCTTTCCAAATCGGCATGATTCTCAATTTACTATAGGCTCCTTGAAACTGGATATTGTAAGCGCTTTTAGTCGTGTACTCTCCATCTGAAGTCCATCGCCAATAGATATTGTCCTCCCTATTCTCAGCCAGTGTGGTCTGATTGGTAGCTTCCCATAACTTCACATATTCGTTTAACTCTTGAAAATTCTGGATTGGTAGGATGTGCGCGATCCAGCGTTTGTGCAGTATGGCTTTTTGGACCGTGACGTTTTTTCTTTTTGCTTTCATGAACAATGATGGGGCAATTGTTTTGGGAGCTCGCCCATCTAACCATGAAGAGGTCCAAAATTTGGCAACCTGCCCATTTCCAACTGTAACCACTGTTGATGTTGCGAATAGTTCTTTGTCTTTGGCGTCGCAGGGCATTTCTAGCTTGTTCCATGGTCTGTCTTTCTCCTTCCATTGAAACCAAATCCATCTTAGCCGTAGGGCCCTTGCAAATCTTTCGAGGTCAAGAATCCCAAGCCCTCCTTTTGCCTTGGGTCTGCAGGTTGTTGCCCAGTTGATGATAGAGTGCCCCCCATATACTTTGTCCGGTGTCTCCCCCCGCCATAAAAAACTCCTTAGTCTGTCTATCCTTTGGATGAGCCATTTTTGTTCTTAAAAAATCGTCATGTGATATATCGGCTGTGAAGATAAAACTGTTTTGACCAATGTTTCACGGCCGGCTGTGGAGAGTAGGCGTCCTTTCCACCCTGGGATCTTGACGCTTATCTTATCTATGAGGGGTTGAACTTCTATTCTTCTTAACTTCCTTACATGAAGTGGTAGGCCGAGGTATTTGCCTAGAAATTTTCCTATCTTTCCTGGGAAGTTTTGGAGGAGTTGATGGACCGATGGTTCATCCATCCTTATGGGAAAAATTTCTGTTTCAGAGATATTCACTTGGAGCCCTGAGCATTCTCCAAAAAAATGTAGAAGCTTCTGTAGATTGTCAAGTTCTATTGCTTTTGGTGGTGCGAAGATTGCGGCATCATCTGCATATAGCGAACATCTCAAGTTGGCAGTCCTCGGTAGAACTGGCTGTAAGATACCGTTCCTAGCTGCTGCCTGGATGATGCGTTGTAACGGGTCTATGGCCAGTATGAATAATAGCGGTGACAACGGGTCACCCTGCCTTAATCCTCTAGCATGCCTGATTTCCCTTGTTGGTTGTCCGTTGATTAGGATTTTCGATGAGGTCGTTCCCAGTAAAATTGCTATCCAATCTCTCCATTTAGTGCTGAATCCTAGGGATTCGAGCACTTCTAACAAAAAACTCCAATTCAGAGAGTCGAAGGCCTTGGATATGTGAGTTTTATGAAGAGGGCCGGAGTTTTCTTTTTGTGTAGCTGCTGGATGACCCTTTGGGCATAGATGAAATTGTCATGTATGCACCTCTTTTTGATGAAGGCATTCTGAGCATTTGAGACTAATGAATTCATATGTGGTTGTAGCCTATTTGCCAAGACTTTTGTGATGATTTTTACTACACTATTGATTAGACTTATGGGTCTGTAGTCTGATAAAGAGCTCGCATCCTGTGATTTGGGGAGTAGCACAATGTTTGCATCATTTATTTTGCTCAAATTTGAGGTTTGGTGGCTGTAGAAAGACATGATCGCCTCGATCAGATCCTCTTTGATGATGGCCCAACATTTTTTGTAGAAGACTCCTATGTAGCCCGTCAGGACCAGGTGCCTTTTCCCTTGGCATGTTTTTGACGACGCCTTCGATTTCTTGTTCAGTGAAGGGCGCGTCCAGGATGTCCAGGTTGAGTCTGGTGTACTCAAGTGCCTCCCAATTTATGGCTTTGGTCCTTTCATTGACAGTTCCCATAAGTTTTCTAAAATGATCGTATGCCAGATTCGACTTGTTTTCCTGTGTTATCACTATACCTTGGTCTCCGTTGAGGGTGCTAATGAAGGCTTTTTTCTTACGTATATTGGCATGTATCTGAAAGAAATGTGTGTTGGTGTCCCCTTTACGTATCCATGTAAGGCGAGAGTGTTGTCTTGCTCTCGCTTTTTGAATGACAGCAATATATAGGGCTTTAAGCTTGAGATATTCACTAGTACAAAAAAATATTTTTAGAGGTGGTTGTAGAGGCATTTATACAGGCGGCCAAGCCCACCGCCTGTACTGGGGGTCAGTACTAATCGGCCCACAATACAGGCGGCGGGCTGTGAGCCGCCTCTTGTTTTCACAGGCGGCTCACTTTGTCAGCCGCCCTCACTTTGTCAGCCGCCTGTTTTCACAGGTGGCTCACTTTGTCAGCCGCCTGTATTAATCCGCAGAATAAAATCACGTTTTTAAAATCGAAAAAAAGAATTAAATTCTGGGACAAGCGCAGTATTAATCCGCCCGGTCGACGGAGACGAAGTCGCAAGTCGCGCATTTTTTCGCGTACAATTCGCGAACGCGCTCCGCCGAGGATTCGATTGTCAGCCGCCTGTATTAATCTGCAGAATAAAATCACATTTTTAAAATCGAAAAAAAAAGAATTAAATTCTGGGACAAGCGCAGTATTAATCCGCCCGCCCGACGGAGACGAAGTCGCAAGTCGCGCATTTTTTCGCGAACACGCTCAACGCGCTCCGCCGAGGATTCGATTGTCAGCCGCCTGTATTAATCTGCAGAATAAAATCACATTTTTAAAATCGAAAAAAAAAGAATTAAATTCTGGGACAAGCGCAGTATTAATCCGCCCGCCCGACGGAGACGAAGTCGCAAGTCGCGCATTTTTTCGCGAACACGCTCCGCCGAGGATTCGAACCTGAGACCTCACCCTCGCGCGGTACCTCCTCTACCACTCCACCTATGACTCACTTTTTTCTAGATTCGTTAGTACTTCTTCATATTCTATACTAAACCGAGTGTAAATTGATTGTTTGAGCCACTAAACGAATTCAAATGAAAAAGTTGTGAACTACAAAGTTTCATAACTTTTCGAAACCTACAACTTTCATGTATCAAGTTTTTTCATCCGAGATCGTTTACAAAAATTTAAATTTCAAATTTGACACATTCAATTGTAATTTTCGATGACAAGATGATTTCAAATGAAAAGGTTGTGAACTACAAAGTTTCATAACTTTTCGAGATCTACAACTTTCATGTACAAAGTTTTTCCATCAGAGGTCGTTTACAAAAATCAAAAAAATTAACTATACAGGTATTTACACAGGCGATTCATAATGTCAGCCGTCTGTGTAAATACCATTTACACATGCGGCTATAATGTCAGCCGCCTGTGTAAATGGTTTTACACATACGGTTCTCTTGCTGGGCCCACCCTATTTTTTGTACTGGCGTCATGAAATTGTGAACCGCCTGTGAAAAAAACGACGTGGCAGCAAAAATGATTTTTCTACTAGTGATTTTTTGAACTCTAATTCTTCCGCTGTAAGAAGACTGGCTTCTTGTGCTTTTTCCAGAGTCTCTGGTTATTTTGAAAATTCTTAAGTTTTCTTTTTTTCTCTAGTAGATAATTATTAAGATTGGTATAAGGAAAATTTGGTAAGCTATCTTTTTCAAAAATATAAAAAATAAGGTTATGCGTCAGCAGCCAGCTGGAGCTAACAGGGAAGTTTTCAAAAGAAACATATGTACACCAGTATCTCAACATCCGCTAATCTTGTCAGTATATATGGGTCGCATCGCACTCGTCGCATCCTTGTATTGGATGCTTGCACATAAAAGATAAAACTGCATGCGCTAGCTCATGATGAATAATCTCAGCCTAACATATATTTTTTCTTCTATTTATGCCAATATATGTTATGTAACACATAATTCAGATGGTGGTCAAAACAGTGTGTGCCGGTTCGAGTACGTGGCTAGCTGCACTGCGTGACGAAAATGGTTGCTGGCTTTCCGCTTTCGGAGACTAATAAACCCGGACTAATAAGTTTGGCGTCCGATTTGGATGTTTTCTGGTGCCCTAGCTGCTAGTGGCATGCATGCAGGCATCAGTGGGCCCTATAAATATGCATGGAGAGCAGTCCCTCGGGCACACCATACAATACACAGAGCAGAGCAAGCAGCTGAAGCAAAACATAGCCAGCCAGCCATGGCTGCCTCTGCTTCTTGTTGCCGCTTGTTGTTGGTGGTGCTAGCGACGCTGGCCTCAGCGGCGTCGGCTCAGCTGTCGTCTACGTTCTACGACACGTCGTGCCCCAGGGCTCTGGCCACCATCAAGAGCGGCGTGAACGCGGCGGTGATGCAGGAGGCTCGTGCGGGGGCGTCGCTGCTCAGGATGCACTTCCACGACTGCTTTGTTCATGCAAGTCTCTCTCCATCGATCACATGCACCGTACCCATCCTTTTTCTTCTCTTTTATAATAACATTACTAATCCAAATTAAAGTAGCTAACTAACTAGAAACGTACTTGTAAACCTCTCACTGCATGCAGGGCTGCGATGCGTCTGTTCTGCTCAACGACACTTCCGGGGAGCAGAGCTCGCCTCCGAACATGGGATCACTGAGGCGCTTCGATGTCATCGACAGCATCAAGGCACAGGTGGAGGCGGTGTGCCCGGGGGTCGTCTCCTGCGCCGACATCCTCGCCGTCGCCGCCCGCGACTCCGTCGTCGCGGTGAGATGCATGCCCGGCCCGCAAATTCCATTCCAGTTCCAGCCACCCGCCTGTTTCCCTAGCTTGTTACTGACTTGCTATTGGTTGCTTGGTTCGGAACTCCTGCCCGGCCAGCTCGGCGGGCCTTCGTGGACCGTTTTACTGGGGAGAAGGGACTCGACCGCTTCATTCCCGAACGAGACAACCGACCTCCCAGCTCCTACATCTAGCCTCAAAACGCTCATAGGTTCGTTCGGGAACAAGAGCCTCAGCCCAACCGACATGGTTGCTCTCTCAGGTGGGAATGGGATGCATGCCCTAGATGCCTAGAATATGTACGTACACACCTTTGATGAATCTTTGGTTTCAGAGTCTGACAACAACGACATTGATGAACTTAATTTGCAGGAGCTCACACCATCGGACAGGCGCAGTGCTCGAACTTCAACGACCACATCTACAACGACACCAACATCAACGCCGCCTTCGCGACGTCGCTCAAGGCCAACTGCCCTGCATCAGGCAGCACCAGCCTAGCGCCCCTGGACACAACCACGCCCAACACGTTTGACAACGCCTACTACAGCAACCTGCTGTCGCAGAAGGGCCTCCTGCACTCAGACCAGGAGCTCTTCAACAACGGCAGCACCGACAGCACGGTCAGCAGCTTCGCATCCAACGCCGCCGCCTTCACAAGCGCGTTCACGTCGGCTATGGTCACCATGGGGAACCTAAGCCCACTCACCGGAACCAGTGGCCAGATCAGGCAAGTCTGCTGGAAGGTGAACTCGTCCTAAGATGGACGACGATGACGTCGATGCACGTTGGCATCGTCAGTGGCTAAGTATATATGGGAATGTGCCGTGCTAATTAAGACGAGCGCCAACCCGCATTCCGCGCGCATAGCGAATAAGATCATGTATATGTGCAGTGCAGGAGTATGTATGGCGAGTGATGTATTATGTACGTACGTCACCTCGATTTCTTGTTCCATATATAATGTTGTATGGAACGGAGAGAGACCGTACTTATTAATTTCTCGTTAAAACAGGAGCTCTCATGCAAAGGCATTGGTAGTTTAAGTACTATATCACTATCCTTTATATATCTCTCCACGTACATTTCCTATAACTCAGACGCTTAAAATTGATGTCATTTTTAAGGACGCTAACATCTATATATATCAGTGGCTGGAGGTGGAGAAGGTTACCGTGGAAGGGATTTCGTGACCGCACTTAAAGACTAGCCAGGTTGGCATGCAAGCCCCACTACTAAAATTGTGGACACTTCTCGTAATGTTAAAAGT
Source organism: Microstegium vimineum (assembly GCA_022036555.1). Lineage (NCBI taxonomy): Eukaryota > Viridiplantae > Streptophyta > Magnoliopsida > Poales > Poaceae > Microstegium > Microstegium vimineum. The sequence continues at coordinate 7,886,116 of CM039141.1, forward strand.
AATAATAGTAAAATACTACAACTAATTATAGCATATGAGAATTCTTACTATGAGACATTTAATAGACAAAATTTACACTACTACAAAAATTATTTTTGCTAGCACGTTGTTTTTTTTTCACAGGCGGTTCACAATTTCATGACGCCAGTACAAAAAATAGGGTGGGCCCAGCAAGAGAACCGCCTGTGTAAAACCATTTACACAGGCGGCTGACATTATAAACCGCATGTGTAAATACTTGTACAGTTAATTTTTTTGATTTTTGTAAACGACCTCTGATGGAAAAACTTTGTACATGAAAGTTGTAGATCTCGAAAAGTTATGAAACTTTGTAGTTCACAACTTTTTCATTTGAAATCATCTTGTCATCGAAAATTACGTTGTGAATGTGTCAAATTTGAAATTTAAATTTTTGTAAACGACCTCGGATGAAAAAACTTGCTACATGAAAGTTGTAGGTTTCGAAAAGTTATGAAACTTTGTAGTTCACAACTTTTTCATTTGAATTGGTTTAGTGGCTCAAACAATCAATTTACACTCGGTTTAATATAAAATATGAAGAAGTACTAACGAATCTAGAAAAAAGTGAGTCATAGGTGGAGTGGTAGAGGAGTTACCGCGCGAGGGTGAGGTCTCAAGTTCGAATCCTCGGCGGAGCGCGTTCGCGAATTTTACGTGAAAAAATGCGCGACTTGCGACTTCGTCGACGGATTAATACTGCGTTTGTCCCAGAATTTAATTATTTTTTTCGATTTTAAAAACGCGATTTTATTCTGCGGATTAATACAGGCGGCTCACAGCCCGCCGCCTATACTGTGGGTCGATTAGTACTGACCCCTAATACAGGCGGTGGACTTGGCCGCCTGTATAAATGCCTGTATCACCGTCTCTAAAAATGTTTTCTGTACTAGTGTTATACTAAATTTTAAATACAATTTTACTAGGGGAACTTATAAATTTTGGTTGTGCCCAAAGATATGGTGGCAGTTTTGGGCTTTCCTTTCTCCTTGGCGTGCTGGGCTTCCTTTCAATTGTCTGTTCCCAACCATTCTGATATTGGATTCATATCACTGAAAACCTTAAACATCATCTTGTCAACATCTCGATGGACAGGCGTGAAATGACTGCACAACGGTCAGAGCTAGATGGAAGTGTCTTGGACCAATGTTGACCGGCCTCATTTTGGCTGAATCAGTGTCATCGGCATATATCGACAGCTGATCGTTTCTCCCTGTCTCGTCCACTAGTGCAATTTTTTCCACGCAAGACATGGAGCATGAAAGACTTTCGAGGCTGACGTTTAGCTAGCTTACGAAAGTTGGAAAACGGCGTCCTGCAAGGCTACAAAATACATTGGTTATATATAATATACTGCTAAGATTCTGAATTGACGTCCAGCCTGTTCGCTTGGCTTTTCAACCGACTTAAATCCAATCAGAACAGTGTTTTTCTCTCACAAAAAATCAGCCAGCAATGCATAATTCTGCCAGAACAGTGTATAATCCTACCAAACGAACATGTCGGTCGTCCAAAAGATGATAGATGATACAATACTTATTGAACATTTGCACACAGGTGTGCTAGCTTCCGATTTCAGTTTAGTAAACAAACAGATCTTTTTTAATGCCTTGTTGTAATTCATGTAGCTGATCGAACTCCACGTCAGCCAGTTGCTGAGTACAGATACTCACCCTTAAAACATAAGAGGCTGAGCACACATGACACATGTCTTCTTTTCCCACAGCTATATGCATGCACAGCAATAATGTGCGGGATGCATAGTATAGTAGCTAGCTGATTGTCCTACACACTCTTATTCTTAAGGGACAATGTATCATGTGCAACCTAGCTTTGTGTGTAACCTATACAACCACCAATTAAGGCCACAGGATCTAGATCCAACGTCTGAGGGTTTTTTCACTTAAACCCCTCCACCTAAATACACACGGGTTAGATTTAAATCCCACATGTGGAGGGGTTTAAGTGAAAAAAAACATCAGACGTTGGATCTAGATCCTGTGGCCTTAATTGGTGGTTGCATAGGTTCAAGGGCGGATCTAAAAGGGGGGCTGGGTGGGCTCCAGCCCCCCTATAGCTAGTGTGTTAATGAAAATTATAGAGGGATTGAAAGGGGGAAAATAGGAGAAAAGAAGAAAAATAGAGAGATTATAGGAAGAAGAAGAAGAGATTAACCTGTTATGGACGGCGTATAGGATTATGAAGTAAAGAATCAAGCCACAGAGGAGACACACGATTTAACGTGGAAAACCCCTTCGATGTGAAGGGGAAAAACCACGGGCACCAGCCAGCAACAATCTCACTATCTCAAGAGTTTGGGTTACACGCCTATGGCGGCTTACAAGAGAAAATCAAGTCTCCACGAAACCCTACGCTCCGGCCCAAGCCTCCGGCGACGGGCCTCCGCTCCGCTCCGTCAGAAGCCCGGCCTATATCCTGGAGTGAATTTGGAACAACTCCAACATAACCCCCCCTTCAATCTTTTTTTAAGAGGTTAAGAGAGAAGAAAATAAGAAATATAGAGAGATTAGAGGAAGAAGAAGACATCAGCCCCTCCTTCAATCTTGTTCTGGATCCGCCACTGCATAGGTTGCACACGAAGCTGGGTTGCACATGATACGTTGCCTTCTTAAGGTCCTACTACGCCACTTGCCCGCATGCCTTTGGTAGACCAATTGACCATCGAGGACGAGGACACTTTCAGAGACCCTTCCACTTATTGATCCATGTCCACGGCACAGATATTGATCTCATGCATCCTGGCATTTATGTTATATACTTGTACCATAAAAACCTAGGGTTTAAATAGCAAATGTTGTAGTACATGGAGTTTTGTAACACTAGGACCGTTAAAGCCGGTGCTCTATGAAATTGACACTTAAATCAATATATAATAACCTGCTTTTCTCTCTACACATTATTTGAAATTAGTAATAACTCTAACCTCTTATTAGTCCATTTTATTAACTCAAACCTCGAGGAACGCATCCATGATGAACTTTCAGTCTTGCATGCATAGACTGTTCTACAGTACGTAGAATGTATGCTCGCTTGAGTTGGCGTAGGTGGGGAGTGGCAGCAATAGTTGAACCGGACTTGTGTGACTCTTTGGCCCTGGGGTTCGTGCGTTCTGAACTACCGATCGAATCGAATCGCATCTCGGGTGGTCAGTACTAGCCGCTTTTTCCAGACAAGTTAGGCGCCAATTTTGGATGGGGGTGTTGTTGGGTGCCCTGCAAAGCAAATTTAACTTTTCCGGTGTTGTTGCCACACCGGAGTGGCCGGAGTGATAGACTATTGCACTTACAAGTTACACCGATGATGAATTGGCGCCACCAAAGTATTTAGCTATATATATATATTAGTTAGTTAGTCATACAGAGAGACAATTGATTTGATCTGTGTAGCCGTACGTGTAGGTGTAAACAAAACAAACCCGATCAGTCTGATCGATGATGGCGTCGGCTTCTCGCCTCTGCAGCATGCTGGTGGTCGTCGCGGTCGCGGTCGTGGCGCTGGCGTCGGCGGCCACCGCGCAGCTGTCGTCGACGTTCTACGACACGTCGTGCCCCAGGGCTCTGGCCACCGTCAAGAGCGCGGTGACGGCGGCAGTGAACAACAACGAGGCCCGCATGGGGGCGTCCCTGCTCAGGCTGCACTTCCACGACTGCTTCGTCGATGCAAGTCTCGATACTACTCTCTCGCTCTCGCATGCATCTTTGAGGTCGTCACACGTAGTACATACCCGTGGATGCATGCAATGTGACCGGATTTGAGATTTCACGCTAGCTACCTGCGTGCAGGGCTGCGACGCATCATCAGTTCTGCTGGCAGACACGGGGAGCTTCACCGGCGAGCAGGGGGCGATCCCGAACAAGAACTCGCTGAGAGGCTTCAGCGTCATCGACAGCATCAAGACGCAGCTGGAGGAAGGGCCATCATGGACAGTTCTTCTAGGAAGAAGGGACTCCACCAGTGCAAGCATGGACAATGCAGATCGAGCGGGACCTGCCAGCTCCTTTCTTCGATCTCGCCAACCTCACCCAGTCATTCGCAAACAAGAACCTCAGCGTCACCGACATGGTTGCTCTCTCGGGTACCTATAGTACCATTCATTCATACGTCTCTGAAGTCTGAACACGATCGAAGAGAACACAAGCAATGCAGTGCAAGACTCATTCGCATTGCAGGGGGGCACACGATTGGGCAGTCGCAATGCCGCTTCTTCCGCGACCACATCTACAACGACACCAACATTAACTCGACGTTCGCGGCGTCGCTGCAGGCCAACTGCCCCCGGGCCAACGGCAGCGGCGACTCCACGCTGGCGCCGCTGGACGCGGCGTCTCCCACCTCGTTCGACAACGCCTACTTCAGCAACTTGATGTCGCAGAAGGGCCTCCTGCACTCCGACCAGCAGCTGTTCACCGGCGGCAGCACGGACAGCACCGTCAGGAGCTTCGCGTCCAGCGCGTCCGCCTTCAGCAGCGCCTTCGCGACGGCCATGGTGAACATGGGGAACATCGCCCCCAAGACAGGGTCCCAGGGCCAGATCAGGGTCGCCTGCTCCAAGGTCAACTCCTGACGACCGTGCAAGAGACAGAGACTCCCTGTGCCGCTCTGCGTGTGGAATAAGGTCCTGGTACCGGTAATACTGGGACATCAGGACACCTTTTTTTTTTTTTAGCAACAGCCAACAGGACAGCTTGCTTGTGTGTGTGGCAGTACCAGTGAAATGCATACATGCATATATGTAATGAAATCCTCGTGCAAAGGCATGGATATTTGGAACACAAATCTGCTCCTCCCCTGTCATAGGATGCAATCAGTTTCGTAGTAAATTGGGTACACCAATGTATTTCCTGACTCAAGAATTTCTAGCATTAGTGATCTTCATTAGTAAAAAAATGTTTTCAATAACATCAAATCATCACAGTTGAAAGTTGGTTAGAATACAAATCAAGCCAATGAAATAAAAAGTAAAAGGACCTCCAAAAATGACGGTCAACCCCATTGATCAGGACACTCAGTGTGAAGAAAGGCATTACCAAGATAGAAATGTGGATGGAAATGTGGTTGTTGTGGTACCTCCTTAAACACAATCATCTTATCCATTAGACGACATATAGGTGATCTCTTGACAAACGGAACCTGGTGACCAGAGATTTGAGAGAAAGCCAAGTCTGAAGGCATTGAGCTCCCAGAGGAAAAGCTATTCATTAAGATGTTGTCAGAGGCAAACACTGAGCTCCCAGAATTCTGCAAACTTTCTAAGATTGATCCCTCATCCACTTAATTCCCATCTGTGGAATTAGTCGATCATGATACTCGAGAGTTGTATCAGTAAGACGTTGTTTTTCATCACTTGGGTATCAGCAGTGTTTGTGCACACATCTAGATTTCTGTTACCTTCATAGTGTGTCCCCCCCCCCCCCCCCCCCTTCTGTTCTTGGTAATGCCTTTCTTCACACTGAGTGTCCTGACAAAGAATGGTCTTTCTTCATCTATGTCTCCACTCTCAATATACTCTCTCAGGATATTATGAATCCTCCTTTTTGCTTCTTCTACAGTAAAGTATGTGCTTCCACCCCATATGCATTCGACTAACTCTGCATGGTGAGGAGCAGGAGCTGACAAATAGCTCTTTTGAACAACCTGCAGAACTTGAATGCCATTGGAAAATTCTGGAAGTAGTGCTCTAGCTCTGGTGAGGAAAATAGGAGGCAAAATTTCATCAACAACAGCCTGTGCAATAAAAAAGCCAAGACATCAATAAAAAAGCCAAGACATCAGTGGCATCTGGTATATCAACAGTCAGATCTTCTGTCGACTCCAATAGCGTCATAAAACCTTCACTGATTGTGTAGGAACTTAGTAGATCAGCATACAGGTGCTCAGAAGTACTTGAGAATAACATATAAAAGAAGAGGAACAAACGTCATGTAGCCATAGAATAAGGCAGCATACCGGGTAACCAAGTTGATATCATAGTTCCATTCCTTCTTGTGCCATTTGTGGGATAGGTAGGTCACAAAAGTAGCAATAGACGCAACAACAAAAATCAGGGTGGTGCATGTCCAAAATGGCCCATACCTACAGTATACAAATTGGAACATAAGGCATAGTAGATCAGTAGAAAATTACAAAGAATTAATCACTCAGACAAACACAAACCACAATTACAAGTCTAATATATATGAGGTAAATGTGAAGTTTCCTCTGTTCTCTGCTATAGTACTGGCAATTGAGCACTGATCTCTCCACTTCCTTCTCCAAGTTCCAAGTTAGTACAACAGAATCCTATTCATGACGAGCTCACTATATTAATTATATACATATCTCTTTAAGTATCTCAACTGTTCCAATTGATGCACTTTGCTTGTGACACAAGCTAAAGCTCCTCAATCTAATCCCCAACAAGCACAAGCTCTAGAACTGTAAAAGGCAGCTCTGAGACATTATTGGATCTAGCTTGCACATTTCACTTCAATCCATCCACTTCCACATTACCCAGCCATGCCAAATCTAGATCCAAATGAAGGGAAGGTTAGAGCTTTGCTCACCTCCTCCTCAGCGGGTTGCTGCTCCCGGTGAACCCAGGGATGAGATCATCGAACCCCGCACTCCCCATCCGGTCCTCCCACGGCTTCCTCTTCTCCTCAGACGGGCTCCTCCCGAACGCCGCGAGCAGGTCGCCACCGCCGTCGTCGTCGACCGGCACCGGCCGCCTCTTCTCCTCGCCCCGCGGCGGCGGCGGCGCACTCCCGAACCCCGCGAGGAGGTCGTCGTCTCACGCGGGCGGCGGTGGCGGCGCCGCAGACCGGGCGTTGGTGGCGAACACGTCGTCGTACGCCGGAGCCGCCAAGGAGCCGAACACGTCATCGTCGTACCGCGGCACGGCGGAAGTGTGAAAGGTCTTGTGTGATTTTGGTAATTGAGTGACAACTTAGGTGGACTAATATGTGTTTAATGTGAGACACACAGGTGATTTAGTCCTTAGGTACACAAGTGTGAGCAACCAAGAAAGTCATGGTGGAGAGATGACTTATGCATATTGATGGTGCTCAACTTGGTGATGAAGGAGTTTATTGTACATGGTACATGACATGGAGTCATGTGATCAAGGTGGAGAAGATCAAAATGAGGCTTGGCTTGATGGGCATCACACTTGGTATACTTTAGTACAAAGTTTTCTAATTAATTACTAAAAAAGTGTAGATTTAAAGATACAAGAAAAAAATTTTACTAAAAAATACCATATTATATATTTACTATATAGATATACTTATGTGGAGTCTAATAAAATTGGATTTTTTTTATGATTTTTTGTGATTTACTATGATTTTCTAAAGATTTATTCGAAATAAATAAAAAAGGAAAAAAAAAGACAAAACCACTGTTCAAAACCACTTAGGGAAGTAAAACGAACGATTTTCAGAGTTGAAGGAGGAAAGATTTCTGGTTTTACAAGAAAAACAAACGCGAACGATAGTTGAGGGAGGAAATATGGACTTTTTCCTTAGTGTAAATAGACTCCAATCCAATCCAGTCCCACAACAGTCCGCTCCGTTCTGGATTGGGCTCCTAGACTGTACACGGAGTGGGCCGGCTTGGCAGCTACAGGCCCAGCACAGCCTCTTACTAAAACCCTCAGCGGTTCAGCGTCTGTCTCCGTCGGCGGGTGCACACAGCTCCTGCAAAAACAAGGCAAGCGACCGGCAAACCGCCGCGGTGAGTTTCTCGCGGCTTGCTGGCTAGTGGCGGAGCTAGAGAGAATTCGAGGGGTGCGCTTGCCTTGTGGGTGCGTATCATTTTATTTTGAGGGTGCGAATATGGTGAAAAAATAGCTATAATCATTGTTTTTCCATTTTTTCGTGGGTATATAGATCCGCCCCTGTTGCTGGCGCTGCTGCGGCGGAAGCGGCAAGGCTACAGGCCAGCGTGGTGGTGATCACACCAGCCGGAGGCGTGGCGTGAACCAGCAATCTGTCTAGAACACACGCAGCACAGGGCCAGGTTTCAGGTTTCGTCAGGTTTGCGACACAGACACCTGACCTAAATTCCCGTATTCTCCATGTTCAATTGGACGACCTAGGGGAAGTTAGATTCTTCTCGATTTCGGGGGATAAGTGAGAGAGAAGTAGGGGAACATGGATCCAAAATCCCCTTTTTTCTCAAAATATGTATGCATTTTACACAAATGAACATGTTTTCATATGTGCTTGCTTGGAACTGAGCAGGAAATTCATTCAATATTTCACAGGTTGATTTGAGTTGTCGAGCATTCAGCAATGATTTTCTGCAGACACTGTGATGATTACTGTCACTCCATAAAGGACCCTGACAAAAGATACATGTGAGATCTCCCTGTTCTTTGTATATCATTCTAACGGCAAAACCTGTCAGTATTTTTGTTATGAACATAGCCTTGCTTTGCTTACCACTCTGTTCATCCCTGTCCATTAGATTTTCATAAAGCAATTTTTTGCTCGTGTGCTTGTTTATTGGTACATCTACTAACATGTTTGACAATCAGATGTTGTGGTAATTGTGGGAAGGTTGACACGGTTATCAGTGATGATCCTATTTTTTATATGGATAACAGGGGGCAGGTTGGTTTTGTCTCCTTTCTTTTTAATATTTGCAGTTTTATGTTTCGTTTACCAATTTTTCAGATTGGTATGTTTTAGATATATACAAAGACGCGTGGCTGGAAGTATTTTTGAAAGCATTAAGTCTGTATACTCAATGTCCCATCAAAGAACCTTAGACAAAGTTATGGATTCTAAGGCACTTATGTTTCACTACTCGTTCTACTCTGTCAACTAATGTTTATACTTTATATTTTACTAGGGAGCTGAAGAAGCGGCTGCAGTTAAGGAGGCAGCAGTGGAAGAATCGCTTTGTGACACACAGAATTCTGATGTTGAGAGCACCATAACTCCTAGAGAGGTAAAAGCTACTGTACAGAGGAATGCTCATACCATGGTAAGTAAAGTTCATATCCTTGTTCAGTATGTTTTTCTGCCAAGCTTAGAGGCAAGAGTGATAAACATGATGTCCAGTATTCTTATGGTGCATCTTTCCTAGGCAACAAATCTTACAGCCTCCTATTCCATTCAAGTCATGCTCTTGCCTACTGCTGAACTTTACAACTAAACAGTTTTTGTCCTTTCAAAGGTTTAGTTGGGGTAACAATTCTAGGTGGTTATGTGAAAATTTCACTGTGAAACATATGTAGAACTTTGGAACAATTCCTAAAAAAACTTACCATATTCAGGAGAAAATTGGCAAGGTCAAACTCAATTTTTTTTTCATGAGAAAGTAAAGAACAAAGAAAAAGCAAAAAAATCAGTATAACTAGTTCTCTCACTGAATTTTTCTCCTTTTCTTCACTGGTTGTCAATTTCACATGTCACAAAAGAAATTGAGTTTGTCTAGAAATTTTTCATGTCCTCTACACGTGGTAATTTTTAAACTTTGCTTGTATTCTGAAGTGGTTTTCATTTTTCTACCCAGGTCATGGTTTCTACTAAATATTTACCCTAAATTTGGCACCACAACGTCGCTTTTGACCATTTAGAGTTTTATATACTCCAAGCAATAACATTGTTGTAATGAATAGTATTATTACAGAAGGCTTTCCCTAAGTAATCATCAAATGGTGCATAATCTGGTTTCGTTGCTGAATTTTGGGATATGCGGCATTGTCCCATGTTATTTCTTCCATTAGAATTTTCTGTTGAACTCGTTGTTTGCTCATTTCACCCATTATTATTTTCTTTGGGAACTCACATCGAACAGGGTATAAGAGGAGATAAATCTTCAACTATTGCATCTGAGGAACTAAATGACTCTGTACTATCCAAGGATCCTGATGGGGGGGGGGGGGGGGGGGGTTGTTACTTTGAAACATCGTACTCAGCTATAATGTTGTTTTTCTGCTTGAATCCTTGTTAAATTGATTGCATCTTAGGTGAAAATTGTGAAGGTGATGTTGATCCAGAAAGCCTTTCTGATATTAACGATGTAAGGATGCTTTTTCGGTGAATCCTTCTAATCATATTTTTCAGGATTAATCTATGGTACTGTTAGCTAGAGGTGGAGTGATGACCAAACAAGCGTCTGCAATTTGCTGTAAATGCTATCTTCTAATTTTGTAGGTTGGTTGGTACCTTCACAATGAGGAAGAAACACAGTGTAAAAATAGTATCTGGGAGGAAATGAACAGAGAGTACCTTCAGGTAATGGAAACTGACACATTTTCTCATCTTGACCAGATGATGCTACTTCATGCTATTTGGTTTACAGGAACAAGCAGCGAAAGAAGCTTTGGCAGCTAGAGGTGTTGTGCAAGAGGCAAAGAAAGTAAGAAATGACTTTGTGCAGTCAAACTTCATGTGTGCATTACACATTTTTTATCATTGTAAGCTGATTGGCCATTCCGTGGATATTTCAAACATAGAAACAAAGACGCAATGAAGGCGTCAAGAGCTCAAAACCTTCTGAAACACCAGCAGAAGCAACATACAATATGCTGAAAAAGAAGGTAGGTCACTTGCGCTCTGTCACATGCATCCAAATGAATGTATCTTGTGGGCACAGTCAGTGCAGTTTGGACTTGGTGTGCAAACTAGCTGAAATTTGATATTCAATGGCCCTTCTCACGGGAGTTGGTTCAAAGGTCAGTGTGGGAGCTCTTGGCGAATTATAAAAGGTATGCGTGTTTGTTTATTGTTAAGTAACAAAAGTGCATGTGCGTTGCAACGGGTTCTTATCCGCTTTCAACTTCCAAGTTAGCATCCTCTCGTTCAACAAAGGAGTCTTTCCAGTTAGCGAGCAGAAAATTAGAGACCACAGCGCTGGAAAGGCTGCGGGTTAGAGCCCCAGCCTCTGCACATTTGTGCGGGAAAGGCTGCGGGCTATTTCCCTTCCCCAGACCCCGCAGTGCGGGAGCCTACGGCACTGGGTACGCCCTTTTTTTTTTTAACACTTGGCTCGTGGCCATTGATATGCCAAACAAAACCTTCAAGTCATCATTTCAGTATATCAACAAGGAAGAAGGCAGATCTGATGAGTACACTTCATTTGTCATGGCAAAAGTCTGGGATTTCGAGAATTTTATTCCCTCTGAGCTCCCAAAGTACGTGAAGAAGTGAGAGTTACTTCAGCTCTAGCTTCTGGTGGCATCAACTCAGCAATCAACTTCAGTTGTAGCTTCTGGTGGCATGTAGGCTTCTTCGTGGTGTTGGCTTCGGTGCTGGCTTCAGATTACTAGTACTGTCCAGTCTGTCCTGCATGTGAGAACTGAACTTTTATATGGAGTACAATTTGTGTTACTGTTGTCCCAACTTGGGCGTGTTCAGTTCATTCTTGCCTAATTCAGAAACATCACACAATTGCCTCAGACTGCTCAATGTGGATAGCACACCGCTCTTCTCTACAATTTCTTCTCAGACTGCTCAATCTGGTAAGAACACCACTCTTCTAGAATATGCAACTTTCTTTCTGTCCAGGGCATTATTCTCTTGGTAAGCGCTGTTCGTGTCTCCAGGCATCCTCCTTTTTAAGCTACTTTAAGTACAGACTTCATAGCAATGACTACTTACCATATGTGTAGTGCATTTCTTTTTTTTGGGAAATAACTTTTTCATTATGCTCATACAATAAATGGACTACCCTGCATATCCTAGAGTTCCTTTTACGAAAAAGCAGCAGCGTATTTATAGGCTCAAAAAAATTGGTACATTCAATTCAGTAGTTATATACTCATCCTTTGACATATGTGAGTGTATAGGAAAAATGCTTGTTATTGTCCTATGTGATTTCTCCATAATTGGAATTCTCTGGTTAATTTGAATAGAGCAGTGTCCTCATCGAAAACAACAAATGTGCTAGATCTAATCCATTTCAAATCCAAATCCAAATCATATAAATATGTACAGTTCTATTTTCATCCTTTGATATATGTGAGTTGCAAGGGAGACAAAAATACTTATTCTTTGCCCTATCTAATTCCTCCAGAATTGGAATTCCCTGGTTTATTTGAATAGAACAGTGTCCGGGAAAATCATAGTGCTGGTGCTGTGCACCTTATGTAAAAAATATGGGTTCCTGTACTTGCTGGATTGACCTTTCTTGTGCTATTTGTGGTGCTGGACACAGTGACGCCAGAGCCTTCGTCAGTTTCTCTTTAGTGGCCTTCCCATGTTCCAATCTCAATAGATGCTTTCTGCCCAATTTATATTACCAATTTGGGTGTCTCTATGGTTACTTAGCTTCATTATTTGGTGTTTCATATAATGTCGGGTCTCCTGCGCTGTAGTCAATTGTTGGTATATTTCATGGCAAAAAAAAACAGTTCAGTTGTCTATCATATCCATCTACCATAATACCAGAACATATGACTGTACCTGATCAAAACATATGCCTGTCGTATTCCAGGTAGACCAATTGGTTTTCCAAGGTTGTGTGGTTTGCTGTCTACTATGCTGCAGGTTCCCATGGTCACATTCTTCTCCAGACTGAACTATACGCATTGAGTCAACTTGGAAGGTAAAGATTGGGTTAGAATCATCCCATGATCCTGTTCTGTCTCTTCCCTACTTCAAAGTGCTATAGGCATATTTTATTGTCCATAAGTAGCAGCCTGCAGAAGTTGGGAACATGCTATCATTTTAGTCAACATGAAAATACACTAGAGAACTTTTACTATGCTATACTATATCCTTCTGTAGGTTTCGGATCATAGAGATCACACAAATGTAAATTATTTTGAGTTGTTCTCTGCATCTACATCTACACCCACCTTTTTTAAAACAATATAGCTTCTATATAAATGCTTCCAGATAAATTAAGTTAACAAGGCAATGGTCTCCTTTTCTGATTATTAGAGCAAGGGCCCTTCTTTTCATATATTTTTGGACTTCTACTGGCATTTCAATATGTTTTCTGCTTATGTAGATTCACATACCTCATGCTTAGTTTAGTGATGTTATAGAGGATCTCTTTTTCTTGCAGCTAACCTTTTTTTGCGCTGCATGTGACTCATGTGTTACGGTTGCCAAATTGGAGGTCTTTTATTTGCTTCAACACTACTCGAGGCTTTCTTTAGCTCATAGCAGATGTTGATTGCCAACCTGCTATCCAAAGGTTAGTTTTCTTTAGTGATTTTTATTTACTTCAGTACATGTGTCTTCGGTTGTCTAAATTGGAGGTCTTTTGTTTGCTTCCACACCTCATGAATTCTGCTTCGTATCTAAAAATGATATAGAGTTTTTTTTTTCAGCCCATTCAGATTTCGTTCTCAGGAATGCGCTGCTTCTGACGAGTTCAGATAGGTGCAGTACATGCATCGATGGCATACAACTCCAATGATAACCTTAACATATGTGATATTTTTTTGTGGCGAACTATGTTGTCCAGTATGTCATACTTAAATTGCATTACAGTCCTTGGCCTCCTGTTACAATTAAGTTTCCATGGTTCCATACTCTAGGTACCTCAAATGTGTTTCTTATTCTATCATAGAGTAAGATGCTTAGTTTCTTCAGTGAGGCCGATGGAAATTTCCTTCTGCTAATAGAGATTTCTTTGTTTATCTTTTCTAGCTTTCAGTGGTGAATTTCATTTGAAATTAGGCTGCAATGCACTGTCCTCTACTAATTTAGCATTGTGGATTTATGGTACCTACCATTTAGACTACCTCTGTATCATCTTCAGTATTTAGGTGATTAGGTCCCTGCCTTGCTTATTTAGGTACCTGTGCATATGTTTGCTTTACCTCTGTCCTATCAGCATATTTCTGTTTCATATTCGCCGTCCTCTTTTATTACAGCCGGCCTATATTAGTTTATAGTTAACACTTCATTTAACTGAACAGTCTTACTGCACTAATTGTATCCTGCCATAGAATATTTGTTTATGAAATCTGCCATGGTAACTCTAGAATAAATATTTCACGCAGACGTGTTGGTAGTTTTTCTATTAGTTTATCATCCAGCATGTGGACTATGGATAAGATAATATATGCTTAAGCCTACTGTCTTTTCTGATACAATTTATATCTTGCAGATTTTCTACACCGATCTGTTTCATAGCGTGTACCTGTTCTTGGCTCCAACTACGGACAACAAATACAGTCATGTCATTTCCCTGTCTATATTTGAAACATAGATTGCCAAATTAACTGAGTTATTGGTTCTGTCATTTCATCCATTGATCATTCGATGCAGCATACCAAAAAAGCATGAATAGACATTTGCGGCGGCGGCGGCGGCGGCGGCGGCGTGCGAGGAACACAGATTGGCTACCTTTGGGTTTGGGGGCGCGAACATATGCTTAGTATAGCCGTTTGGCCGTTTGGGAGCCGTTGGCGCGTTGCTGCCCCTCCTCTCCAGACTCCAGCGTCTGTGCACTTGCTCCTTTGCCTTTCGACCTTTTGCTACAGACAGCAAAGCTGACTTTTGAAGTTGGACTTTGCATTAGTGCAAGCACCACATGATTTGGAAAACAGTGCCTGATCTTGCTTTTTCAGGTAGTTAAAAAGTTTAAGGTTGACCAAGTCTATTAAAAAAATACACATTTATAATATTGAATAACTATCATTCTTAAAAAGTCAAGTGTTCTTAATGTTTTCTATAATCTTAGTTGTTGAAAGTAAAAATGTTTGACTTAATCGAAACTTCTTTTGAGAGCTGAGATGGAGGTAAAAGTCATAAATGTTAATAATATTTTTATAATCTTAGTAAAACTTGACTCAATCCAAACTCAAAATTGGGTTTTTTTTTTTGGGATGGAGGTACCAAGTATACTCCCTTGGTTCCAAGAGTAAGAGACATTGAATATGTTTGACTAAGTTTGATAACAAGCAATTCTGGGTTTTATTTGATGGTTTGACTCAATCCAAACCTAAAAGTGCATTTTTATATGGAGGTAGTATGTACTCCCTACGTTCTAAAAGATATAATATGAATTACTAACTCTCTCAAAAGCCCTGGTCTCGTAATGCTACGACATAAAAAAAAATGTTGTCTATCATAATAATATATCTGAAGCTATGGGTTTAGAATAGTGTTCTAAATAGCGGCCGTATAGCATTTAGCAGAGAGGTCTGCTCAGTTGCTATAGCACCGCTATATCCCGTTGTATTTGTTGCGACAACTGACGTGAGTTGCTATAACGTCCCTATAGCTCCACTATTTAGAACATTGGTTTAGAGAATTGGGAGGAAGTAAGTATTTCAATTATTTAGTACAAATGTTGAACTAATATAACTTGTTGGACTCATGTGAAGTATACAAAAGATTGAACTACAAGCTGGTAATGCAAAAACAGCTCGTTTTTGCATATGTTGTTGTTGTCAAGTGACAACAATGCATCTCTGGATATTCTCTGATACCATATACCTACTTCCACAAGCAGGGCGGAAATTCTTGATAATAATAAAAAACATTTAACATGTTTTCATAATATATATATATATGTGTATATATATATATATATATATATATATGGTATTGCTTTGTTGAGCACACGTGCAACAACAACATCGCTCATTACAAGAGATACCATAGTGTACCACATTAACCAATTTTGGTATGCAGACAATATTTGTATGCACACGACAATTATTCATATATAGTAGTATAGTATGAGTAAATAGTAACTAGAGCAAAAGAAAAAATGACAAAGTGGCTTAGCAACGTCCATATTCATGGTGTGCCCATGAGCATGTTGTGTGAATCCATGTCAGCTTCAGACATGGTGGCATTCCATGGGGCCCTTGATGTTGGGGGCGCCAAGAAATTCGGTTGAATAGTTGCAGTAGCATGTTGTTTTACTAAGTTGTAGGCCACCAAGCTGCAGAATAATGCCCTTCTTGGCATACTCTACGAGGGCTATGAGATACTCAGAAGAGTTTCTAAAATCGTCAGGACACACATCTTGTGGTGGCGGCGGTGTGCGTGTTGGAGGTGGCGGTGGTGGAGGTATCATTGAAGGCGGTGGCGGAGGAGGCATTATCGAAAGAGGTGGTGGTGGTGGCGTCTTTGAAGGTGGTGGTGGCGGCGTCAGCGTCTTCGAAGGTGGTGGTGGTGGAGGCGTCTTCGAAGGTGGTGGTGGCGGTGGAGGTGTCTTCGAAGGTGGTGGCGTGAGAGTAGGTGTCAGTGCTGGAGTCGAAGATGGTGTAGGAGTAGGAGTTGGTGCAAGTGTTGGAACAGGAGTTGGTGCAAACATCGGAGTAGGTGTGGGTGTAGGCGTTGGAGTAGGCGTCAATGCATGTAGTGGAGTTAGTGCTGGTGCGCGAGTTGGGGTTGGTGTTGGTGATCGATATGGGGCCGGTGTGGGAGAACGCGTCGGAGCCGGCGTAGGGGCTCGAATTGGGGCTGGTGTCGGTGCGCGTATTGGTGAAGGCGTTGGAGCCGGTGTGGGAGCACGCGTCGGAGCCGGCGTAGGTGCTCGGATTGGGTTTGGGGTCGGTGCGCGTATTGGTGAAGGCGTTGGAGCCGGTGTGGGAGCACGTGTCGGTGCTGACGTAGGTGCTCGAGTTGGGGTCGATGTCGGTGCTCGTATTGGTGAAGGCGATGGAGCCGGTGTGGGTGCACGTGTTGGAGTTGGCGTATGTGCTCTAGTTGGGGATGACGTCGGTGCACGTACAGGTGAAGGAGTTGGAGCCGGGGTGGGAGCACGCGTCGGAGCCGACGTAGGTGCTCGGGGTGGGGCTGGTGTTGGTGCGCGTGTTGGTGTAGGCGTTGGAGCTGGTGTGGGAGCACGCGATGGAGCCAACGTAGGTGCTCGGGTTGGGGCTGGTGTCGGTGCGCGTATTGTTATCGGCGTTGGAGCCGGCGCAGGTGCTCGACTTGGGGCTGGTGTCGGTGCGCGTATTGGTGAAGGCGTTGGAGCCGGTGTGGGAGCACGTGTCGGAGCCGGCGTAGGTACTCGGATTGGGGTTGGGGTTGGTGTCGGTGTCGGTGCGCGTATTGGTGAAGGCGTTGGAGCCGGTGTGGGAGCACGTGTCGATGCTGGCGTAGGTGCTCGAGTTGGGGCCAGTGCTCGTATTGGTGAATATGATGGAGCCGGTGTGGGTGCACGTGTTGGAGTTGGCATAGGTGCTTGAGTTCGGGTTGGAGTCGGTGCGCGTACCGGTGAAGGCGTTGGTGCCGGCGTGGGAGCACGCGTTGGAGCCGGCGTAGGTGCTCGAGTTGGGGCTGGTGTTGGTGCGCGTATTGGTGAAGGCGTTGGAGCCGGTGTGGGAGTACGTGTCGGAGCCGGTGTAGGTGCTCGGGTTGGGGCTGGTGTCGGTGCACGTATTGGTGAAGGCGTTGGAGCCGGTGTGGGAGCACGCGATGGAGCCGACGTAGGTGCTCGGGTTGGGGCTGGTGTTAGTGCACGTATTGGTGAAGGCGTTGGAGCCGGTGTGGGAGCACGCGTCGGAGCCGGCGTAGGTGCTTGGATTGGGGTTGGGGTCGGTGCGCGTATTGGTGAAGGCGTTGGAGCCGGTCTGGGAGCACGTGTCGGTGCTGGCGTAGGTGCTCGAGTTGGGGCCGTTGTCGATGCTCGAATTGGTGAAGGCGATGGAGCCGGTGTGGGTGCACGTGTTGGAGTTGGCGTAGGTGCTCGAGTTGGGGATGGCGTCGGTGCACGTACTGGTGAAGGATTTGGAGCCGGGGTGGGAGCACGCGTCGGAGCCGACATAGGTGCTCGGGTTGGGGCTGGTGTTGGTGCGCGTGTTGGTGTAGGCATTAGAGCTGGTGTGGGAGCACGAGTCGGAGCCGGCGTAGGTGCTCGAGGCGGGCCTGGTGTGGGTGCGCGTATTGGTGAAGGCGTTGGAGCCGGTGTGGGAGCACGCGTCGGAGCTGGCGTTGGTGCTCGGGTTGGGGCTGGTGTCGGTGCACGTATTGTTGTAGGCGTTGGAGCCAATGGAGGTGCTCGAGTTGGGGCCGGTGTTGGTGCGCGTATTGGTGAAGGCATTGGAGCCGGTGTGGGAGCACGCGTCGGAGCCGGCGTAGGTGCTCGGATTGGGGTTGGTGTCGGTGCGCGTATTGGTGAAGACGTTGGAGCCGATGTGGGAGCACGTGTCGGTGCTGGCGTAGGTGCTTGAGTTGGGGCCGGTGTCGGTGCTCGTATTGGTGAAGGCGAAGGAGTCGGTGTGGGTGCACGTGTTGGAGTTGGTGTAGGTGCTCGAGTTGGGGTTGGCGTCGGTGCGCGTACTGGTGAAGGTGTTGGAGCTGGTGTGGGTGCACGCGTCGGTGCCGGTGTAGGTGTTCTAGCTGGGGCTGGTGTCGGTGCGCGTATCGATGAAGGTGTGGGAGCACGTGTTGGAGCCGGCGTAGGTGCTCGAGTTGGGGCTGGTGTCGGTGCACGTAGTGGTGAAGGCGTTGGAGCTGGTGTGGGTGTACGGGTCAGAGCTGGCGTAGGTGCTCGGGAAGGAGCTGGTGTCGGTGAGCGTATTGGTGAAGGCGTTGGAGCCGGTGCGGGAGCACGTGTCGGAGCTGGCGTAGGTGCTCGAGAGGGGCCGGTGTTGGTGAGCGTATTGGTGAAGGCGTTGGAGCACGCGTCGGAGCCAGCGTAGGTGCTCGAGTTGGGGTCGGTGTTGGTGCGCGGATTGGTGAAGGCGTTGGAGCTGGTGTGGGTGCTCGAGTTGGGATCGGTGTCGGTGCACGTACCGGTGAAGGTGTGGGAGCCGGTGTCGGTTCACGTATTATTGGAAAAGGTGTCGGAGCCGGCGTCGGTGCCCGTGACGGAGCCGGTGTCGGTTCGAAGATTGGTACACGTGTTGGTGTAGGTGCTGGAGCAGGCGTCGGCTCCACGCTTTGGAGCCGGCACTGGTGCCACCAAGGTGGAGGTGTTGGTGCTGGAGCCGGTGTAGGCCGTGGCGGTGACCGTCCCTGAGCCTGAACAGAAGCTGCGAGCATGAATGTCACGGCGAGGAACAGGAGGCGGTGGGCCGCAGGGGAAGAAGGCAATGCCTTGGACGCCATGGCCGCTAGCCGCGGACGACCCATGTTTTCTCTCAAACCGTGTGTCGATCGGTGTGTGCGCATTGCCTCTTGAAGTCGAAGCGTATCGAGCATACCCGTATTTATAGGTCATTCCTGCAGTGTCCATGCATCCATATGCATGGTTAATCTGTAGCTTCTGCAATGCAATGGCCATCGTCGTCGTCGATCGTCAGCTAGTCGCATTCGCATGCATCATATTGCAAGTGGAGCTCTGACGTCCGCATATTTTCGCATCATATTGTGGGTACTTTCCCGGACGGCAGGGTTTTACTAACCGTTTTGCCGTCGGGAACCGGTAACCGGCGGTTTGCCAGTTACCGACGGTAACCGCTCAAACCGGTCCCAAACTGAACGGTTTGGATTTTGAATTCAAATGGCGTAGTTCAAACGGTTAGCGACCGGTAACCGGTCGGTTAGGGCCGGTTACCGTCAAGTTTGGTCGGAACCGCCCAAACCGCTCCAAACCAAATTTCAAATTTGAATTTAAAACAATGGAAAATGCTGAAAAAATTCCTAAAAATAGTTCATGATTTATAGAGTCGAATGATGTATAGAATTTTCAAATTGGAGTTCGTTTGTTATTTATTTTGACGTGTACAAGTTTGAAAAAAAAAAGAAAAAAGATCTTCTTTTTTCTTTTTTTTTTCAAACTTGTACACGTCAAAATAAATAGCAAACGAACTCCAATTTGAAAAAATTATACACTATTCGACTCTATAAATCATGAACTATTTTTAGGAATTTTTTCAGCATTTTCCATTTTTTTTAAATTTAAATTTGAAATTTAAATTCAAACCGGTACCGAAACCGAATCGGTGGTGGACGGTAAGTCCGGTAACCGCGGTAACCGGCCGGTTACCGAACCGTTCTGTGAACCCTGACGGAAACAGTGTTCGAGGCCTAAATCTCGTCGTCCTATATATGGGAGATGATCGAGCTAGTGTATATTGTTATTATTATTATATTTGTGAAAATACACGTGCGCGAGCGTACGTTGTCTACTCTTCTTGAGCCAAGAATATAGGAGTAGACTACTTTACTATATATATACGCTCATTCATTAATTATTGCTTGCGGACTTGCATTGGCATGCAACTCGCAGCTTGTACGCTCCACGTAAGAGAGGTAGAAAGACGAAGCTAGCATTAGCTAGGACGTGCGCCTAACTTTACGTGCGGGTACTTGCGCCATCCATTTTTTTTTGTTGAGCTAGATATATTTAGAAGCAAGAGAAAAAAATATCAGGTTTTAGGCTTTGTTTTATTCTTTCAGTTGTTGTCTTGGACAGTGTATGCAACCGCCTAGTAGTTTGCTGCTGCTGCCAAAATAATAATAAGTAGCGGTATTTTCTAGCGCAAAGCAGCATACTGAGCACAATGTTCATCCGGTCATCCCAATTTTTGATTTAGCTGTGTGTGGTGATATTTGTGCATGGTAGAAGAGGAATTGTTGTACGTAGTAATACGGTATAGTTTTTTTACTTGTAATTAAGTAATCATTTAAAATCGATGTGATGATTAGCTATATTTTGTGCTTTTTTGGGTGTTTGTCCTTACTCATAGTTTTTTTTCCAAACAAATTAACACATGCACTTGTACCTTGCATTAGAAAAGCATGTAATTATTTTATTTCCCTATTTATAGTGCATTTTATTTTAAACCCCCCCCCCCCCCCACCCACCCATGCATACACACGATCAATTATAAACAACGGAGGGTGTGTTTGGTTCCACCTCCTAAATTTTAGTCACTTTAGAGACTAAACTATCAAACAAACTAATTAAAAAATGACTAAAAACACTTTAGTTACACTAGTCACTCAATATTTTAGTCCACTAAAATTTAGAGGTGTAAACCTAACACACCCTGAATCGATCTGGCATGCATGCATGCCGATGTGCTTACGTAGACTTGTGTCGTATATGGACTAGAAAATCTCGAAGAGCGAGATCTCTTTGCATAGGACCATCATGCACCTAATATAACCAGGCCATCGTGGTCGCTAGTCCCGACCGATGGCAACAGTGTCAGGATGGACTCTCTGTTAGCTAGCTGACCACTGCGGGTCAAGATTATGTGCGCCTAACTCTGAGAGTGATACGCTGAGGATCGATGCTACAGTGTGCCACTCCAAGTACACATGCACAAAAACAAGCACATGCTTCCGTATCACTCCATACAGCAGTCGGTAAGTAATAAACAGTAATATAATACTAGCTACTTGGTTGAAAAAGAGGCATGTGTGCTTAATTTGGAAATACGGAATTAAGTAAATTGGAGGGTCAACTTAGAAGTGGGTTATCTCTAGATAAGTATTCCATATGTTCCAAAATAGATGTGCATCTTATTTTCGGAGAAGTCAAACTTTTAAAATTTATACAAAAATATACTATACTATTATCTATGATATGTAATATGTATTGTTAGATAGATCATGAAGTATACTTTGTATTAAACTTATTTCGAGAAGCGAGAGTGACATCTCGAGAAGTGAGATATGTATTTAATTTAGGATGAAGGAAGTACTCTCTCTATATCCTAATGAGATGACATTTTGGACAGCTTCTAAACATAACTTTGACCTCTTGTTTTTATAAAAATATTTATGGAATAATGATATAGGTATACTTTTATCAAAGTATTTTTCAATACAAATCTATTTATATAATTTTCACATTTGGAATCTCAACAACTTAAAAGTTATTGATGATTTATATTTTCAATATTTGACCCAAAGCTTGTCCAAAACGTAATACTAAGGGAGTATATAATTTTCTTTTTAAATGTAAAATTGCCGCAAAGAAAAGGGAACATTGCAATCTTAGATGACATACTCCCCATCCCAAAAAAAAAGAGTGCACATCTTGTCCTTTGAATAGTCAGCTAATTAATCTTAAGTTTCATGAAATATATAAAAAATGCTAATATATATAATACTAAGTATAATTAATTAATCATGTAATTATTTTTTATAGTAGAACTACTTCCAGCTCTGAACACTTGAGCTTATTCTCTCACAAAACACTATTTAATTAGCCGACTTTTGTACCAGCCGAACAGAGTTGGAGATATAAATAGTTAAATTATTTCTATAAATAAATCTAGTTACTTGAAATTTATTAGCTCCTTACCAAACGAGAAGTGCGCCTATTTAAGACAGAGGAGAGGAAGTATATTTAGATGGGAAATATCATTTTTTTAGAATTACACAGTACTTCGTACAACGCAGACGCTCAACACATACGTACACTCACCCCTATGAATACACGTATGCAAACCTACTTCTATTAGCATCTCTAAAGGACTGAGCCGACAGACCTCGAGCTTCATGAAGTCAGCACAAGCGTCTCTCTGTCGACGGGGTCGCCTACCACTAACTCTTCGTCAACATCTATCATGTTTACGGTCACAGATTTGTTGTTTCAAACAAAAAAGGAATAAAAATCACAAATTGTCTTTTGTGATTTGTTCTTTTAATTTTTCTAGTTGATTATGTAAGATCATTGCCTGGAAATTTCTTTTAAAAAACAGTCACCTGAAATATGGCATCTCCCTATGGCAAAGATGTAAATTGCATATGTAAGCGTTTGAGTCGATCCTTCATCCTTAAATTGGCACTTTTAGAATCTCAAAAAAAATGGCACTTTTAGATGCATATATCTGGTCTTGTTCTTTCTGCTCCTAGCGGTAACATGCCTGTACTGTAAGTTGCAGCCACGAATCAATCGAACAAACAAAAAAAAACAGCGATTCACAGGTGCGCTAAGAAATTAACTGACCTGCTTCTGCATCCAGGAATAGCATGATTACAGCCTACATGCAAGCACACAGAAAAGACCAAACTGTATCATCTTAGGTTGAATGTTACTACTTGTGTGTATCATCTTAGGTTAAATGTTACTACTTGTGTGAGACAGAAAGCATATCAAAGACAGACAATGACAACTTTTTTGAATCCTTAAACACCAATTTATATATAGCAAAAAATAAAAAAGAAAAATACATGGACCGAAGCCGACAAAAAGGAGCAGGAGGAGCGGCAGGAAAAGGGCCCGATTCCCTTTGATTTGGGCTTCTTCAGTGAAAGGCCTGATTGATCCTCGAAAGAAAGTGAAAAAAAAAGCCCGATTCTCTTTGATTTCAGAATTCGAACGTTGGCTTGCGCACTCCCTGGCTATAATACTCTGGCTCCACTTCTATTTTTTTTTCGAGAACGTGCTATGTTTCATTAAGTAGAAGGGGAGTTTGTTACACGCCCAGTGCGATCAGCGAGATGCCAACGCACATAGGCCGTCAACGAAGGTTACAGGCAGCTATTACAAGGCACACAAGTGGAGCGACAAGTTGTTCGGCCAAAGCTAGGTTTCATCCGCTCCACCTCCATAGAACGTGGAGGACCGAAAACAACGATCAGAGGAGGGTGAATGGGAGCCTCAAATTTCTCTTGAAATATTCGGACCACTCTTCCCAAAAACCAAACCCAGTTGCTGGGTGCTCAACCTCCCCTGAGCAACGCGAGTGGGGATTCAGACGAAAACGAGCAAAAGAAAGCTCACCGGCAGTGGAGGAAAACTCACCGGAAACCCCTAAGATAGAGTTCTCAACCCCTATGAGAAAGAGGCAAAAACCCTAAGCAAAACAGCCAGAAAAACAGGCGACGGACGCTCCAGGGCAGGGCGTCGGACGTTGACGATGGACGCTTAGGCGAGCGTCCGTCGGCCTTCCAGAGAGCACTGCAGAAGAGAAGCAGAAGGCTGGTCGTCGGACGCTGAGCGACGGACGCTTGGGTGAGCGTCCGTTGGCGTCGGACTCTGGGCGACGGACGCTGGGGTGAGAGTCCGTCGACCTACCAGAGGGCTCAGAAAAACGGGCAGAAAACGCCACGCGACGGACGATCGCGACGGACGCTGGCGTCAGCATGACGTAGCGTCCGACGCCTCGACGGACCGTCCGACGCCCAAACTCAGAGCGTCCGACGCTCCCGAGCAGAACGCAAAAAATGCGAAAAACGATTTTCTCTCCCCCAAAACTTCTCAAATCTTAACCAAATGTTCTCCACTAGCAACCCAACTTGGTAGGTATGAATCTAGTGCTATGGAGGAGCTATCCCGAAGAAATCATCGCTCAATTTGGTGAGAATTAAAGGGAAACGAGGATTTGGGGGAAAAGGGGCAAGAACAAAGAACACCGCAAAGAAATCGCCCGATCTACGCACTCGTGAGGTTTGAGAGAAATTCCTTCGGTGCAAAGATGCTCCTCACAAATACGAACAACTTGGTTCAAACGGATTTGCATGAGCTACTCCCTACAGAGAGAAATCATCTCGGGAAAAAGAGGGAGCAAAAGCAAAACGCGAAGAACACAAGAAAAACGGGGACACGATCAATAAAGCGAAGCCACCATGGCTTACGGAGGTTACGGCCTCCGATTCCTCGCAACAAACTCAAGTTCTTACAAAGGTTGGTGAAATCAACCTAGGGATCTCATGAACTAGATAGAGGGTAAGAGAGAGAGAGAGTTGGGGCAAATGATTAGGGTTCAAGAGATGGGATGAGGATACCCCTTCATCCTCTATTTATCAGAGACTTTGGCTATTTCCCAAAGACCCCCCTAGATACATTGAGTGAACTACCTAGCCTAAGCATTGCAGTCCAAGCTCCGGTAAATATCTCCCTCGATTTGAATGGACGGCTCCGCTTCCTGCCAGGAGTTGCCGTCGCCTCGACGCAACCTCCAGGATTCCGCCACGTGTCATCCCCGCTTCCTCGGAAGCTCCGCCCGGGTTTTGAGGCCCAAACTCGCGAAACCCGCCACCGGTAGCTTTCGGCTCAACTACCGAACCCCGAGTTTTGAGGCCCAAACTCAGAAATCGTCCTCCGATGGTTTTGAGGCCCAAACCACCAAACCGTTCGACTCGAGCCACCTTGTCCTCGCCCGGTCGGACTCCGAGTCCCCTGAGCCTCTGCTCGACTCGCTCGTCCGCCATCTCGACTCGGTCTACCTCCATGTCTTGTCTCACTCGCCGGTGCCAAGTTCTAGCCACCACAGCTAGTCCGCCGGCGCCCATGGTCCCTCAGTCTGAGCCCCGCTTCCGTCCTTCACCGCTCTCAGTCTATCGGCACGGTAAGCCTCTACTCGACCTTCTCCACGCCATTGACCACTGTCACTAGGCATAGTACCTACACACCACAAGCCGATAGACAGGCACACATTTGCTTTTACAAAGATTAGTAAGAGACTACTCAAACTGAAACGCTCAAATGTTAGACAATCACTCATCACAAAACTAAACATACATAGGTACTTATCCACCATGTGTTCGTAGAACGAACACAATCTCTTCTCTACACAAAGACTCTAACATCATCTACCTGCTGATTTCAAACAAATCCCGCTAGCTACCTGTATAGCACCCGGTGATCCGTAGTCTTGCCCGATACAAAGTATAGTACGGCTGGTCTTTCCGGTGTATACAGAAAACAATCGACAAACAATGAAAGATAATGATACGGTTTCTATTTGCTTCTGCTGCGCTAATCCAGTCAACAGAAATTCTTGCTAGCTTGTCGTCTCTCCGTGTACATACAAACACTACACCATGACACATATTTGCCTACACTTATCTGTTGGCAAATGGTCGTTTTTAACTACACACTATGTGTTGATAATTGTAGAATCTTTTAAAGACATATAATCTGTCGGCAATGATGTTGTATGGCTACAAAGTAACTGTCGACGTTTCTCTAGGGGCAATTAAACTGTCGGCAAACATTTCTAGACAAAATAAGTGTCGGCGTAGCCTAGACGAGCCAACTATCTAACTGTCGGCGAAAGTGTATATGGAGCTACGCAAATTACACCCGCACTCTAGATACTAAGGCCTTGTTTAGTTTCAAAATTTTTACAAAATTTTAAACTATAGCGTTTCGTTTGTATTTGCTAATTATTGACTATAATTACGGAGTAAGTAGACTCAAAAGATTCGTCTTGTAAATTACCTATGTAATTAGTTATTTTTTATCTATATTTAATACTTTATGTGTGTGACCAAACATTTGATGTGGCAGAAAATCTTGTACATTTTTGGAATTTTGAAGGCAGGGCCTAAAATTCACGCTCTCAAGTAAAAATAAAAGCTTTTTGGACAAAATTAGAGAGAAAAATTCGTAGCCCGCGGAAAGTGAAACGCTATATTTATACATGTGTGTTTGAAACTACATTCATATATATATATATATTGATGAGTTAATTAAGGTATTATTAAATTTATATTAAAAATTTCAAAATAAAAAAATTGATTTTAATTTTTTTCAAATAAAAATAAGCCTCTGTAGGGGCGGCTTATACCTGTAACCGCCCCTACAGATGCACTCAGTGCTACATTACACGGATACGTTCAGAAAGCCACGTATCACGTATTGGATATGTATATCTGATACGGATACATATGTCTGATATGCCGTCGATATGTATATTACGAGTATCCGAATTTTTATTATTTTTACGGATATTAGATATGTGGCTGATAGGTATCGGCCTCGTGGATACGGCCCAGCCCAATAATAGAGCCGCATATCCCTCTGCCCCTGATGCCCTAGTTTGATAGTCTCCGACGCCCGCAGTCCCGTACGCGCGTGCCTCGTGCCGCATCCTCCGCTCGCCGCCCGCCGCCCACCGCCGACGAGCCTCCGTCCCTGCTCGGCAGCCTCCAGCGACGAGTTTCCGCCCCTGGGACTGTATGCTCGTGCCTCGCGCCGCATTCCCGTGCGGTGACGCCCCCCCCCCCCCCCCCCCCCCCCCCCCCCCCCTCCCCACCGGTCCCCACGTAGGCGACGAGCCACCGCCTCCGCTCGTCGGCGACGAGCCTCCGACCTTCCATCCCTGCTCGCTGCCCCAGTGACGTGGATCCAGGCTCCAGGTACCTTCCGTGAGACCCTCCCCTGTTCTAGATCTACTCTTCTTCTTCAGTTATTAGTGATTGATATTTTAGGTGTACAATAGGGGTGGCTTTTTTTTACTCATGGTGGGCTTTCAGATGAATAGTTAGTTGCAAACACCCCTGTCCAGTGCTTGAAGCTGCAAACTTAATTTATTTACATAGAATGTATTAATATTTTTGTATTGCAGGAACCTGTAGCCCTTGTTGTGTTTATCAAAAGTCCACCGAGTGTTATCTACTTGTGTGCAAAACTACACTTGTAGCCTGTAGTTAGTTGTAATCTCCTTCAGGCTTATGCATGCTGACTTGTGATTCAATCACTACATTGATAGGTAGTTCGCCAAAAAAACTTCGTAGACATGTATCTTTACTCCATTAGAGTTTGAACTTAGAAGCAATATTATTTGATTCTGCATAGTTCTTTACTCCATTGTGGCTCAGTACTGGATAGAAGTTCTCTCGGCAGCGTAGAGTGCAAATATTGAACTTGACAAACAATTTATCAGTTCCAAGTGAGTATATGAAATGCGACTTTGGCACAACGGCTCAGGATGAGGGAGATGTGAGTTTGGAAGGTCAAGTCGTGCCTAAAAAGGACACCTTCCGATATCTGGGATCGATGCTACAAAGGGATGGAGATATTGATGCAGACGTTAGCCATAGAATCAAAGCAGGGTGGATCAAGTGGCGTCAAGCTTCTGGCATTCTATGTGACAAGAGGGTACCCCAAAAGCTAAAAGGCAAGTTCTATAGGACAGCAATTAGACCTGCAATGTTGTATGGAGCCGAATGTTGGCCCACAAAGACTCGACATGTTCAACAAATGAGTGTTGCAGAAATGCGCATGTTGCGTTGGATCTGTGGTCACACAAGAATGGACCGAGTTCGGAATGATGATATACGTGATCGCCTAGGGGTGACACCAATTGAAGAAAAGCTTGTCCAACATCGGTTGGAATGGTTTGGCCATGTCCAGAGGAGACCGCCAGATGCACCAGTGCACTGTGGAGTCCCAAGCCAAGCTAATAATATAAGGAGAGGCAGAGGAAGGCCGAAGTTGACATGGGCGGAGGCGGTGAATAGGGATTTAAAATCTTGGGATATATCTAGAGATCTATGTTTGGATAGGATTGCCTGGAAAGCAGCTATTGAAGTGCCGGAACCATGACTTGGGTATCTTGTTGGGTTTCAACTCTAGCCTACCCCAACTTGCTTGGGACTACAGGCTTTGTTGATGTTGATGTTGATGTTGAAGTGCATTTATGTTTTTAATTTTCATTAAGAGATACACTTCTCATCCAGTAGCTCTTTTTGTCAGACTAAAAAGGCCTAAACTTGGACCTGCTTGAAACCTTGAACTGGAAGCTAAAAAATTACTGTTGCAGGCACCAGATTAGGTCTTAGGAAGCTCAGAACTGTACCCAAAAGCATTGTCTCACATGACAATAACTATGGTTCAACTAGCAACGGAATTTAATTTGAATCCTCTAGTGCTAACCCTTCAGTGCCATATACCAAAACTATATATTGCTTTGAGTTAGGTACATCAGTTTAGTTATCTATTTCTTTAACAAATGTTTATGATATTGCACTGTCCTTGTAATTTTGGTATTTCTGCTAGGTTGCCAAAACCGACCAAAGTAGTTGTAGTTTTGGTATTTTTGTCTGTAGGACATTTTTTGTTCATTGCTAAGATCGATAAATATATATAAGCACAAACACTCTATACTTAGCTTACTCTGTACTACACTCCTAAAGCCACAGCAGAGAGAGATAGAGGGATGTTTCTATGTACGTAGATGGACTGAGATACTAAGCTGCTCACAACTTCGATGCTCACAACTTCGATCGGTCGCTGTTGATTAGCTAGTCGTCTTTGATCACATAGGCCTTTTGGATTAATGAATATATCATTAGCAGATTCATTATTTTGTTTTAGATTAATGATGACTATGTCATTATTTTGTTTGAATGCAGATTCATTAGCAGATCACATAGGCATTTTGGATTAATGAATATTGACTATATCATGATTTTGTTTTAGATTAATGATGATCGACATATTTCTGAGGCCTCTCCTCTCCTTTGTTTTGGCCAATGATGAGTGACATGCTTTTGATGCTCCTACTCTATCTCCTCTCTCCTTTGTTTTTGCCAATGATGATATTGTCCAATCCATTACATGACATGGATTATGAGCTGATGATCAACACTTGTGAGGAACTTAGGATCATTGTTAGCTAAAAAGTTGACCCTATTCAGAAGAAAAAAATGATCCTATTTGTCATCAAAGTAAATTCATTGTCTCTAATCTGTTCATTTTAGAATATAGCCAAGATTTCACTTTCCTATAGCGTTAATTTTCTTATAGAATACAATACCAATAGCTTGGCATATCTTATTCTGTCCTTTTTACCCAGTACTAGATAACTGCATAGTGGCTGGCCTCTGTGTTTCAGGGAATCAACAAAATGAAAGCATAGGAGTGATTACAGCTATATATTAACATGCCAAGGTTTTATGGTAATGTCATTGGTTGCAAAGTGCTGAATGTTGCTGACTAAAAGCATATATGTTGCCCATTTTGTGGAAATTGGGTTTAAAATGATATATGTTGTTGCCTAAATATTGTATGGTAAATTGATTTTCCTGAAAGCATATAAAAGTGTCTATCTAAATACTAGATTTCCTGAAAGCTTTAGACTGAGTTTGTCATGGTAAATTGTATGGCTGCGATTTTATTTCTGAAACATCCTTTCTGAATTAGCTTCAGTTTATGTTTTGGTGGCACCTAAAGCATAGGCAATTGGTTTTCACATCATCTCTTTCAGTATAGTGAATCAGCTTCAGTTTTTTTAGTTCAGCAACAATTCACTGTGCTCGATTGATTGTAGAGTGTCTATCTTGCCTTTGTCTTTTCATTAACAATTTGTTGCAGCTTGATAACTCATCTACCCCTTATCTGTTTTTCTCTAATAAGCATTCATAGTATTGCAGAACAGAATCAGATTTGAGTGAGACCTCCTAGTGCTTCTATGCAGATCTTGGGGCAGAGACCAAATGTGAGTATTGCAGAAGAGAGCTCTGTAAACATGGCATTTCAACTTACTGATTGCAAAACTTATTCACTTTTTCTTGCATTTATTCTAGTTGCAGACTGTAGATAGGATGCAGAAGAAGAGTGGTACACCACATTTGTGCATCAAGCAAGGATCATCTGAAGTATCCAAAAATACTGCAACAAGACATGACTTACTTCCTTGTTCTTTTGTTTTGCATCCACTATCATGTAGGCCAAACACCCAAGTATTGAATGACACTTTTGTGCCCAAGTCAGGATCATTTGATGTCTGTGCTTTAGCCATAACCATTTAGTACAAGACTTTTAATGTATGTATATATATGTCTGCTACTAGCTCATCTATATCTTGGACCTACATATGCATGATGGCTCTATGCATCATGATCATCAATTGCTATGTATCAAATTGATGTACTTATGGAAGAAGAAATATATTATATCTATGAAATCAAATGGATTTGCTCTATGTGATGTATTCTCTGTAAAGAAAAGTGGATATGTGATGTATTATGTATTATGTATAAGGAGCATCAAATATATTATATCCAAATTCAGTTATATATTTTTACCAACAGTTTAGTACCCACTATGGGCATGTTTAATAAAATGCCTTGGAAATAGTTTCACCAACATATAAAGTGTCGGAAAAGGTTCTCACTGTCGGCGTAGGTCTTAACTGTCGGCAAAGGTTTAACTGTTGGCAAAAGATTCAATTGTCGGCATAGGTATAGCATTTGGCTACACAATAACTGTCGGTGATGCTATTAACTGTCGGTAAAACTTTCGCCGACTGCTTCTAGCGCAACTGTTTGTAAATTGTCAGAAAAACTTTTGGTGGGAGGCTATCTGTCGGGAAAGGTACCCTTTGCCTACTTAAAAAAGTGTCGGCAAAGGTGGGTCGTGTTATAGTGAAACTCATCCTTCCCTTCCTTCCTCGCTTAATTTGCATCCGAAAGCACAAACAAGTTGCCAACATAATTGGCTCTGCAAAAGATGCTATAGTTTTCAGTTTGCTTTCAGTTTAGAGAGGTAGGGTGTTTTGCTGCTGAAGAAGGTGTTACCAGTGGGGGGTGCCTTGGTGAAGATGTGTCCAGGAACCTTTTCAAGCTTGGTGCTCTTGGTGCTGAGAGTCTCGTTTAGAGGTGTTAGTTTTCAGTAGTAAGGAGGTTTGTTGCAGCTGTTTCTTTCTGGTCGAGCCTCACATCCTAAAAGCCGTCGAAGTTGTAATAGCTTTTTGGCTTTTCGCTTTCTCGGTCTTTAGCTACTCTAGCCCCTTGGGGGTTTAGCTCCGTTTGTCTGTGCTAGAACTTGTAAGCTGGCAGCCCCAGCAGGATACTGTTATTGCTTTCAATATAAAGCAGGGCTTCTACCTTTGGTCTAAAAAAATCTGAGCATCTCTGTACTCAGTCTGAGCCAAATTTGAGTGTGAACAGATACAATTCTCATCTTCAAAAGAAAGTGTTACTTATGTGTTTTCAGCCTTCCTGATATAGTGATATAGATGGCCAAATGGGCCATCCGGCCTGACATGGCATGGGCCGGACAAAATCACAGACCGATGAAATAAGAGCAAAGTTGTGGTAAGAATGTTTCATTAAGGCTATATCTTGATCAAGGCAAGATTACATTTTCCAAAAAAAAAGAAAAGAATCTGTTTCTCCTGACCTTTTTCTTAATCATGATGTATAACGGATTGCCAATGTAGCTCTAGAGTATAATTGATAGTATACAATGTGGTCTTTCTAAAAAGTATATATGATATAATCTTCAATGTAAAAGAGTATGGAATAGTGTTATTAGCCACAGCTAGCATGGGAACCAAGACTAAAGGGCTAGAACAAGGATGACATGCAAAATGACGGTTTCAAATGTTAATAAAATGATTAAGTGCATAACCAGTCCATAGAACAAAATATGTAATTGTGCAAATAGCCAAGGTGCAACAACTATGAGTGATTATTGAAAACTAAAGTTGTCATGGTTCTCTGGTCTTTAAATAGTTGTTGGAGTGAAGCTATAGTTTGGAGTGGTTTCAAAGGCATTTTTGTCCTTTCTTTAGTAATAAAATGGGGTAAATACTTAATAAGTTTTTTAAACCATAGAAAATGTCTATAAACTATTTTTTTGAAAAAAGTAGAGATAAAATTGGGTTATGTTGATCCAAATAATGTCTAGAGCTCGCGAAGACATCTTTAGGAACCCTAGAAAAAAATTAGGTTTAGCACTTGGAAAATAGGAAAAATAACCAAAAATATTGAAAATTTTAAAACAAAAAATAACAATTAATATATAACATACTTTGGAACTTTGTACGATGAAAATATGAGA
This sequence comes from Microstegium vimineum, assembly GCA_022036555.1. NCBI lineage: Eukaryota > Viridiplantae > Streptophyta > Magnoliopsida > Poales > Poaceae > Microstegium > Microstegium vimineum. The sequence goes on from CM039141.1 coordinate 7,918,483, forward strand.
TGCATTCATCCTATGCATTCGTACTGGTTGTGTATTATGTTTTCTATTGTGAAAAGTTTTCAAAACATACATACCGATTAGAATGTTTTGAGAAAACTCTATATTATTTTGGATATTGTTTAAATTTTCCTAGAGTTTAATCTATTTTTAAGTATCTAGAGATATTTTCATGAGTTCTAACTATTTTATTTGATATTTTTGTATACAAATATGTTTGTAGTTTTTAAAAATTTTAAAAGGTCATATACAATTTTTTGTGGTTTAAAAATTGAAGTGTTTACCCATTTTTAAATAAAAAGGACAAAATCTTGTTCAAAATAACTCCAAATTGAATGAATGTAATTTGAATAGTTTTGAATATTTAGGGTGTAAGAAATCTGTTATTTGAGTTTTTTTTTTGTCCCAACGGCGGCTGCTCCTGTGCATGTCTCTGCTTGAGCCAATAAACCCGGAACACTTCTACAGTTCTAGCCTTATAGAAATTACTGAAGAAATTAAATGGTCTGACCGGGAATCAATTCATGACAACCGATGAACGATGCCTAAACATATCTTTTCACCAACCCTGCTTAAAGCGCGAAGGTCAGGAGAACTAACGGACCTGATAAAATTGTTCTCTATACACTTGTACAGCTGTGTTGGAGACGGATATAAATAATGGTGTTTGGATGGTTTCTTTTCGTCTTAGCTAATAACAGACTACAATGACAGAAAGAGGATCTGATAGCTAGATGACGAGCACATCCACATTTCGCAGACAGGAAGTGAAGTGAGACGGTGAGCAACAGGCTTGAGCACGAAACGTTGCGCTAACCAACTTGTTGGATTAATAATCTGATGATTTTTTTTTTTTGACTCTTCAGAAAGACGAAGCCAGCCGGAAGATACGCTTGCTCGCTGTGCGTCAGAAAATGACTCTCGCATGTTTTGAAACAGAATGACTGATATAATATACTCCTATGTAGTACTCTCATATTCCAAATTAGACGATGTATGGGGGTAAATAATGTGAACTAAATAACAAATCAAGTAAGATGCATGCATAATAAATAAAAATAAACTTATTAAACAAACAATCGTGCAGCAGGCTGCAGATACAATACATATGGATGAATGGTCCATGGATTGATGAGACGAACAAGAAACTGCTCTTGGTCGACAATTGCGCAAGCTCCTTGCACACGCCAAGAACAAAGCCTAGATCTGCATGCATTAGGTCTAACAACCACGCACTATACAAGCACCGGCCGGTTGGTCGCCTGCTGGCTATGCTAGCTCGAATGCTCTATCATATACACTAGTACATGCATGCTGATGACAGGTAGCTGATATATCTAATAATATAATCCCACACGCCTACACACACTTGACAAGTTCACATTCCTATCCTATATAAGCACACGTACGCCTCCTCCATCTCCCGGCAACACCATCATCACAAGCCAAAAACTCACTGCATCTGAATTCGAACACCGATCGACCACCAGAACATACAGTGCAACAGCTAGCTAGCTAATCGACGATGGCTGCAGCTTCGTCGCGAATGGGCGTGTTAGCTATCGTCTACCTCAGCATCATGGTGGCGGCGCACGGAGCGGAGGAGCTCACCGCGGACTACTACAGCGAGACTTGCCCATTCGCGCTGACCACCATCAAGGCCCTCGTCAGCGCCGCCGTCCTTGGGGAGCCCAGGATGGGGGCGTCGCTGGTCCGCCTCCACTTCCACGACTGCTTCGTCAATGTACGTACCAGCTTCATTCTCCATTAATTCTACCTAGCTATACTATAGCCGATCAATGGAAGCCTTGCATATGCAGGGCTGCGACGGCTCCATCCTTCTGGACGACACCGACGACATGGTCGGCGAGAAGACGGCCAAGCCCAACAACAACTCCGTGAGAGGCTACAAGGTCATCGACAGCATCAAGTCGGCGGTGAACACGATATGCTTGGGGAACGTCGTCTCCTGCGCCGATATCGTCGCTGTGGCCGCGCGCGACTCCATTGTCGCTGTAAGGACGGACTTCTCTTTAATTTTATCTCGATCAATCACAGCTGGACTTACGTACTTATCCACTCACGCTCACGGCTCGATCAAACAAAGTCACGGAACCGCGCGCACTAGCTAAAAATGTGGTGTGGTAAAGCCATAGTGGCATAAAGCACGCACTAGCCAAAATCTTCTTCCTTCTCCAGGCAACTTGCACGGAACTTTAAACCGTCCAAAGTGATCTCGACACTACTGACAGTATGACGTGACATTTTTTATATATATTTTTGTCTGTTTCCACAGCTGGGAGGAAGCTCGTACGACGTGCTCCTGGGGCGGCGCGACGCGACGACGGCGAGCATAGACGACGCGAACAACGTGATCCCGACGCCGTTCATGGACCTGCCAGCGCTACAGGCCAGCTTCGAGTCCCAGGGCCTGTCGCTGCACGACCTGGTGGTGCTGTCCGGCGGCCACACGCTGGGCTACTCCCGCTGCCTCTTCTTCCGTGGGCGGCTGTACAACGAGACGAGCACGCTGGACCCGGCGTACGCGGCGTCGCTGGACGAGCGGTGCCCGCTGTCGGGCGACGACGACGCGCTGTCGGCGCTGGACGACACCCCGACCACCGTCGACACCGACTACTACCAGGGCCTCGTGCAGGGCCGCGCGCTGCTGCACACGGACCAGCAGCTGTACCAGCAGGGCGGTGACGCTGGTGACCTTGTGGAGTACTATGCTGAGAACCCCGCCAAGTTCTGGGAGGACTTTGGTGCGGCCATGGTCAAGCTGGGTAGCCTCAACCCGCTCACTGGCGACCAAGGAGAGGTCAGGGAGAACTGCCGGGTCGTCAACCAGGCGTGAGACTTGCACTTGAGCGATCGTCGTCGAATGATCAGCTTCTTTCCGTACGTATTTGTGATACTGTCGCTGCTAGCTAGCTGTGCACCAGCAAGCTAAGCTGCAACATTCTGTATGTAGCGTGCAGTGTGTCGTTGTATTACTGCCCACATTGCTTTGTCATGCTAATGGCTATGCCTGTATGCCGCCAACATAAGCAGCTTTTGTACTGTTGGCCTGATTAGTTATATATATTCATGTTCTGAGGCTAAAACACATATTGGTCAGAGTGGGCTATCATGTTAAACTTATAAAACCATCGCACATGGTGACTTCCAGTGCGGGACCTAATAAGAGAATTAGATAGGAACCCTATAATCAATTATCGGAAAAGTTTAACAATTGATTTCATATGAATAGACAAACTTAATACAATATGCATCAAACATTTATATGGAGTATCATACATGACAGTCACTCTGTAGGATTACAGGATATATATCACTATGTATGCATGTAAAATTTTTTATCACCAGAAGAACTTACTCCTTTACAACTGACATCTTAATAACAGTAGGGGACTCAGTGCCTTAAAGAGTGTATGTTGTAGGGCTTCATTTTAGCCTAGCTTGGTACTGTTATTGTTGTTGCATAAACCATCTATTGAAGTCTATGTTCCACAATTCATTCAAATCTGGAAGATTTTGTGTCTTTTTGAGAGAAAAAGAAGCATCATATTTGTTAACTATACACCTGTATATGAATCTCTAATCCTGCACAAGAAAAAAATGATATTAGAAAGTGGTATTTCTAACCTGTAGTTTATCATAGATCATTATCAAATAAAATAAGATATAAATATAGATATAGATTGTATTTCTAAACTCATATAATGTAGTTCAGGTCTTGCTGCATTTTTTCTGGAACAAACAGCAGACAAAAATAAAAATTAAAGAAAGTCATTTTTATGTTTAAGTGCCAATCATTCATTTTCAGTTGAGGCCATAGGTGCACTGTGTCTGTCTATGATAACACTCATGATACTTACCTTGGCGCGACAATTCTATCCAGTATTCCAGTTAATATGTAGCCTACATAACATCTAACATATGATCCATGTCCATAGACCATTATGTAGTAGTTGTATTGCCATGATTATCTATGCTAGTTATTTTGCTTCACTGTCCCTATGTATGTGACACAGGGAGAAAAATCTTTCAAAGTTTTTTTGTTGATTGTAGGCTAGTGGTCTAGGCTAGCTAACTTAAGTCATTCAGAAAGAAGGAAATAACTGACACACGACAAATATTGGTACAAAAGGAACAATGAATATATCCCCTCAAGCCTAAATGCACATGGTCTTGGACAATGAACTTTTGACTCACCAATTTGATCAAAATAATAGAAGTCATATTTATGTGGTACCCGTTAGGCCGTTAGGTTCAAATAAGCTAAGTAAAACAACAATTAAAAATGGACATAACTTATGAGATGGACCACATAGAAAGAACGAATTTACCCCTGTGTGTTAGGATTGCAACCATACAATATCCACTTCTCAAATCTTGGCCTGTAATTAGAAACATGAACCATAGCCTAAGCTGATGGCATGTATCCTCATGCTGAACATCGAAAAACAGGACTTTGAGGTATGAGAAAAAAAGGAGGCCCACCTCGGCGAAAGAGCAGTTTTAGTTTTCTTCTGAACAAACAGGTAACCAAAAAAAAGTTTCAATGCTGATTGCGTTTCACATAATGCACTCATAGACGTCTCACAGTGCCAAATAAGGTGAATGTAATAGAAGAATCCTGGAGCCAAATAAGTACATATAGATCAATTTGTACAATATCGTTTATGCTAAAATACAATGAGAACCATACACACAGTGGATAAAATGGAGAACATCAACCAACCTGATAGGAAAAGAGATGGATAATTGTAAATTTGTAGTACCAACTGCACTCTGCATATACAAAATGGGCTCATTTAGACGTTTCCCAGGATGACAAAATCAAATAAATAGAGGGCATAGTAGAGCCAAATAATTCCTCCATCCAAAATTCAGACAAATTATAGAGCAAAATAGTCACCTATATATGTTTTATGGAGTACATGTAGATCAATTTTGCACAAAATTGTTTAGACTAAACTACAATCAGAATCATAGACTCATCGTAGTCGGAACACAGAGAGGCAGATAAGGTGCTCTGGGCAGTTGTTCGTGTAATGTTTCTTTGGGGGTGGTTAGTATGAGTTTCCCCAACTCCTTAAATGTAAATTATAAATAGATAAAAAAGTATTGCAGTACAGAATGAATCCAAATCGTAGATCAATTTCGTATAATGTAACATGAAAAACAAAATTATTGGTGGTTCTCTGAACCATCATCATCCAACCATAAATTAAAAAAAATAATGAAGAAAAATGATAGGAGCGCCTTAAATTCTGAAAACACTATTAATATCACATTCGCATTACTGAAAGAAGAAAAGTTGAGACTCTAGCCAGCATGAGGTTCCATTGTGAATCAAGATCCTTCAAATCTCCATTGTCATATAACTGCAAAGACAAAGTGATTTTTAGCACTAACCAACAATAAGGAAATGTTATAAGTTGCATTTTTTGTGCATAGAAAGATGGCATGTACATACATAAAACTAAGTATGGAACGACAGTATAAGGTAATCAAAGTCAAATTGGTATGGAGCAACCTAACCATCATTGATCAGTGTTTTCTAAGAAATAGAATTGGTTTGGACTCTGCCCCCGATGCTCCACCTGGGGACCTGTAGAGGGTAAGGCATCAAATAAGAAAATCACATCATGTAGCATATTTGCAAACTTTCCTTGAAATTCGTTGCCGGACCATATCAGGCCGACATCTGAAATTAACTGCATAGAGTGCAATTGGCCGGACCATCACCATGAGCTGCCATTAGAGAGAGTCAACAAATGAGCGAGGACGCGATCTGGCACTTAGGAGAGAATGGGATGTTGCACCTACAACACTTTGCATCTGTCGATGTGGAAATCAAACAGAGGCAAGTAGCCAAGACCTAACCAAACATAGTTTCTGTCCAAGACAATCAAGATTATACACCAGATCGAGACGAAGGAGGGGAAGGAGGAGGGAGGGCGTGAACCTTGGTGTTACCGTCCTCTGTGGCCCGTGGTTTCCGACGACCCAAGCACCATCGCCGTATCTCTGTCCTGGTACCGCTGGCCGCCGTCACCGGGGAGAGAAAGAGCTACAGCTGGGGGAGAGGAACAGGAGGAAGAAGAAACGCGAACGGAGGGGCATAGGCAAGGTCGGCCGCCTCCGCCGGGGAAGAGGAAGCGCTGCAGCCTGCAGGTGGGGAAGAGGCGGAGGAAGTGCCGACGGAGAGGTCGAGAGGTGCGGTGTCGTGTGATTTGTTTTTATTTTCTTTTGCGGAGAGAGCGAGGGGGTAAGCTGCGTAGGAGGCCGTAATTAATTGGGAAAATCCAAATCGACGTTCACACAAGCACGATCCTACGTGGCTGCACACCATTCGTCAACAGTACCGAAACAGTAATCAGATTGCTTCCCATTACGCGGAACCTAGGCGCTATATGGAGTTTTATATTTATATTTATATTTATATTTATATTTATATTTATATTTATATTTATATATATTTATATTTATATTTTATATTTATATTTATATTTATATTTATATTATAATATTCGCGTGCCTTACTTAATTTTGTGAGAAATCGTTCTTGTCTTTTGTTATTAATAATAAATATTATACTTTTTTTTGCGCGAACGGGATGACGAGGTTCGCGCGTAGCAAGTCAAAAGCAGCGCACTCTGGTAGTGGTAGCGACAACAAGGTTGGTCCAGATCGATTACCGGCCTGTGGCCCTGTCCACCTTTCTACCCAGCCTGTTTCGGCCCGTCGGGCAGATATCTCAACGGCGGCCTGTTTGGTTTCGTGCCCTCACGTGGAAAATACGAGTACGTTGAAAATACTGTTAAGAATCTGCACGGATCGCCACATCCGTTTTCCCGTTCCCGATAAAAAAAAACGCAGTGGTGAAGCACCCCCAACGAATTTCTACAAATTCAATAGAAACTACTGTTCTCTACTGTTCATCAAAGGCAAAGACCCCATCCTGTAGTAGGATTGACCTCGGCGCCACTGTCGTCTAGCTTCGCCACTGAAGAGACGTATAGAAGTTGTAGATGATCTCCTATCTCCCTTCTCAATAGCACAATAGATGAACACATAAGAGTAAATATTGTGGAACTAGTATTCTCTTATCTCATTATAGATGAGTACAGGTTCCTTTATATAGTCTTAACCCTTCAGGGGTATATTTGGTATGAGCCCATAATTATCCGTAGGGTTATTGTTTCTCAACACTCTCCCTTGGGTGAATACCGCGATCAACTCATGTCTCATTAAAACTCCTAAAACCCCAATGGAAAAAATATGGAGAAAGAGTACATAGTGCCGCTAGATGTATTGCACTTGTTGTCTCATTAAAAACCATTATGAGAAACTTCTGGAAAACTTATTTATGGAAAAAAGAGTACAACGATTGTCTTTAAGACATTTTATAACCTTCAGGATTATAAATTTCAAGATCTTCTGGACCCAGTTTTAAGGGCAATTCAGGGGCGATCTCACCCTGAACTTTGCAAGTCTCTCGGTCGTCTAATACCAATATCATGGGTGTATTTTCTGAATGCAGTAGCTAGTAAAAACTTAGTGAACAAATCTACTACATTGTCACATGACTGGACTTTCAAGATATTTATCTCACCCTGCTTCTGGAGTTCGTGAGTATAGAAAAATTTAGAAGATATATGTTTAGTCATATTACTTTTAATATAGCCCATTTGCATTTGAGCAACACATGCCGCATTATCCTCATAAATAATGGTGATGTATCAACGGTACTAAGACCACATGACTTCTGGATATGGTTAGTCATCCGTCGTAGCCAATCAATTTTAGGTCCTGATTCTTGGGAAATATAGACCGAGATCTTGGGTGTCATTCAGATATATAAGTATTGTCTTAACTCCTTCTGGGATTGATTCTAGATTCTTCGAGAACCTTTATCTTCAATACATAATAAAATATCACAAGTCTGCATTTCTAGCATACTGGGGAAAGTATTGCTAGTAGCACCAAAATACCATATAGGTTTTAGTGAGGATACTCCAATTTCAAATCTTCAGGTGAAAAACACATTATATCATAAGTACACATACATATACTTTTGTTCATTTGAGTTCCTTTTTTCACTCTTATATCTCGGGTCTCACATGGGTCTTTATTCCTTCCAGGGAATTCATTTATTTGGTGCATTCAGACTATAACCATATATTCCTTCAGGGAAAAAACTTTAGGGGTTGATAATATTGGTACAAGATTTTGATGTTACTCTCCATGGATTTTCAGAATCCAATAACTGCATATTTAAGTTCATGTCATTAGCCAGATTCATAGCGGAACATATTTTGTAAAACTTCTGTCAGAACTGGTCTCTATTAAGACCTTTTGAACCATCGCTTTTCATCACCCTTTAGTCAATTAAGACCCATGATTATCTGAACATCAGGTTCAAGATATTCACTTAGCGATTTCTGGTTCAACCTCGATTGCATATTTCATTTGACTCGATATGAGAGCTTCAAGCACTCTTGTCATGGACTTTATTTCGGATCCGGATTCTCATAAAAGAGACTCATCTAGCAATTATAGAGGTAACCAAGTGTCGACACATTTTTTCCGACTTAATAACAATCTTCGTTATTTCCCAAAATGATAGATCCATTATTGTTCCATATTCCTAGCTTTATATTATGCGCGCATTGCTAGGATTTTCATCTCCAGGATGAACCTCATCAGGAGGTAACTTACCAACTGGGTGATTTCTCTACAGGAGGAATAGAGGAGTTTTATCACACATAGTGTGAATTTGCTTTATGAGCATATGCTTGTGACTTAGGCCTCTAGATCTTAATTGCAGGCGTCCCCACATATTTTGATCAAAATGCCAAGGTCAAGTGGATATGAAATTAATTCCGGGTATATCCACATCTACTTCGGGTAGAAGCACTAGATTTTGAACAATCTAGTTTCCCCCTCATAGATATAAAATTAACTGGCATAACTCCATGTTATAAAATACATGAGTTTTTGTATTTGTGCGTTTTGATTCATAAATATCAAGGCATTCCATAAAATGGGCATTCATCTCCCCCTAATGCCGAGATATTTAATAGCATACTAAAAATCCTCATTTACCAACTTCTAGTGGTATAGATAGGTATGCTTTAGTGGTGATTTATTTGGGAAATATTACGCACTTTAATATTAGGGGGTTGTCGGGTACAAAGGTAAGGGGTACCCTAACCGTGTGATTATTTAAAAACTTAACATAACAATCATTTTTAAGGCAGGGCCTGATCAGCCGTTCCAAGTCATTAGAGGAAGGCCCATCACGCGAAGAACAACTCATCGGCAACAGCAACCAGTTCATGGGCCGGCCCGTTGCGGGAAACATGGAAGACAGGGGCCGAACGAACGACCCCCCGCGCCTCCACCTCGACCTCGGCTGACGGACAGGGGTCAAACGAACGACCCCCCGCGTCTCCACCTCGACCTCGGCTGACGGACAGGGGTCGAACGAACGACCCCCCCGCGCCTCTGCCTCGACCTCGGCTGACGGACGGGGGTCGAACAAACGACCCCTCCTCCTCGGCTCAACCCCCCTTCGATCTCGACCCCTCAAGTGACGAACGGTGGTCGATCGAACGACCCGCTCGTAGGGGGCTCGATCGGCTCACCTGCTCCCGGTATGGGATAAAGGGGATCCAATGCTCCTACCTGCTCCCACCTAACGCCATGGGTACCGACTACCGCGGTCAAAGCTATAAACTCATCGCCCATACCCTGGCTCTCCGTCAGTCGTGCGGCCCCTGTAGCCACGCCTCAAGTACGGAGACCGGACATCGCCCCCTCCAACCTTGACCAGGACGACCCTCGACTGTGTCTTCAGGGATACGACGGAGTCACGCTGGCCTCGACCCCCCCCCCTCGACCAGGGGGCTCGACCATCGCCTCCAACCACTCTGGCATGGCTCCCATCCAGTCTGTCCCGCGTCGACTGTGGGACTCGTACTTGTTTACAGGAGGCCGACTGCGCTGCGCCGTGGTACGGCGGCGTCCAATCCGCCATCACCATGCCCTGGAACACCGGAAAGACAGGGAGGCCACGCCGCTACAACGATCGACGTCCCACCACGAGCATGGAGAACGGACACACCTCCCATACCGCGACAGTCTAGGATCCCTGTACTCCCAAGCCTCCCCTTGGCCTATAAAAGGGGACGTTGGGACACTAGCAGATTCAGATGCGCATTCAGATCGACAGAGGTGCATTCGGATCGGAACATCCGCATTCACATCGGCATACACACACACCCGCTTGCTTGATAAACATCTCGAGCAATCAACCAACTCGCCTAGGGTAGCCCTGCTAGTCCTAGGCCTCTGCTCATCACGAGCACCCCCGTGTAAACCATCCAACTTGTACCCCCATGTACGAGCACCTCGGTGCAAGATAATACAATCCATCCTCCCCCGCTGGACGTAGGGCCTTCTTTGCCCGAACCAGGATACATCTTGTGTTCTTCTTGCACCACATCTGGGAGAGAGAGCACACAATATACAAATTTACTAGCCGGTGGTCTTGACCCCATGGGTCATAACATCGACAGGGGTCGATATATGCAGTGAGCTTGGACTTTATTAATGCAGTTGCATGAATACTGCATGTATTTCCTTCTACAGGAGGAGTATACTCAACTTCTTGTTAGGTTCACAACTTTTGGTGAATTATAAACATTTGTTCTGCAAGTTTTTAGTTCAACAAATACATATGCAATCTTCTTGACTTAACACATGTAGTTATGGACATAACCCATAAGTTGACCATAACAATTCTTCAGGGACCTATGCTCACCAATTGTTGTATAATTAACAATCAATCTGTCCATTACATATATATATTGACCTTCCAGGTCATATGCATGGAAAAAATAAATAATTAATGGTGGCATTGCGCTTTCAGGCGCGTTAAGGTTGGTGTGCATAAGTATGATATCAAGAATATGACGTTCAGTCATGGTTGCCAAGCAGATGTCTTGGATGGAGAATTACTTCATAGTCCAGCTCTTTTTTTATTGTCCAAAAATTTGACCCAATTACTCGTACCATATAGAAAAATTGGATCATTATATTCATTGCAACATAGTCATGTAACATATTAGTTTGGATCAATTCATTGTTCAACATGAAAAGAAGCTCTCAAAATAGAACAGATAAGACCGAGAATTTTTCATTTATCTGGGAAATAATATTTTAATGCAAAGTCATTGACTTATGCAAAAAAAACTGCTCACCAAGAGCAACAACGACCAATATCCTTCTGGGATATACTCTCAACTGATAGCGCAACTTTCATAGATAAAATATATATTTAAGAACATAGTTGGCAAGATCCATGTGGCCTTTCAGAGCCTAGAATAACTATTAGAACTGATAATTAGCTTCAGACTATACTGTAACATGAGATTCATACTTGTTTCCTGCTTTCCATCTTCTGGTATTTGGCAGACAGATCTTAAATAAATTAGGTGTGGTGTGGCGTATACTAGACTCTAGCTAGTATATTATCGAGTAGCCACTCCACCCATGTTTGCCGACTTACATTACAAATAGATAATACAATGGTTTCCCGCTATGATGCCCACTATCATTTCAGAGACTGTGGGTACCTCTAATTATGAGTTTCGATGTGCACTTCAGGACTGTACAAGAAAGGACATGAATTTTCTTCATCGGGAAGAAGTATTGTGCTTTCGCACTAACCAGGAAAAATCTCAGAATATTAATCAATTTCATATTTTATAGCAACTTTCTGTTGCTAAGAGAATGTATTATCTATTAGCTTAAAGGCACAAAATAGGATAACACCTCATGCTCGTTCTGCAGCATAGAGACAAGGGCACACATGGTGACTTCAGGTCTTATGTTGACCCAACTAGAGTTGTAAGCCTATATAATCATGTTTGACAATTATACCCGACATATGGTATTAGCTCTCCTCCAGGGAAATTACAAAATGAATCCCAAATTAAGATGTCTAACATACCAACAAGTCTTATGCAATGGTTTTTCTTCGGGTTACTTCAGGTAAATAAATCAAAACAAAAAGAAAGCGCTAGAGAGAGAGAAAAATGGTCTTCTAAATCATACGTGTTTCATTTATTTCCCATTGTTTTCCAAGCATACGTGTTTTTCTTTCTAGGGTATTTATAATGGTCTTACGATAATACTTCGGGATTATATAACCCATAGAAAACATAATCATACATATGAATATTGCAAAGACAATATCAAATCAATATGAAAAACTTCCAAGAGGTAAAACTAGTTTAACATAAAATTTATGGAAGCACGTAAACCTAGAAAGTTCAGCTTCTAGATTATAGATTGAAAAAACATAATATTCAGATTAATTATTACTCTAAAAAAGACACATCATGTCCAATTATAAAATATTTGCATAAAATACCACTACCATAAATATTTTTGCTATTATATTTAACTTCAGGTTTTATAATAACAAAAATATATATATGACATATACTCAAGCTCATAAGCAATAAACCGTCAAGCTTTTCAAACACATAAAAGAACTATATGATAGCACAACCATCTAAATTTACGTGCACCAATCGTAGGCACGACAATTACCACACCACGATGGATTGATTGCATTGAACCACGATATGAGCAATATCGAGGAAAGATAGTGTTGCCGCAACAGGCGACGGCGAGGCTGCACCACCGTAGTGGAGAGCAAGTGCATATTGGCCACTCAACGATGGTATGCGAGTAGCACAAGCCGAACAACGGCAGCTTTATGCATCACGTTCCGGGCAGTGTGGTTTCAGTACAACGGTAGTGAGAGCAATATGTCAATTAAAAAAAACTATGTAAAGCTCGATCCGGTATGTCCAACATGTTTGTTCAAGAGAAAAAAATGATCTACTAGCATATACATCTAATCTTCAGGATTGATCTAGTAGAACTTGAACAACACATGCATGGCAACACAGTTTAACAACTGAAAAAACTAATAATATGCAAAGATCTAATAAGCTATCATGTTAGTATCATGACCGTGATTCATATAGCATACCGAAAAAAATTACTAGTAGAACACATCAAGTGTTTTTATATTCGAGATTTAAACTAGTAGAGAAAAAACATAAGCCATATGTGTTTGTGGCAAGGCCGGTTGCTGACGATGAGTGCATATCTCAGTTCTAATTTAATAGAAACATAAATTATAGATCATGTAGGTAATTAGTTTGCTACAAGCTAATAATTACCCAACTTTAATTATCAAATTAAATGCATTCTTTGAGATGCAATTTATTCATACCTTATAGAGGATACCGATTGATCTATGTCACGTGCCGCGTAAAGCAGTAATTAGTAGATACATACCGCTTAGGGTTTTTGGTATTGTCGGAGGTAACGCGGTCCATGCCAAACGTTTATACGCCCCCATTGCATAGACACAACGACCAACTGTGCCACCAAATCATCGGATCTGCAGCAACTCGCATAGGCACCTGGTGGCGGGGAAGGCTGACAACGGCCATGGCTCCAAGGTGTGTTGATTAGTCAAATCGGAGCTCCTCGAACCCGGTTGGGAGTGTTTCCGGCCGCCCACACGAAGGCCACGTCGTGCCACCCGTGTGAACACGATCATCATGTAAAAAAAGGATCAATCTGTTATTCATATGTGCTAGATCGATCTAGGCCATGTTTAGATCTCTTAAAAATTCTAAATTTTTTGTCACATCTCCGTCACATCAAATCTTTGAACGTATACATATAATATTAAATATAGATAAAAAAATATAACTAATTACACAGTTCATCTGTAATTTACGAGACAAATCTTTTGAATCTAGTTACTCTATAATTGGACAATAATTACCACATATAAATAAAAATGCTACGTGTCAAAATTCCAAATAATTTTGGATCTAAACGTGGCCCTAGATAAAATCTGAAAACGTCATGCATGGCTAATTAAGCCCAGAGGATCGTGGCATTGGAGAGTGGACACCAAAACTCCCCCGTATGCGTGCACAGCCTTGCGCTAGTAGATGGGATCCACAGCTGCTCGTGCAGGCTTCAGACCATGACGATGGGTGATGGCCGACACCAGCCGCCGTGAAGGCATGGATGGACAGCAAGCTCGCGTGTTGCGAGATCGAGATGACGCGAGTCATGTCAAAAAATCAATCTATGATTTAGGAAAATCAAATAGATCTTGATTTGATGGCAACCAAATTATGAACAACTCACCGAGTTAGAAGAGCTGCTGATAATGTGTTAAGAATCAGTCTATGCACGGCTCGTCAGATCCGTTTTCCCATTCCTGATCCCAAAAAGAGACATGTAGAAGTTGTAGATGATCTCCCGTCTCCCTTCCTAATAGCACAATAGATGAACACATGAGAGTCAATATTATGGAACTAGTATTCTCTTATGTCATTATAGGTGAGTACAGGTTCTTTTATATAGTTTTAACCCTTCAGGGGTATATTTGGTATGAGCATATAATTATTCGTAGGTTATTGTTTCTCAACAAATACAACCTGGATATATCTATATCTATCTATCTATCTATCTATCTACTATATAATTGAAATCTTCTAAAAGAGTGAGAAACATGAATCTCACCTCTGACCCCACAACCAGACTCACACCCTCCTTTTCCCGCACCACCCATGCACAAGCTTCAGGGATCGAATCCCACTCGGGTGCCTCGCGAAAAAAAACCACGCTGATCCCACTCGCGTCGCGAAAAAAAACACGTCGATCCCACTCGCGTCCCGAAAAAAACACGCCGATCCCGCGGAAAAATCGAATCCGACTCGCATGCCTTGCAAAAAAAACGTCGATCCCACTCGCGTCGCGAAAAAAACACGTCGATCACACTTGCGTGCCTCGCGGAAAAATCCCACTCGCCCCGCCGCCGGTTTAGCATGAGGGTCTCAGGTGCTGTGGCGGCGTGCATTTTCCTTCCTTAGCTCGTGACCAGGCGTGGTTGAGCATGGAGGAAGTTGGACGTGCCTTTTTTCCTTTGTTAATCGCTTGATTGAAACCAGTTTCTATTACTCAGCGATCTCGTGGCTGTGGAACTGAATTGACCATGGCCGGACGAGTTGAGGATGAAGGCAATGTGGCGGCGCTACGGGGGCGCTGAGGCAGCAGGCGCATGCTGTTGACGAGCTGTGCGCGGAGCTAGAGGAGGAGCGGCAGACGTCGGCGTCAGGAGACAACGAGGCGCTGGCCATGATCGTGCGCCTGCATTCGGAGAAGGCAGCGGAGCAGTTCCACCGGGTGGCTGAGGAGCGGATCCAGCACAACGAGGACACGCTCGCTTTCCTCAGGGCTGTCGTGTTCCACCAGGAGATGGAGATCGACTCCCTCAACCAAAGGTTGCTCGCTGTCCACGCCACCGGGGACGATCCCCTCTGGAAGGTGCAGTCCAAGAGCGGCACGACGTCCAAGTCCAGGAGGAACGCGTCCCTCCCAGTGGCACACCTGGAGCAACTCTTCTCGGAGCTCGACGTCGTCGTTGACACCGACGCCGGGAAGAAATCAACGGTTGGCGACCGGAGGCCGGCGAGGACGGTGTCGGACATCGACGACTGATCGACAGGGAGAAAGAGTTGACGACGAGACCCAATCTGGCGACGCCAACTCCGAGGTTGCACCGGTCGGCCTCCCACTACCTCCCCCGGCGCGCGCCGAGCTATTCCGCGCAAGCGCAATGCGGCGTGCGCTCAACAGCCCGGGCATCGCCAAAGATCATCGCCGAGGAAGACGAGAAACCGTGTAGGAGAAACGTCGCGCTCGAAGCGGACATCGACCAGATCAAGGTTACCGTGCAAACTATGGTGTTTGGATCATGGTCTAAAGTATGTTGTGCACCTTTAGACCCTGTTTAGCACCTCTTTTGGTGCTAAAAATTTTAGACCCTGCTTTAGACCCAATGTCACTTTATACCATATTTTAGACCCCTGTTTGGATCCATGGGTCTAAAAGAAGTGCTAAAAGTGCAGGGTCTAAACTTTAGACCATGGATCCAAATAAGGCCTAATATATATAACTAAACTCACATGCTTCTCTCATATAGTCTTGGGCTACGTGAAATAGATAGGTTATTTGCTTGTAGCTAGTGACTACTCTCTCTCCTACTTTTTGCTTGCCACATCACATCTAGCTAGCCAAATAGTTAACCATTGCGGACGCCCTAAGAGCATCTCCAAAAGAGTAGCCAAATCGTTTTCTAAAGTTAAATTTAGCTATTGTTAATGAAAAAACGTTTCCAACCGATTCTGTAAATGACACTATATTTAGTGATTCTTCATCCCACCTCATTTGTTCTCTACTTTTAGATAGGCTAAAGCTTTTGATTTTACAGAGTCTGTTGGAGTACCTTAATATTATCTATATTTTATTTTAGATAGTAACAAAATCCCTCAGTAAGTTTAGCTAATCTTTTTGCCTTAGACATGCTCTAACATTGGCCACACACCAAAATATCTAGTTCTGACCCCCTCCCCCAGTAATATCAGAACCGGCTCCTCTAACTTGGCCACTTCTACGTTCCTGGACGTAGAACGCCCGATGCCGTCCATTGCGGATCCAGCGAGAGGAAGCCAGCACTGAGCAAAAGGCTGTTGCGGCCCGGTTAGCATTTCAAAGGGAAAAAAGGACCGGCGAACTGCACAGATAGGCACGCGCGGCCGTGGAAAAAAAAAATGTCCAGAGAACTGACAACACGGGGCGTGAAGGAGGAACCGCGTAAAAGCACCTTGTCTTAGAAAAATCATCGTATCATTCGCTTAAATTTATCGTTTTATTATGATACAATATTATTTTCTCATAATAAAATAACACTACCTGACTTATCAGCCACAGAAGCGACCAGCCGAGCATGCCGACATACTTTCTTATATGGTATCAAACAAAGATGTTTTATATGTGATTATAGCTTTTAATGAAATCTACAACTTTATAGTTGCATGTTTTTTTTATTTGAAATTATTAAGATGCTAAAAGAAATAATATAAAGCATATTTTATTCCCGGCCAAACTTTGCCTCGCCATGCATGCGGCTGCCACGGAAGTTTGGCTTGTACTTGGTTCATGCGTAGGATGAGGCAGCCGCAGTCTGCGTCAGTTCATTTGCATGCTGAATCTCGCCATATGTGAGGCGGCCATTTTCTTCGCCACAGGCTTGTGGCGGCGCCACAGCGTCGGTGGTTGACGGGGCTGTGAACCAAACAACCCCATAAACTTTCGAATACTACTGATACTTTGTTTAACTTTTTTGAGAAACTTAACGATCTTAAATTTAAAAACTCAAAACTAAAAATTTGTAGATCTCTTTGAGAGCTATAATTTTCATATAAAGTCGTCCTCATCCGAGATGGTATGAAATAGATATATTTTTTTTACTAAATTTTTTTTCATATTGGGATAAAATGGTAATTTTGTCGAACACTTAACACCGTCAATGGCGTAAATTGAACGGAAGGCCACGGAAGAAAGAAAGTTTTGTTTTAACCATACAAATAAGTTAAAAAAGATACTCCCCTGTTTTAAATTATAGTTTGTTTGGCTTTTATAACCCAAAGTTTGACCACTCATCATATTTAATTTTTTGTGCAAAATATTTTTTTTTGTAGTTTATATAAATGACTTAAATTTGATTATGTTTGCATATATTCTTGGAATAAGATGAGTGATTAAACTTGGAGTCAAAAAAGTCAAATGAATTATAAATTGAAAAAGGGAAAGTATATAAAAAAGATACATTTTTACAGGACCATACAACTAAATATCTCTTTTATAGGACCATACAACTAAATATCGCCTTTTCTTGTCTCCAAAGCAGTCGGCGGCGGCTATCTTTTCCTTGCTAACTGGTGGGCCGCAAAGTCTTATGGTCGATCTCAATGCTTGTTTCGTGCGATATTTGCTCCGTCGCTGGATCCGCAATGGACGGCATCGTGCGATCTACGTCCAGGGACGTAGAAGTGGCCAAGTTAGAGGAGCCTGTTCCGTAATATCGCCTCCTGCCTTCTCTCTCTCCCGTCCTTTCTTTTCTCCGCCCGGCGACGGAGACGAGGCGGCACGGCTGCGACCGGTGGGATCCACGAGCTCAGCACGCTGCTCCCTCCCTTCCCCGCCGGCCGCCGTACCCGCGCCTCCCTTCCCGGCGGTCCTAGCAGCGGCCGGCCCTCTGCGCCACGCCGTGCTACAGGGCGCCGCCGCCCGGCGCGCGCGAGTGGGTCGTCTCAGCAGCGGCCGGCCTTCTGCGCCGTGCCGTGCCACAGGCCGCCGCCGCCCGCCTCGCGCGAGCGGGCCCACACGCGGTCGCCGCGGAAGGCGCGGCCACGCCCCCGCCGGGCGCCTATCTTCCCCGTCAATCTGCCATGGTGAGCCGCACATCGGCTCGGCCGCCCCCGGCGACGCGCCGCACCGGCACAGGCTCTGCTGCCGTCTTCGCCCAGTCCAGTTCGTCCTCCACCGTCGACCTCGCCCTGGCGTACCTCCGCATCAGCCTTGACCAGCACGAGCTACGCCTGCGCTAGATTCGACGGGACCAAGCTAGGAGCGACAGCGGCGAGGACGGCGCCGGTATGGAGAAGGCGACGAAGGGGATGAGAGCGAGGACCTCACTGGGGGTATCCACGGCGATTTGTATGTGGATGGAGCGTGCGGCTGTGCTTCAAGAAACCCTAACCGCCGTTTTTGCCCAGGTTAGTTGTCATGCAGTCACCTTCCTCGACCTTGCGTGTGTCCTCTTTCTGTTTGCCTCTTCCTATTCGACAGCTCCTGAGAATGGTCTCGGCTGCCCCAATTTATGCCAAAATATGTGCTTTCTGAAATAAGTCTTTACTCATTTTAGGACCGCTGCACATGACGAGTTCATGAAATTGTGCCTTCTACAGTTAAAAAAATATGTACATCCTTGGAAAGATAGCAACTCTTTTTGCTTTTATATGAAGGTTTTGTATTGTGCATTGTGTAATTCGGCTGAAGAGTAGTGCATTCAACTATTGATTCCCCTTAAGTTTTGGTTTCTTTTTTTTTCTCTCGAAAAACTGAAGTTAGGTTTCAGTAATGCTGTAACTAGATTTGGAATACACACACGATTAGGAACTTTTATTCGTCATAAGTGATATAGCTGGTGATGCTGATAGTGGGTCTGTGAAAATACTAATGCTTATTGCAGTCACTTTTTTCCCACCACGACAAAGCTGAATTTCATTACTAAATAGCAACGAAATTACAGAGTTTGAAAATGGCAAACTCAAACAACTTCTTGCATTCACTACATATTCATAACGCTGTTGATTTCTGTTCTTTTTGTGGGTCCTCAGGAGATGTACTTTAGTGGCTCTCAGGAACGCGACAAAGAGTCTGGACATCCTTGCACAGTACTGGCAGTTCTTGTCTCAGCCAAACAATCCAAAAGCGGGAGATTATGGATTCTCCGAGACTGACATGAAGAGATTTGGGGCTGATGAGGGCCTCCTTGTTTACAAGGCATTGGAAAATACTGCAGATCGTAAGATCAAAATCAGGCAAGTATTGAGTATGATACTTGAATTACCAGTTTCCATAATGTTGGTGATTACTTAATCATATAATGCTGAGGAGGAGACGAGGAGTAGAGTATGTCGGCCTAATAAAAATATAGAATATTGACATAGCTGTATGCCAACAGCAAAACTGGTGTCACAGTTGAATCTCAAAGAAGTGATAATTGAATCTCAAAGAAGTGATAAAGCAAGCAAACAAAACATTTATAGATAATTAAACAGTGTGTGCATTGAGAGATTTATTTTCTCTATTAACAACTGTAGTATCATTTCAGGATTGTCCAACTCTGGATTTGCTCCTGATTTTGACCAAGAGAGCGCCGATCTGGCTGCAGGAAGACCAAATGTTGAGAATGCAACCGTTCTTTTTCAGGATTGGTGGGGATCTGGTGTTGTGCATGCAAAGGTCTGGATATCAGATAAAAAGGATGTGTATATAGGGTCAGCAAACAATGATTGGAAATCCCTTACTCAGGTATATGCAACAAAAAACAAATTCTGTTAGATTTGCAATATTGTGCTAAGAAAGTAATTTGGTTAATCTATGCAGCACTACTTTATGTGCATTGCAGGTCAAGGAGCTTGGAATTTAGTTCGCTGGTTGTTCACAAATAACAAAAACTGTGGAAGTATATTTTCAAAATCTTTGGACACTTTCAACACTCAACTCAACTTCTTACACCAAACAAGTCTGGGATAAGCAGTGCCAAGTTTCTAGAAAGGTTCCGTGCTGGTCTCATTTCCTACAGCCAAAACAAAGATGCAGGTTTGCATCTTCCTCTGTAGTTCGCGCCTTTACTACTTAGCGCATAAATTTGAAGGAAAAAATGGCTGGAACAAAAATGGGAATAGATTATGTACAATGTATCTGTTAGGCTATGTTGTCTTCATCTGTCTTGATTTTGATCCAGCTTCAATTCTGAAAATGCTCGACACATAAAATCCTTTATACCTTTGTCATTTTTCTTTATTAATTCAGTGGCTGCTAATTGCTTACTTATTAAATCATGTCTTATAATTTTGTCAAGTGCTCTAAAAGTATTAGGCATAGTATTTTTTTTAGACTTTTTGGTTAGATCAAATAATAGAGATTTATTCTTAATCTGCGAACAGGTCACCCATACCACTTTCAATTGACATCCCATATGATCGATGTTTCGTTTGCCCTGGGTGCAAGAAATGTACTCAGGAGCACTACTTGAGCTATCTTTCCTTTGCGCCACCTGAGGTAACTTTGTAGCACATTATAAACATCCAGGTGTAGCTACTCTGTTGTCAATAGATGCTTTAGTAAACTAACATTTAGTATAAACTCATCATGGATATTTTAGTAAACTAACATTTAGTTTTAGTCAATACCTAATTAGACAGCTGGCTCTGCTCTATATATCATAATGATGCTTATTTTAGTTCTGTTAGTGAATTCCTATGGTGTTTACTTCAGTTATATTAACTTTGTCTCCATCTTTTGCACCAACAGTGTGCTAGAATTGGTGTCGTGGTGCATGCTATTTTAGGTCTATCTCAGTTCTATTAACTGAAGATATGATGCTGTAATGAAAAATTTCATGCATGATGCGTCGTGCATGATGCGTCATGCATTTAATTCTTTATTTAGCTCACTGATGATGGTGTTACAAATTTTTCTGCCTATGGTGTCGCAATTTTGGCACTCATCTGGCAATCAAATGCTTGGAGTTTGTGATCTAGGCACCAGCGGTGGTGAGCTGTCAACAAATGATATCTCACCTTTGTCACCTTATTTACAGAGCTCTATTTTAGAATCTCGCATCCCACCGCAGCCACCTGTTATGTGCTGGCCTATATTGCCTCATGTGATTCTTCCATTACTTTTCTTCTAGAATGCAAACTCTTGGTGCATTGATGGTGTGGGCAATTTTTCGTCCAATCTAGATTTAAAACGAATTACCAATTCTTCTATGAAATTTGGTTGGGTTTTGGGTCTACTGTGTTTTGGGCTACCCAAGATCTGGCACCTCAAATGTTAAAGAGGCAAACTTATACTACTGAGAAGGAATAACTGTGTGCTTCGCAGATGCACTGATGCAGTACCTTCACACTTGGTTGGTTGGACAGTTATTCTTTGGACTGAGTGTGGAGTGCAAAGGTAATTTTAATTGGCATCTGTCCATGACCCAGCTTACATATAGGAGTGCTGCATCTGGTTTGTTGTAACTCTTAGCATAGATTTATTACAGGAAAGTTTAGCCGCTGATACAAATGCACAATTCAGTTGAGATTTAGGCCGATGACATTAGTGGTTCTGTCTCTCAGTTTTCCACTCTGCTCTCACAAACTTTTGTACTTTTCGCTTGTCGCAATTTAGTTTTCAAGGTCTGCACCTGGAAAGAAATAGTATCCATTCCTGTTGCCAACATCCATGAACATCTGCAGGTTTGCCGCTAAATGCTTA
This sequence comes from Microstegium vimineum, assembly GCA_022036555.1. Classification (NCBI taxonomy): domain Eukaryota; kingdom Viridiplantae; phylum Streptophyta; class Magnoliopsida; order Poales; family Poaceae; genus Microstegium; species Microstegium vimineum. The sequence goes on from CM039141.1 coordinate 7,940,503, forward strand.
TGTGCATAAGGTATAGCAATCATAGGATTAAATACTAATTGGTGAGAATCGAAAAGTTAGCTGCTGGTTATATGTGTTCCTTTTATTATACCTGCAGAGTTAGATCAATTGAATGCCTATGGTCACTAGATTTCCCCCTAGGTACATAGTGCCAGTCAAATGCCGGTTTATTTATTTACTTATTATAGTCCCTAAAAAAATGGCTGACAACCTCATATTTTTTCCCCTGGGATTCTTTACCATATTATTCCCTTCTTCGAGCTTTTGTTAGCCATTTTCCTTTCATTAATATTCTTTCTTTTGTTTTGCTGCAACTGTGTTCCTTGTTTGGTTCATGGCTTAGTCTACCAGTACATGCTCTGGCTCTATGATGATTTGATTTAGCATCACACGTCTATTGCTTCCCTACTGTTCTTAATTATTCACATGTGTTGCTCCTGTATTTGTGTACCCTATATTATTTATTTTTATATCCCAGTTCAAGAAATTACGGATTCATTCTCAAAGGTACTTATGAATATACTCCGTATTTGTATAGGAAATAGTGCAGCATCTAAGAATGCTGCAACTGCAAGGCCCTACTTTCATGCACAGATTTTTGTTGCCTATCATAGTTCCATCCTTTCAGCTGCTTAGAAATGGCATTTTGTCCCATTCTTTAAAACAAAAAACCTATTGTGTTCGTGATCGATGGTATCTGTTTCAAATATGGACTCTCTATTATCATGATTGCTGTAGTTTTTTTAATGGCAGACACTATAGAGCAAATCAGTATTCAGATTTTGAAGGGGAAGCAAATTCCATTTTCTTCCTGTAGCCACCAAATTTCCATTGTTCCATAAGTTGTGCTTTTCATGTGTTCCTATTGTCCAGCAATAGCATCTTCACTGGCAACAGGGGTACAACCGTACAGGGCATGGACAGACTCCTCAGCGCAAGAACAACCAGCAGCAGCAGAACCTTGAACCTGTAAACAATGTTTATCTGAACTCCTTGTGCCATGCTATCCAATGTGTGAAATATCCATGTACAACATGGTCTTGAAAAACTACTACAGAGTATGTAATATATAGTCATGTACTACTGCTCCTTGACATTTTCACCGCTGCTCCTTAACATTTTCAGAGTCAACCAACATATGTACTGCTGCTCTTTTGCAATCTATAGATTGTATATTTGTTTATTTACGACACTTATGGCTTGCTAACCAGTTAACCACTGTACAGACCTAAGAATATTGGCTTGCTCTCATGGTATGTGTATCATATTCACAACCATGTTATGTAATACATGCTTTCAGTGTGTATGCATCATTGTATCTTAATTATATACAATAACCTCTATATCTTATGTGTGTAGGCTTAAAGATACTCACTTCCGTCTGCGCGCCCCAAATTTTTACAATTTAGTCCTTTTTTGAATTTTTTTCACGTTTGGACCCCTGTAGGAACTATTCCCAGAAATGGACCCAGAGGGTCGGCGCCGTGGCCCATGACACCGAGGTAACACAGCTCGCGGCGCCGAGATTTAAGCCTACATCCAGCGTGGCAGCCGACGTGGCTGGGGGCTCGGCGCCATAGGGCACGGCGCCGAGCTGTGTTCCTTATATTCCAGCCAGCTTTCCCACCCACTTGAGGTTTCATCCATTTGTTCTTCCTTGCTCTCGGGTTTTTCCTCTCCTCCACCCACCTAACCTCTTTGAATCGACATTTTGGACCTAGGAAACTTGGATTTGATCCACCGATCTTCGAGACCAAGGTATCCTTCTTCCCCTCCTTATTATTTACGCATCGATTCGGTCTATATTAGGTGTATTTTGAAACTCTAGTTAGATTTTGACTTAGGGTTTGTGACGATTATTGATTTGTTATTTGCAGTTTGCAACCATAGGATGACAAGGCGTGGGAAAACTACTAAAGCAAGGTATTCTATGCTAGGTTTATTTTTTGTTCTAATTGTTTCGGTTACTAGAACGATTTTTTTTTTCATTTGTAGGAAGGGCCCGTTGACCGGCATCGCATTCGATCCAAAGCCTCTGCCCAGCAGTGTTTCGGTTCTAATGTGCTTTTGCGGTGATCCTGGTAAGGTAGAGATTTTTGAGGATCATGAAACCTATATGCAGAGGTATTGGATGTGTTCAAATTATGCTTTTCAGCCTACACTTGCTTAGCGTCGTACTAACTTAATGGTGAGAATCTACTCTTATACGGAAATCGATTTATATCATATTAAATAATGATTTTGTTTTGTGTGCCTAACTTCTGCATGATTTACAGACCCCTCCATCGCTATGTGACTTTGAGCAGTGGATCGACACTGAGATCAAGGAGTTCGACAAACGTCTTCTGCAAGGTATGAAGGACTGGGACGCAGAGCGTCGAGTGGCCTATGAGAAGATACTAAAAGAGGAGGCAGCTGAGAAGGAGCACAAGAAAGAGGAGGAAGAGAGAAGAGGTGCAGCCTACAGGGAGGAGAGGGACAAGAAGGTTGAGCGTGCCCGCCGTGCGAAGGCAGCGATGGAGGAGAATCCTAATGCGATGATGAAGGGAAAGTGGCATCGTTGCACTCAGTAGTTCTATGTTTTATCCATAAATAACGACATGTATTGTTGAACTTTTAGTTGTGTTATCATATACCGCACTTTGAGTTTAGACAGACTTAGGTTATGAAGTATGTTATGAACTTTAATTGTGGCTTTCTTGTTGTTTCATTTCTTTTGGTAATAATTTTTATTTTAACTTTGCTATGGTAGTCATCAACGTATATAAATGTAAATAAATAATTCACGAAAAAAATTCGCCAGAGTTTCTCTTGTATATGGAGCATCAACAATGACAAATAGAGACAACATAATATGATTCAACATATATTCATCCAAATAGTACAAGACAACCACATAGTTCACCATCATCACACAATACGAATAATCCATAATGTCCATACAATCCAAATGGTCCGTAAAGTCCATACAATTCAAATAGTGAACCAAAATTCTAGTAGTGAACCACTAACTCAACTCCACATTGTCACTGCCTCCTAGCCTTACCCTTACCCTTACCAAAAGGGTCGGTGCCTAGAGTGTAGTGAACTGGCGGACGTCGTCTCCTAGTTCCTAAAGGCTGCGAAGGCTGAGTCAAAGGAGCATCATCTAGTTGGGACGGTCCAAGTTCCTGATATCCGCCGTGGTCCTCTTCGTCCTCTGTGGCGTCACCTTGGAAAGTATCTTGAGTACCACGAGAGGAGCTCTGTCCGCCGTAACCTACAATGTCACGTATCAATTAAATGTGCATATAAGTATATTTATGTGTATTAAAGAAAGACACTTAACTAGACGACATGTAATAAAAGTTTACCTCCGCGAGAAGAAGTTCTCTCCCTCTGTGTTCTCTGTGGACTCGCTACATACTCCATCGCCGCGCTAGTCCCGCAACCACAACAAGTCGCAGCTCGACGCAATCTACGTGCTAGCCTCTGTGATAACAACATGAGCATATTAAACATTGTAATATATGCATTGTCGACGAGATAGTCGTTGTGTTGATGAGTACTTACTCCTAGAAAGTTGTTGAGCGTAGCCTCGTCCACGTTTGTCCTTGAAAACCATTCAATTTCCACTATAGACTGTTTTAGCGCGTTGCCCTGCAAAAAGAGACAAATTATAGTTATAATGATAGTCATATACAACGCATTGCCATGAAAAAATTACATAACTTTTTTAAGATCACTTACCACTCGGTTCAAGACAGGTGCAGCCTCGACAATCGCCTTCACTCTCAAATTAGGCTGTTTCTGCAGTGTTGTGTAAAATTTTCTAGCAATAAGGGTAGAGGTCAACTGTTGATGCTTCTCTTTTAGATCCGTCGTTGCACAAGTATGTGGACCTACAATTTTGGTGATCTTAAACTTTTCACTGTCCTTCTGTTTCCTCGCGCATACCCTCTAATTGCAATCATTTTTCTGACATACCACTGTGTAACGACGCTCCACATAAGAATGCTGCACCTTGAACGACCTTTTACGTTTCACAGAATACTCCTGTAACCACCTTCTCAATGTTGGCAAGTCCTTGAAGATCATGCCCTTGAAAATTTCTATGCTTTCCCCATCATCAGGGGCCTCTAGCAACTCTTCTTCTCTTGCTACTGCATAAGCACCATGAGAGTGTCTGAGATCGCTAAATTCATGCACTAGTGGATCAATATCGGGACAACACTGCCTCATGAGCTCAATCTCTTGTTCACTCAATGCAGCCACAGGACGTTCATCATCGAATGAACAACTCTTGCGGTCCCATAAGGCTTCTCTCCATCATCAATCTGAACATCAACACTATTAGATGCGAAGCCTGTATGCACTGCAGTGGATGATGAAGGCACACGATGACAACCAACATTATCAGGAATGTCTCCTACATTTAAATGAAGATGTCATCATTGGAATAACATATTACAAGGGTGGATAAAAAAAGGTAAAGTGTTACTACAACACTTACTTGAATGATTTTGGGTCAAAGGTATCTCCTGAGGGGTCGCGGAAACATGAGGTGCAACAACATTAGGGCAGATTCCAACCTCGTTTGGAGCGGATTGCGCATCGGGCACCACAACCACATCTTCCACATGCACCTCTGGATTGTGTAACGGAGGATCACATGGTAACGGATCGTATTGTGGTGGTGACAAGCCATGAGGGGATGAATGCCCAATAGGGGATGCATGGCCAAGAGGAGTTGGCTCATTGGAGAGCTTCCGCACAATCAAATCCAAACATTGAAATTCACTCTTCATCACAGTATTGACATATGTCTCCCATTGAGCCTCTGATGAGATTGGGACCAACCGCCTAAATATTTGGCCTGATTTACCATGGTGAACTACTCCCTCAACTGATATGACATTTTCAATGGAATTGCAATGAAGCTCATCACGAGCCCTAGCAAACAACTCCAAAAAAGCGGCTGCTCATCGAACATCAAAGACACCCTTTGCATTCCAACTAAGGTGATATTACCAAAACCATCTTCCGCTTCCTCCACTCTTCCTCCATGATACAGGGTCACTAAGTTATCCATCTAGTTGATATACACAACACGAAAGTTTTTATTATGGGTAAACTAAATTATCAATGACCTAACTATACATATATATATATATATATACACATATATCTATTTAGCTATAAATTTAGCAAACTAACTATCTATCTATGAACTTATCAATCTATCTATTTAGCAAAATAACTATCTATCTATCTATCTAGTTGTCTATCCATCTATTTAGCGTACTAAATTATTAATGAAATAACTATCCCTATATTTACTAAACTATATAATTAATAAATTAACTACCTATTTGTCTATCTATCAACTAAATGTGTAACTAAAATTTCGAACTACAATTGCTAACTAAAAACACTAAACTAAACTTGAAAACAAAAAAAATTACCTAAAAAAACCGGATGGCAGCGGACGGCGACGGCGGCGGCGGCGGACGGCTCGGCGAGACCGCGCGAGAGAGAGAGGCGAGTGAGAGACAGAGAGCGAGCTCGGCGCCGCGGGCTAGATGAATGCTAGCTCGGCGCCGTGCCATCTGGCGCCGAGCCTCCTGCCACGTCAGATCCCAGCTGGATGCGGGCTAAAAGCTCGGCGTCGTGGGGCACGACGCCAAGCTGTGTTACCTCGGCGCCAGGGGGCACGGCGCCGACCCCCTGGGTCCATTTCTGGGAATAGTTCCTCCAGGGGTTCAAACGTGAAAAAAATTCTAAAAAGGGCTAGATTGTAAAAATTTGGGGGGGCGCGCCCTCTGTACTATATATAATATATAGCCAAGCCATCATAGTTGTAGTAACCAGCCCATACTGTGCCTCAAAGTCCATCTCTCCTTTTCTTTTCTTTTTTCTTTTACGCTGCCATCTTCATCTTCTAAAGTCTGCTATCTTCATCGATACAATATTTAGATACACGGATACAAATATGTATTTAGGCACTTTTAGATTTAAATGAGACTAAAAGATAGTAGCAAAATATTTGTGATGACATGTATGTATGTATGTACACGTGTGATTCACAACTACTCACAACGACATCAGCAAATATGCAAACATAAACTTTAGTTCATACTTTAGTTAGTACTCCCTCCGTTTCATATACTAATCAAAACAAAACAGTGTTGAAATCTCAAACTTTAGTTAGTACTCCCTCCGTTTCAATTTATAATTCGTTTGACTTTTTTGGCTCCAACTTTAACCACTCGTCTTATTCAAAAAATTTATGCAAACATAGTCAAATTTAAATCATTTATATAGACATGCTCTTTTCAGTTCATACTTCACTCGTTCCTGATGATGACAGAGGGTGGTCCTTCATTAAAATGTATGAATATGTTAAATTTAGGGCCTCCAGTTCACATAAGGACTTGATTCTTTCAAAAGGACTTGATTCTTTCAAAACTGCCGTACATTAATAACTGGAGAGTAATTGTGCATCTCAAAACTGCCGTACATTAATAACTGGAGAGTAATTGTGCATCTCTATGGTGTTCTTGTGGAAACATTTGAACATAAGAATGCTGATTATAGTCCATTGGGTGATAAGAGTCGTACTGCAATTCGAAAAAGGAAATATACTGCGACTAGTGAAAGGGCGCGCGTGCAGACATATACCTGAAGAAAGAATGACATAGAGACAGCGCATGATGGTATAACATAGTATTGCTTCTAGGAGAGTACCGGAGAAGTGGTGTTTAAATATATTACATTGACATAGTAGTAGTCTTAGGAGATCTTATAATACAAAGACATCACATAGATAGTTTTAAGAGGGGCTTATATTACAAATACATCACATGGATATAATGGTGGTCTTAGGAGAGCTTATATTACATATATGATGGGGTTGGTTGCTGAGCCTATTCTGTTGCGACAGTTAATGTAGCCTCCCACTTCGGTCTCATTGACCATAACTTGCAGATTCGTTGCTGTCTGCATATGGGTTGCTTGTAAAAATTATGCGCGTAGAGGTTAGCGTTGGTCATACGGCAATTTGGATACTGTCGATAGTAAGCAACGCAATGTGTTCATGTACCTATCAGCAGGGAGAGGGGTGTGTGATGAGTTGCTGCTATCTGAGTTTTGTGCGTAGTGGGCATGTACACTGTAAGTTGGGGTAGTCTCATAGTCTGAAAGCCTTCCTAGGCATATAAGATCCGCATAGTACGCACAAGATGAGATTGTTCTGACACGGTAAGCAAGAGCGTCCGCATGTCTCAAAACGATGAGGCAGACATGGTGCCAATTGGCATCGCCTGTTGCGATAAATAACAACAAATAATAACAGCATGGTTAGGTAACTCAATGAAAATGAACACAACTAAGTTTCAACTAACCACCTAATGAATTGCTGGGAAGATAGGTGGAAAGGCACACACACACACAAAAAAAAACTGGTATGGAGGAACAGCATGGAAGGGGAAATATATTTGTTGGGCATAAAAATCAACACATATAGGATTAGGCTACAGAATAAAAATTATCTCGCAGGTTGCAAAGTTAGCCTCCAGATTTCAGCAGCAAAGTTCATATTATGTAAAAGGAAAATCACGTTTGAGATAGGAAAGCTGTACTCAGTGCAGCAGCTATAGAGTACGAACCAAAGAAGGAAGCAAATCCGTAGCTTCAGTTAAGATATATAAAGAAAAAAAATCAAAATACCCTATTATTGCAGTGCTACCAAGCAACAAATTACCTTGCTAGGAAGCTCAACTGGCTCTATTGCTCTTCAGACCGGTGCAGGGAGCACTGCTCCGCTCCGCTGTCTTGTCCCTACTTGCTGGCTTGCTGCAATCTGACACTTGGCACTTGGCCTCGACCTAAAGGCAACACAATAGTCATGGTAAGTTTGTTGTTGAGTTGTCGTCAAGGTACACACTGCAAATGTAATGCTAGGACCAATCTCTTTTTTTATTTACATTTCAAAGTTTAGTGCTGCTCGCATCATTGCCCCCGGCTGCCTTGCCCCTACTCGCTGCAATGAAACCTGATTTATTCATGCAGCTAACATCATGTCCTCCGATAGCATAATCTTTCATATATCCAATGAAATTATCCATGGTTTTGGCAACAAAGATATAATGTAGTTATTACCTAGGAAATTTAATAAAAGGGATGACAAACCAACTGTACCCCTAAGGACAAACAGGAAGCACAATATAGCCAAGGTAGTATAAGAGCAAGGTTGAAACAAACATCTGACAAGTTGTCATCTTCGTAGACCAACTAACCAGTCATTTGCACAATTAACTTATGGCATATGGAACCAAATGTGGTAAAAAAGATCTGAGCATGAAGAAAGTACATGTGTGTCATACAGGACTCCACCATGCTCCATATCTGAACATGTTGCAGTTTCACACATTTATTTAAGCATAAATCAATCCTCTATGGGATATTCCTATATGGGCTAAGCCATTACAATGGTAAAAGTGATGGACTGTGAAAAGGAAACATATTCAGTCAAGAAAAGAACAAAACTTTAGCACTTTATAAACATTTTTTCTGTTGTAGGGGGGAGGAGGGAGTCAGGTCCCAAAGAGTAGTGGACTTATTTTAGTTATGTATTGTGCTTTGATGAGTTCATGAGTACATCGGAAAAATTATTAGTTTCTTAAACAAACAATTAGATCTGTTATGCTAACATAGGATCAGACTTTGGCGGGTCTATGTTGCCCTTGCTAGTTTACTGAACATTATCGAATTCGAACAGAGCACAGTTATGCCAGAAGTGGAAAGGGCTAAATTGTACCTCCTTATTTATAAGAGGGATACAATGTATTTCTTAGATATGGTAACATTATGCTGCTCAAGTGAGCTATACATGTGCAGGATTGCCACATGCTCAAGTAAATGTGTGATCCATGAAAGACATGACTATAAAATTGTCAACTATTACGATGGTAATAAAAACTAAAAAGAGCAATCAATGGTCTTAAAATTACGGATCGTTAAATAAGCACAAAGGCATTCCTGAAAGCCTAAATGGCCTGTTCTAGGAACAAAAATGGCATCCTCATTCTTAAAGCATCAAAATATCTAAACTCAGGCCGCATATGTTGGCTAAATATACATATCATATGACTAAATGGCCTATTGTAGGAACAAAAACGGCTAAACAACATGCATAAAAGATCTTTTAATTCAGAGCCTATATGTTTGATATATGGAACTCAAAAATATGTGATGAGTACATGGCCTCTGCAACAACTAAAAAGGTTAAAAAAACATGAATTCTTTGCGCGAAAGCTGTCCTTACATGTATGACATTATTATAGTGGTGACCCTGATCGGTTGGAATCATAAAAATTGTGTAAGCACAGAGACTAAATCTGAAAGCAAACAAAGAAAGGGAACAGGCCATTCAGAAGGCAGGATTCAATTATATAAACTTCTTTGCCTCTTGCTGACACTTGAAGCAGCAACTACATGTGTGGAAGTTTGCATGATAATCATATAACAATAGTCAAAACACTTTAATTGCTATTTCAAAAGCCAGGGATGGTCCTTTTGAATTGGTGGTTGCTGATCCCTACCTAGCGTGCACCATGGCTTGTGAACTGCCTGATATAGAAGGGTACAAATGTGAATCACAAGCGAAAGGAGATGAGATAGTGCCGCCTGAACTGCAAACATCATATTCATACATGACCTGAACCTTGCATATTCTTGACACAGTTAAAAATTAAACCTAACCAAGTAATTCATCCAGTAACGGACCTTTGAGTTTGCAAAGTAAGCAAAACGAAATTGTTTAATAACTAAAACCTTGGAGCTCCATCTCTGGCATCTCCCTTCCTGCGGTGCACCAATCAAACTTAATTTGAAAGGCATAACACCATAACGCCATGGAATATTTATTTCCTGCAATCCATCAAATATTTCAAATGGTTGCTACAATTTTAATCGGCCAGCTGCAACACCAAAATGTTACCTGCTCACAACACCAAAATGTTTAGGTAGTCACTACATGAATTTCCATAAACAACATGTGGAAAGTTTTCTTTGTTTTCACTTTGAAAACACAAAAGGTTAACTCAAAATGTGAGATTCAGTATTAATTACAAAACTGTAGTTTCATATTAATAAGCTAATGCATATAAATTGAACATAATTAAATGTAAACTACAAATTATGAGATAGAATCGGTAGGGGGCTGTTTTAAATAAAATAGAAATGCATTGAGGCCAAATTGGATGAAGACACCAAAGTGAATGTAGAGTTATCTATCCTTGTCTAGGCAACACAAAGAGATATGGAAAGCAAGGTAGGTTATCATACACATTCAGAAGCTACAAATTATTTGATCCTGCCAGCATTAGCTTCATCTTGCTATTTCCGATGTTGAGGCACCAAACATACATAAAACAGGGTATCGGCCCGATATTGCAGATCCTAGGACATGCTGCATGAGCTAGGAGCTAGTAGAACTGAAGATGGTTTAGTGGTATCTTCCTGATATGACTATATGAGGATACTAAGGAATCATCTAACTCCTCAATTTTTAGTTTTATCATTTGTCTTTGCAGTAGATGTCTGTAACTGTGAAACGATATCAACACTGGGATTCTCCTTCAGGATCAGGATTGAGGACCACCCTTCTTTCCTTGCATTGCCTTGTGTTGTTTTTTTCTCATCAACTCCAAAGACGATACAGGGGCAACATGAGACAGCATAGATGATTGCAGTGGGCAAAGAAAAGGATGTTTTATAATGCAGTAAGAAAATCTGACCCTCCGCTTCCTTTTTTCTTCTGTTCTATCCTCATTTGATACTCCCTCCATTCCAAATTATAAGTCACTCCAAGAATCTTAGAGAGTCAAAACATCTCAAGTTTGACCAAACTTATATGATAATATAATAGCATTTATGATGTCAACTAAGTATCATTAGATTCTTCGTCAATTATATTTTCATAATATACCTATTTGATGTCATAAATTTTTATAATTTTCTTTATAACTTTGGTCAAACTTGAGATGCTTTGACTCTCTAAGATTCTTGGAATGACTAATAATTTGGAATGGAGGGAGTAATTCATAAGACCCAAATGTCTCATCATTCATTGAGTCAATGGCTTTCTCTATAACTTCGGTCAAACTTGAGATGCTTTGACTCTCTAGGATTCTTGGAATGACTTATAATTTGGAATGAAGGGAGTAATTCATAAGACCCAAATGTCTCATCATTCATTGAGTCAATGACTTTCCACGAAAAAGGAGCAGCCTGTCGTTAGTGTGAGAGGTGGCTATGGAAATTACAAAGAATGCCAATCACTAAGATGATGAAAGGAAGACAGGGCACATGCATGCAGGCACCAACCTTGTAAGGACATGGTGGCAGGTAACGTTTTGATGTCCTGTTTAGCTGAGTCGCATTGCCATGATCCTTTGATGACAACTACCCAGCATATCCTGATGGCCTAGGGGAAACCACCACTTCCGAGATCACAAAAACATGGCATGCTGCATAGTATAAGGATTGAACTGAGGATACGACTGCAAAATCTCTGAACACAAAAGCACAACCGACACAGGGTAAAATTAATGGAGCAGGGAAATAAAAAATGGAACCCAGGTGGGAACGAAAACATATAAAGGGAACATACCAAAATGAAAAAAATTGCAATCAGCTGGGGCTTAGGTGCACAAATAGTTTGTCAAAAGAGATCAACTTTGAACTATAAATATTTTGCTAGCATGAGTCACAAGTCACAACAGAGGAAATCTATTGTAGCAAAGGACGTCACATCATAATTAGCAAGTATAATAATGAGTAAGAGGTGTTCTTTTAAAAATAAGAAGTAAAAATTAAATGCCAGCTATATATGCTGCATCGAATGATCAATGGATGAAATGACAGAACCAATAACTCAGCTAATTTGGCAATCCATGTTTCAAATATAGACAGGGCAATGACATGACTGTATTTGTTGTCCGTAGTTGGAGCCAAGAACAGGTACACGCTATGAAACAGATCGGTGTAGAAAATCTGCAAGATATAAATTGTATCAGAAAAGACAGTAGGCTTAAGCATATATTATATTATCCATAGTCCACATGCTGGATGATAAACTAATAGAAAAACTACCAACACGTCTGCGTGAAATATTTATTCTAGAGTTACCATGGCAGATTTCATAAACAAATTGTATGGCAGGATACAATTAGTGCAGTAAGACTGTCCAGTTAAATGAAGTGTTAACTATAAGCTAATATAGGCTGTATTAAAAGAGGACAGCGAATATGAAACAGAAATATGCTGATAGGACAGAGGTAAAGCAAACATATGCACAGGTACCTAAATAAGCAAGGCAGGGACCTAAATACTGAAGATGATACAGAGGTAGTCTAAATGGTAGGTACCATAAATCCACAATGCTAAATTAGTAGAGGACAGTGCACTGCAGCCTAATTTTAAATGAAATTCACCACTGAAAGCTAGAAAAGATAAACAAAGAAATCTCTATTAGGATAAGGAAATTTCCATCGGCCTCACTGAAGAAACTAAGCATCTAACTCTATGATAGAATAAGAAACACATTTGAGGTACCTAGAGTATGGAACCATGGAAACTTAATTGTAACAGGAGGCCAAGGACTGTAATGCAATTTAAGTATGACATACTGGACGACATAGTTAGCCACGAAAAAATATCACATATGTTAAGGTTATGATCTAACATATTTGGGGAGTTGTATGCCATCGATGCACGTACTGCACCTATCTGAACTCATCAGAAGCAGCGCATTCCTGAGAACGAAATCTGAATGGGCTGAAAAAAAACCTCTACATCATTTTTAGATACGAAGCAGAATTCATGAGGTGTGGAAGCAAACAAAAGACCTCCAATTTAGACAACCGAAGACACATGTACTGAAGTAAATAAAAATCACTAAAGAAAACTAACCTTTGGATAGCAGGTTGGCAATCAACATCTGCTATGAGCTAAAGAAAGCCTCGAGTAGTGTTGAAGCAAATAAAAGACCTCCAATTTGGCAACCGTAACACATGAGTCACATGCAGCGCAAAAAAAGGTTAGCTGCAAGAAAAAGAGATCCTCTATAACATCACTAAACTAAGCATGAGGTATGTGAATCTACATAAGCAGAAAACATATTGAAATGCCAGTAGAAGTCCAAAAATATATGAAAAGAAGGGCCCTTGCTCTAATAATCAGAAAAGGAGACCATTGCCTTGTTAACTTAATTTATCTGGAAGCATTTATATAGAAGCTATATTGTTTTAAAAAAGGTGGGTGTAGATGTAGATGCAGAGAACAACTCAAAATAATTTACATTTGTGTGATCTCTATGATCCGAAACCTACAGAAGGATATAGTATAGCATAGTAAAAGTTATCTAGTGTATTTTCATGTTGACTAAAATGATAGCATGTTCCCAACTTCTGCAGGCTGCTACTTATGGACAATAAAATATGCCTATAGCACTTTGAAGTAGGGAAGAGACAGAACAGGATCATGGATGATTCTAACACAATCTTTACCTTCCAAGTTGACTCAATGCGTATAGTTCAGTCTGGAGAAGAATGTGACCATGGGAACCTGCAGCATAGTAGACAGCAAACCACACAACCTTGGAAAACCAATTGGTCTACCTGGAATACGACAGGCATATGTTTTGATCAGGTACAGTCATATGTTCTGGTATTATGGTAGATGGATATGACAGACAACTGAACTGTTTTTTTTTTGCCATGAAATATACCAACAATTGACTACAGCGCAGGAGACCCGACATTATATGAAACACCAAATAATGAAGCTAAGTAACCATAGAGACACCCAAATTGGTAATATAAATTGGGCAGAAAGCATCTATTGAGATTGGAACATGGGAAGGCCACTAAAGAGAAACTGACGAAGGCTCTGGAGTCACTGTGTCCAGCACCACAAATAGCACAAGAAAGGTCAATCCAGCAAGTACAGGAACCCATATTTTTTTACATAAGGTGCACAGCACCAGCACTATGATTTTCCCGGACACTGTTCTATTCAAATAAACCAGGGAATTCCAATTCTGGAGGAATTAGATAGGGCAAAGAATAAGTATTTTTGTCTCCCTTGCAACTCACATATATCAAAGGATGAAAATAGAACTGTACATATTTATATGATTTGGATTTGGATTTGAAATGGATTAGATCTAGCACATTTGTTGTTTTCGATGAGGACACTGCTCTATTCAAATTAACCAGAGAATTCCAATTATGGAGAAATCACATAGGACAATAACAAGCATTTTTCCTATACACTCACATATGTCAAAGGATGAGTATATAACTACTGAATTGAATGTACCAATTTTTTTGAGCCTATAAATACGCTGCTGCTTTTTCGTAAAAGGAACTCTAGGATATGCAGGGTAGTCCATTTATTGTATGAGCATAATGAAAAAGTTATTTCCCAAAAAAAAAGAAATACACTACACATATGGTAAGTAGTCATTGCTATGAAGTCTGTACTTAAAGTAGCTTAAAAAGGAGGATGCCTGGAGACACGAACAGCGCTTACCAAGAGAATAATGCCCTGGACAGAAAGAAAGTTGCATATTCTAGAAGAGTGGTGTTCTTACCAGATTGAGCAGTCTGAGAAGAAATTGTAGAGAAGAGCGGTGTGCTATCCACATTGAGCAGTCTGAGGTAATTGTGTGATGTTTCTGAATTAGGTCTTACCTGGAACGTCAACAAAGAGCACTTGCCTCCCAAACTGGAACAAATTCACAACAAAACTATAGACATGTCTAAAATACAACATTCAGGCACAAATTCGAAAGACAGAAAACCCCATGTCATCTGCTGTAAGCATTGAACTACCAAACATTTCCTGACTTGTTTAAAACATCATAATGAAATGTGCGCCAGCCCACCCCGCGTCTGGATTCTATACTAGCTGTTGCTGCATGAAGATTCATGAAGAGTGCACAGCACCAAGCATACAGTAATCGGGGAAATAGAAGGGTGACCAGGCACCAAGCAAAAATGAACTGAACACGCCCAAGTTGGGACAACAGTAACACAAATTGTACTCCATATACAAGTTCAGTTCTCACATGCAGGACAGACTGGACAGTACTAGTAATCTGAAGCCAGCACCGAGAAGCCAACACCACAAAAAAGCCTACATGCCACCAGAAGCTACAACTGAAGTTGATTGCTGAGTTGATGCCACCAGAAGCTAGAGCTGAAGTAACTCTCACTTCTTCACGCACTTTTCTTCCAAATCATTTCATCTTTCTCTGATATCTCTAATGTCCAAGAATCAACCACAAAGCCTAATTCAGGGAGGTATTTTGAACCAATTATCTCGCCATTGCTATCCACAACACGAACAAAGCTCATTACACCGATCTCCTCATGAACACCCACCGTCATAGACATCTCCGCCAAGGATTTGCCAAAGCCACGACAATACCTGTTAGGCAGCTTTGCAGGCAATGGCAGATACCGAAGATCAGGGCTCTCTTTGAAGACGTCGCACAACAGCATAGCACCTTGGCAATAGTCAACCCAGCACAGATAGTGGGACCCAAACGGGACAACGGCGTCGGCAGACCAATTCCACAGGAACTCCTCCACGTCCAGCTCAAAAGCACCATGGATGACGCGCTTCTTCTTGGACTTCCACCTAGATTCAGTACTCAACGGGAAGAGTAAATGCAGCTCAGGCTCCTCTGTCCTGATGATCTGCAGCTCCGCCACGGCGACGTTCTCGCCACGGCGCAGGACGCCCATGTCCAGACACTCCAGTCGGCGCAGGTTCTGGTTAGTGTGGCGGAACGATCCAGCCTCGAACATGGCCGAGAACTCCGGCAAGGTGCCGTAGACGGAGGGCAGCCGATAGAGCGACGAGGCGAGGTGCCGTAGACGGAGGGCAGCCGATAGAGCGACGGAGCTGCGCCTCGTCCTGCTGCCTTGTACAGGAAGTAGTCGTACATGTGTTGGGGATATACACAGCGGGGAACGCGAACCGGGTAAATCATCTGGAAGAGTACTGTGTCACCGTGGGCCGCTATGACGTTGAAGCGGAAGTGCCCCGAGTCACACGCCGCCCACGAGAGATAGATCACGGATGGCCGCGGCGGATTGTGGAGATCAAAGCAGACGCTGACCTTGTGGCCCAACGAGTTGGTGGAGGACGCCGCAGTCGGATTGGCGGCTGGGAACGAGGTGTCGTCCCTCACGAAGACGAAGCGGTCGAGTAGCGCCGCCCCATCGGCGAGGGAGGCGGCGCCGGTCATGGCCCGCGGGTCGGGGTTTCTATCGGGTGACGGCGGCGGAGAGCTGTAGGCTAAGACGAGGGCTTCGAGAGCCGTGGGAATTCGGATAGGGGAAGGGAGGTGAATCGGGGATCCAGGGGACGCCGCGGTGGAATCGGCGGTGGGAACGGCGGCGGCTAGGGCTTGGAGAGCCATGGCGATTCGGATTGGGGAAGGGAGGGAAATCGGGGATCGAGGAT
Source organism: Microstegium vimineum (assembly GCA_022036555.1). Lineage (NCBI taxonomy): Eukaryota > Viridiplantae > Streptophyta > Magnoliopsida > Poales > Poaceae > Microstegium > Microstegium vimineum. The sequence continues at coordinate 7,957,024 of CM039141.1, forward strand.
CGAGGTTGGGGACGCCGCAGTAGAATCGGCGGCCGGGAATCCCTGTAGGCTAGGGCTTCGAGAGCGGAATCGCGGGAATCATCGGGCCCTAGCCCGTATCATGCGCCGACCACCTTCGTGGGCTTCTCGGGCTGGCGTCTGCGGACTTTTCTTGCGCGAGCGCGCACACTTCTCGGGCTGGGCTGCGTGCTGCGGGCTGCGGGCTTCTTTTGCGCGAGCGCACACGTGGGAGGGTCCGTGGGGAGCGGCATTCCTTTGCGCGAGCGCACACGTGGGCGGGTGGGGAGATTCTGTGCAAGTGGAGTATTGGTAGGAGGTACACGTGACGAGTCGGGTTTTTTTATTACTAGCAAAAGTGCCTGATAGTAACTTATCAAATATTCATGAAAAACAATGATTAGAATGGTACATATATATCAATTTATATTTTACTATTTATATAAAATTTAAAAGTTATAACTTATTTTATGATGATAGTAACATCTATATTTATATTGTATATAAGCTAATGTTGGCAATTATATGGTAATTCCTTATTAAGTATGTACTTGATTTAAAATACAATCTCGATAGTTCGCTAAAAAACAATCTTGATACTTTTTTCCGTTATTACAAAGCACATATAGAAAGCATTTAAATTTATAATATTAAAAGAATACTCAAGATTTATCATCAAATTGTTTTCTTATCATTTGTATATTTATACCTAATAATAATCTTGTTTTTTCTCTGTTTTTACATAAACGTTTTGACTTTTTTCCTTTTTTTTTTGGTTGTAGAGATCTTGTCACTATGATTTTTTTTTTGTTTTTTCTTTTTCTTTTTGCCGACCTTCTCCTCGTCGGCCACGAATTTTATTGGCCATCAATCTTGGTCCACGAGGTATAGAGTTCTAGACTTAGAAGAGGAGACCAATAACAGGGGCTGAAAAATTCCTGAACGACTACGATTAGGTCCCCTCGCCGTATTTAAATTGGACTCCATAGCATACACATGTGACGGACTAAAAATATTTCGGACAATAGATTACATATATAGAATTAGAAATAGATCTTTGCTCTTGCCTTTTACTATTTAGATTTGGATTAGGATTAGGATTAGAATCATATTCATCCTACTCGGGGTATTCTATTTGGATGAGAATAGAATCTTAACTATATTCGTGGTCAATCTCTATATATAAAAATATGAGGGTTGTATATAAACAAATAAAGACATGCATTCACGGAGTTAGTTAGGGAGGGTCAAACCGCGGAGAAATTTTATCTCTTTATTATTACGTATATGTATAGATATAGATATAGATAGATAAAAAAACCGCGTGCACGTGACGACTCTGGTTTCATTTTCCTTTTCTTTTCTTTTTCCATTGTTATATGCGTCTTTCTTTCTTTCCTTTTTATTAATTTTATTTACATTTCCTTTTGGTCTCTTTTCATTTGTTGTGTATAGTTTAATTCTATTAACTAGCCAATGCCCATGCATTGCTACAGGTGAAAAAAAAATATTAATTCAATCTATTGCACCAATAAAAAGAGTTTTAAACCACTCAGAAATTTCAATTAGATTCAACAGAAGAGTAAAAAATAGTAGGTCGGGAGCCTCAATTTTTTATTTCCGTCAGGTGATGTTGCCGATTAATACAATGGGGAGTAAAGCACGTAAAACTTACATATTCACAAATGACGCCACAAGACTTCTTTAAACGTGGTTCTATCGACTATAGTTGGTCATGCGGCCCGAGACCCGATGGCACGGCCCGCGGCACGAGGATTTGGCCCGGCCCGATGAAAGGATCAAGATGGCCAAGAAGGGGGGGGGGGTGAATTGGGCTCTTTTTAATTTCTAAACAAGAATTAAACCTATAACGAACCAATTAACCCCCTAGTGCCTACCGCTTGTGTATCCTAGCTAGAAAGCGGTAGTAAGTCAATGGAAAGCGAAAACTTCCTACACAATTCTAGTATGAATTGAAAGACAAGTGCGGAAAGTAATGCGGTAATGAAGAGCTAGGGAAAGAGATGCTTGACACGGCGATGTTTTGCCGAGGTATCGAGGAGTCGACACTCCCCCCTAGTCCTCGTTGGAGCACCTCGCAAGGTATAACTCCCCCTCAATCCCGCGCAAGGGATGAGTGCTCTCTACGGGCTGATTCTTTGCCACTCCGGCTCGGTGAATCGCCCACAACCGATCACAACGTCGATGGAGAAGGGCTGCCGACAATCCTCCGGCGATCACCTTCCTCCGAGCACCACCGGACCGTCTAGGTGATGTCGATCACCAAGAGTAACAAGCCTCGATCTTCGCTTGACTCACTCAAGCTTCACAACTAGAGGATGCACACTTGAACTCTTGGAGGAACTAGAGAGAGAATGGATGGATTCGCAAATCACTCTCTCTCTCTCTAGGGCTCTTGCTCTCTTCCCAACCTTCTCAATAAACTCAGCAACTCAAATGAGCAAAGGCAAGGTGGGAGAGAAGTGGGAGGGGCTATAAATAGACCCTCTGAAAACTGCCTCGGGCTAGCATTTTAAGTTGGCGACGGACGGTCCGTCGCATGCCCAACGGCTAGTTTCTGTTCATAGTTTGGGCGACGGACGCTCCGGCGCCTAGGCGACGGACGGTCCGACGCCCTGCTCAACGGCTAGTTCTGACACACTGTTCCCAGCGACGGACGCTACGTCACTGGGCGACGGACGCTCATCCATAGCGTCCGACGCTACGCTCTGGCTAGGGTTGAAAAACACCCTCTCTAGAAGGTCGACGGACGCTCTTCCCAGCGTTCGACGCCTGGCCGTCGGACAGCGTCCGACGGACCCTGAGAAACTTAGCCAGAAAACATCCCCTCTGGAAGGTCAACGGACGCTGTGGACTCAACCACCCAACGTCCGACGCCTCTGTCCGATGCCGACGGACAGCGTCCGGCGCCCCTGCCAGGAGCGTCCGACGCCCAGAAAACAGTTTTAACAACTTCGTTTTTCATCGCGATGAATATGGAAGTTGTTCTAGGCTATCTTACGGTCACCATAGGCTTGCTTAGAGCTAAGGAAGTCAAGTGTGCACCACACCTAAGTCATGAAGCTTTCCTAAGTCAAGCTACTAATCTCAACCCCTCTTAATAGTACGGTCAAAGGTAAAAAGAGAAGCCCTATCTATTTCTAAGTGCCCTTCATCTCCTTATGGCACTTCGCCTACCATTCTAGGGTCTTCATCATGTCTCCTTGAAATCCGAAACGATATCCATCTTGGGGGCTAAGTGATAACCATTAGTATCCATTCATGTTGATCACTATGGCTAAGCTACGCATAGCCTCTGCAAAACATACGTTAGCCATAATAATCTCTGATTGTCGTTAATCGCCGAAACCAACTAGGGCGATGATTCTTCAATCTCCCCTTTTTGGTGATTGACGACAATAGAACCTCGAGTATGGATAAGAGTTATGGTTAAGATTCAAAGGTGACTTGGAATGGTTGAGCAAGGGTTAGTGAAATTGTAATGAAGCATACTCGCTCACCCAAGCCAAATCACAAAACATGGTACTTATGGATATGAATGTAAAAGTAGTACCTCATGATATTCTCAAAGATGTATCGGAGTAAAGCGCGGAAGCTCAAATAACGTTAAGCATAGAGATATATCATGAACCATGAGACAACTCACAAGATATATTAGTGATAATCAAGAGTTTGTCACATGCAACCATATAAACATCAACCATCATCACATCACACATATAGACAAATGCATAAAAGTAGACATGATGAAAGAGTACGGGGAAATAAAGCATACAAAGATCCAAATCCCTCCCCCTATCTCTATACTCGACCCTCTCTCCCCCTTTGGCGTCTAGCACCAAAAACTAAGTGTCTGGGGCTGGAGAAGAAGGTGGGGGAGCTGCAGCTCTGCGATCTAGCATGATGAAGTCCTAAAGGTCGGACTCGTTTGACTCATCATCTGCCTCGACCTCTGCCGGTGTAGGTGCAGCTGGGGTGGCCTCTGGAGCTGTCACTGGAATCTCTGGGGCTGCGGTCTCAACTGACTCCCTCTGAGGCTCAGCTGGTGCCTCTGACGGTCCTGCCTCAGTAGTAGCGGGCCTGTGAACCCGACGAGTGAAAACTCGAGGCGAGGGGGACGGTGTCATTGCTAGTGCTACGAGTGACATGGCTGCTGCAACCTCTGCAGGCTGAGTCTGAGCTGGAGAAGACACTGCCACTGTAACTGCCTCTGCTAGGGATATGGCATCCGTCTGAACTGCAGCTGGAGGAGTAGTGACTGTCTGTGCTGACTGCTCAGGAGCGATCTCGGACGAGGCAACTGAAGACATATGGGTGCCTGTCGCCGGAGGATCGACTGCAGTCTCTGGAGCTGGTGTGACTGGCTGAGCTGCTCCTGGGGAGTCTTCTCCCGTGATCTCCAGATAAGACGCTGACAGATCTCTCGAGGCCTCTGCTAAGGTAGTCCCCCGGGTAGGAGTGAACCCTGTCTGGAACTCTCCGGGTGAAGCTATCCAAGAGGACACCTGGGTCCTCGGAGTCTGGTACTCAGGAGAGACTGGTGCCTGGAAGGGAGGGGTAGCTGGTGCCTGACTCTGCTGTCCTCCGGACGGTAACGCTGGAGTCGGAACCACAACTACTGGAGGCTGCTGTGGAGGAGAGGTGAACTGCTGCTGCTGTGATACGCTGGGCAACTGAAACTGTGGTGTGGAGGTCTGCCCGGAGCTAGAGGCCAGAAGACGCTCAAGTAGCAGTGTCTGAGTCTTCTGAATCTCTGCCTGCTGCAGCTGATAGGCTAGGAACTGGCATTGGAACTCATCCTGCCTAGCCTGTGTCTGTGCCTGAGCTGCCAGCTGCTGCTCAGTGAGCCTCCGTAAGTCTGCAGCCTCTCGCCTCTGCTCCTCTGCCTGGCGAGACTGCTCCTCATGCATCCTCGAGAGAATCGTGAGCAATGTAGCATCTGAGGAGCTAGAACCTGGAGCTGGAGCTGCTGCAGCTGTGCCTGACCCTCCTGCCTCGTGGTCATGGGTCATCGGTGTATACTCACGCACGGGCTGGTAGTCCTCGTCAGAGCTGTCGGAGTCGAGATCCTCTCTAAAGACTGTCTCGGCAGCTGTATCTATATCTGCATCTAAGTCTGCCAGCTCTGCCTGAGCAATCTGCTCCACTGTAGCATCTGTGACCTCGGCCGACTGTGGTGGCACACCGGCCTGCCTAGTGCCTGGTCTGTAGGCTCTGCTGGGGCGAGACAACTGCCCATGTGCCACAAGCTGACTCATCGAATAGACTGGGAACTCTGTAGCTGACCTCGTAAGGATGACTTTCATGACACCTGACCCGGTCTTGGCAACTATCAAATAAGAGATCCAATGAGCAAACTGTAGCTGTCAATGACCCCTGAACCCAGCAGCTATAATATCCTCAAGCTCGCTCACAATCAAGTCCCAGAGGTCGAACTTCTCCTTCCTGACAATATGGGCAAGGAGCCACAGTTGTAGGCGAGTGATCGTATCTCGGGCTCCAATCCGAGGGAGGATAGTCCGTCTGAGTACCTCGTGGAGGATCCGAGCCAAAGGAGTAAGGTCACGTGGCGTACGGCTCGAACCCTCAGTGAACGGCTGCTGAAAGCACGGCCTCACGAAGTCCATAGATGGCACTATACCATCGTGAGGTCGGCGAGGGGCCTCCTGATCCCCATAGCAAAGACTGTGGATCCTGGTAGGTGAGGACTCTAGGTGAAAGAGCTCTCTGAAGCGTGCTGCTGTAACCCTGAAATCACGTCCCTGAAATCCAAAGTGGAGGAACTCGTGATCAGGTGAGATCCACAGAGAGGCGTAGAACTGATATACCCAATCCTTCTGATATGCCCCTGACCGTCCCATCAGATCTGTCAGACCCTGGATATACTGGAGGTCCTGCAGGATCTCTGGACCACCGATCCCCTCTATATGAGCAGATGGGCACACCCTGTGGGCCCTGAGAGGAGCATCAGTGTCTATATATGCTCTGTAGAAATCCTCGTGCACTGTAGTATATAACTCTCGTCCGGCACGGGGGTCCCTCTGAGGTGGGAACCAGGACTGGAAGTCAACAAACCGAAGCAGTTGAACTTGCTTCGCTGTAAGTGCACGAACCTGGTGCCTCACGGGGTCTGGGAGCCGGGGTCCTGGAGGGCTAGGTGGTGCACCTGAGCCTCTGAAACGGGTAACACGGCGGCTCATCAACTCACCGATAGAAGAGTGGCCCGCGGCCTCTGTCAGCTCAGTCGCTGGGACTGGCTCTGTCTCTGGTGCCTCTGTAGCCTCGACGGGCTCTGACTCTGGAGGTGGAGGGGACTCACGATGCGCTCCACAGTGAGGCGAGAGCCTCAAGCCGGCGCGACGTCCTCGCTCCGCTAACTCAGCTGCCTCTGCCACTGCTAGCGCGACTGCCGAATCAGGATCCATCGATGGCCTCTTGCGCTTCCGAGAGATAACCTTTTGCTTTCCCTTTCCCCGGTCAGTGGGTGGACGCGGTGGAGGTGGAGGGTCACCACCACTACCGGGAACGGGACCTGCATTCTTTGTCCTTGCCATATTTCAACCTCTTGCAATCAATCCGCTGACAGGAATACTCAATAGACAAACCAACAACTCACTGCCCCAACTGTCACTGACACCACTGACAATGAGCCTCTGACAGACCACAGAACAAAACAGCTGAAAGAGTGGCACGCCGACCCTGGACTGTCCTCGCGAGGCTTTGCCTCGATCCGTACTCGCGGGCTTTGCCCCGAGTTCACTGACACTGCCTGCTGACCCTCTGATTCTCTGAACAACTCACTAACTGACCCTGCTCGTGAGATAGATAGGGATATTACTATAAGCATATAAGCTAGAGATGAGAGTGACTATAGAAGCAAGAAAGCTAGATAAGAAAGAATCGTGATATCAACTGCCATTTCATACCTCGAACAGTGACCAAAACCAGAAAAAGGTGAGATTCCCCAATCGATCAACCGCAATCCGCAATTCGCACTCCGCAATCTAAGCAAGGCAATGCAGGGTTTAGGTAAGGTGATAGAGAATCGGTGAGGTGATTTGCAAACCAGAGTGAGAGACACAGGGGTTGAAATTGAATTTCACCTTTGCACCCAAATGTGATCAATCGACCAACAGAGCCTTGGAAGGAAGCTTCCTCGGCGAATAGAGTCCTCCACTATTTTGAATCACACAGAGGAGCGGCGGTGCTTGGGGAAAGACCCTGGCGCGGCGGCTTGAGCAGCTAGAAAGGGTGCCGCGGTGGGGAGAGGGCTGGCGGTGGTGCAGTGTGGAAATGGTGGCGCTGGAAGGATTAGCGGCGCAGGGCAGCGCAAGGAGGTGTGGCGGCGCAGGAGCAGTGGGGATCTTGCCAGCGGCGGGGTGGATTCGGCGCTTAGCGGAGCTGGAAAGGATCCGCGACGGCTAGGGTTTGAAAAAAAATGCGACGGCGAACGGAGGAACAGAGGAAGAGTCGGGGATTTTAAAAAAAAATTCGCCATTAAGTTCGCGACGGACGCTCGGGGAGCATCCGACGACATCGTCCGTCGGGCTTCAAGAATAGATTTGAAACGCCCAATCGCATTGACCGCGACGGACGCTCCGCGACGGACGCTTGGGAGAGTGTCCGTCGCCCTGTTAGCGGGCAACTTTAATCTCCGGACGATCGCGACGAACGCTGAGGCAATTGACACCGAGCGTCCGTCGACAGCGTCCGACGCCTTAAAAATGGAATTTTTCAAATTTTCTTTTTGCGTCTTTCTCCCAACCAAGTTCCAATCACAATAAAATCCAAATAACACCTGATTGGACTTGATATGAGAACCATCTCTCAAACACTCATTTTCAATTAGTTTGCCATAGGCTTAAATTTAATCTTTAGCTCAAAATATTCAAATGGAAGCGCCAAGGAGTCATCATATGGCCATAAGAGGGGTATTGAAGTGACTTGAGCTTGGAATGCTCCCCCTAAGTGGACTAACATAGAGGATGCTCAAAAACTTAACCAAAAAGGAATGATAAACAACACAAATGCATATGTTATGCAATACGAAATTTGAATCTAGGTTGCTTACAAGTTTAAACCATGGTTAAGCTTTGTCACACGCTTTGAGGGCGGTTATCTTAACCGCGTTAGCCAAGCCTATGTGCATTACCAAATTAAATATGTTATATTACATATGAATGCTTGGTTCACACAAACTCATCTTTTAGTGAAATTAGAGTGATCAAGCACATTTAACTCGCTTCTCAACCTACAAAAGGTTGTTTCATCGAGTGGTTTAGTGAAGATATCCGCCAATTGCTCTTCGCTCTTAACTCCAACTAGTGTGATGTCTTTCCTAGCCACATAATCTCTAAGAAAGTGATGGCGAATATCTATGTGCTTGGTGCGAGAGTGTTGAACCGGGTTGTTTGCAAGCTTTACGGCGCTTCCATTATCACACAAAAGTGAAACTTCTTTTAAAAACACGCCGTAATCAAAGAGTGTTTGGGTCATGTATAAGATTTGTGCACAACTTGCTCCCATGGCAATGTATTACGCTTCGGCGGTTGACAATGCCACACTATTTTGCTTCTTTGAACACCAAGAAACAAGTGATCTTCCTAGCATGTGGCACCCGCCGGAGGTACTCTTCCTATCAACCTTACACCCGGCGTAATCCGAATCGGAATAGCCAACTAGTTGGAAGGGAGCTCCTTTGGGATACCAAAGACCCATTCTAGGGGTGTGCCTTAAGTACCTAAGGATTCTTTTAACCGCACAAAGATGCGACTCCTTAGGGTTTGCTTGAAACCTAACACACATACACACACTAAACATGATATCCGGCCTAGAAGCGGTGAGGTAAAGTAAACTACCGATCATAGAACAATAAAGAGTTTGGTCAATCAATTTACCTCCCTCATCAAGATCGAGATGCCCATTAGTAGGCATTAGGGTCTTGATTGGCTTGCAATCCTCCATCTTGAATTTCTTGAGCACATCATAAGTCTACTTCTCTTGAGATATGAAGGTGCCCTCCCTCAATTGCTTCACTCGGAAGCCAAGGAAGAAGGTTAGCTCGCCAATCATCGACATCTCGAACTCCTTGGACATCAATGCACCAAATTCCTTGCTATGACCTTGGTTTGTTGATCCAAATATAATGTCATCGACATATACTTGGCAAACAAAGATCTCTCCATCTAGCACCTTGGTGAAGAGTGTGGTATCCACTTTCCCGATCTTGAAGCCCTTCTTGAGTAGGAAGTCCCTTAGCCTCTCATACCAAGATCTTGGAGCTTGCTTCAATCCATAAAGTGCCTTGGACAACCTATACACATGATTAGGACAATTTGGGTCTTCAAACCCGGGAGGTTGTGAGACAAAAACAAGTTCATTAATGAAACCATTTAGAAAGGCACTCTTCACATCCATTTGAAAAAGTTTCATTTTATGGTGTGAAGCATATGCCAAAAGGATACGAATGGCTTCTAGTCTTGCAACCGGTGCAAAGGTCTCCCCAAAATCCAAGCCTTCAACTTGGGAGAACCCCTTTGCCACCAATCTTGCCTTGTTTCTCACAACCACGCCTTGATCGTCTTGCTTGTTCCTAAACACCCACTTGGTGCCAATGATTCTTGCTCCTTTGGGCTTTTCTACTAGTGTCCACACTTCGTTCCGGGTGAAGTTGTTCAACTCTTCGTGCATGGCATTCACCCAATCCGGATCCGCAAGTGCATCCTCCACACTAGAAGGCTCAACAAAGGAAACAAAGGAGTGATGTTCAACATAAGAAGCAAGTTTAGATCGAGTTGTTACCCCCCTTGATGGACTCCCTATGATGAGATCTTGTGGATGAGCTTGAAGCATATGTGTGAATCTTCTATTAATCACTTGGGGAGGAGGTTGCGGTGCTTCAACATTGCTTGCTTCGGCCTCGGCTTGATCTTGAGGGATGTGAGTGTCTTCTTGAGCTTCCCTCACTTGATCTTCTTCATCAACTTGAGACGTGTGGGGTGGAGAAGGATCTTGATTTGCTTCATCTTCAACTTCTTCCACCTCTTGCGGATTGATAGCACCAATTGGCATATTCTTCATTTCCTCCCTCAAGGGTTCATCACCTACATCATCAAGATTTTCATTCTCTTCTTGAGAGCCATTAGTTTCATCAAACTCCAAGTCATACGTTTCTTCAACTAAGCCGGTCGCTTTGTTAAATACACGGTATGCCTTGGATTCAAGTGAATACCCAACTAAGAAACCAATGTCACATCTTCTTTGAAACTTGCCCAAGTGTTGGCGCTTCTTGTAGATGTACACTTTGCAACCAAACACTCGGAAAAAGGATATGTCCGGTTTCTTCCCATTCACAAGCTCATAGGGGGTCTTCTTGAGAAGCCTTTGGACAAATAGCCGGTTGGCCACATAGCATGCGGTGTTGATTGCTTCAGCCCAAAACTTCTCGGAGTGTTGTATTCATCTAGCATTGATCTTGCAAGAGTGATAAGAGTCCGGTTCTTCCTCTCTACTACACCATTTTGTTGAGGAGTGTAGGTGGCGAATACTTCATGCTTGATCCCTACTTCATCACAATAGTCTTCAATCTTGGTGTTCACAAACTCGGTCCCATTGTCACTTCTTATCTTCTTGATCTTCACATCAAACTTATTTTGGGCTCTAGTTGCAAACTTCTTGAATATTGATTGAGTTTCTCCCTTGTCTTGAAGAAAGAACACCCAAGTGTATCTAGAGTAGTCATCAACTACCACCAAGCAAAAGAGATTGCCACCAAGGCTAGCATAGGTGGTAGGTCCAAATAGATCCATGTGGAGTAGCTCTAGGACTCTTGAGGTTGACATGAAGGCTTTGGTTGGATGAGTGTTTGCCACTTGCTTGCCGGCTTGACATGCACTACAAAGTTTGTCCTTCTCAAACACCACATCCTTCACACCTCTAACCAATTCCTTCTTGACAAGCTTCTTCAAGGTTGACATTCCCACATGTGCTAATCTTCTATGCCATAGCCAACCCAAAGAACTCTTGGAGAATAGATATGTTTACAAACTGGCTTCATTTGAGGTGAAGTTCACTAGGTAGAGATTGTTGTGCCGAAACCCTTTGAATATCAATGATGAATCTTTAATCTTGGACACAACTACCTCATTTGGAGTGAAGAGACAATGGAAACCAAGATCACTTAGTTGTCCCACCGATAGCAAGTTGAAGCTCAATGATTGTACTAGCAAGACATTTGATATTGATTGATCATTTGAGATTGCCACTTTGCCTAGACCTTGCACTTTGCCTTTTGAATTGTCCCAAAAGTAATCTTGTCTTGCCTTCACAATCTTCCTCAAGTGTGGTGAACATCCGGGAGTCACCGGTCATATGTTGAGTGCATCACTATCAATCATCCAATGACTTCCACCGGTCTTGTAGTTAAACCCACACACAAGCAACTTAGAGTTAAGCTTGTTGTTTGGGAACCACACTTGGCGAGGTCCCATAGCCTTGTCCCCCAACTCCTTAGCAACCCATAGCACTTTGGGCTTGTTCTTATCTTTGGGCCGGG